>CM053535.1:46889569-46931387 GCA_028646465.1 Rhinoceros unicornis
CAGCACTGAAAATCCTGAAGGAAGGATCCAGAAACCGCCAATACCCCCACACAGACCTCCGAGGCAGCCACCTCCACGGCAGCCACCTCTGCACCAGGGCCCCCGCCTCCAGTGCACGCGCCCCAGGGCTCTCCAGCTCACCGGCCTGTGTGTATCACTTTTGATATTTGATATTTTGATATTTTATCATTTCATGTGCACTGTGGAAATCTTATTTCCATTCCATTTATGTCCCTTTGACTTCCTCACTTTTAAATGTGAGTGTTTTTAGTATCAAATTGTATTATAATTTCTTTGTCACCAAATACCTTTGTAAAACTCATGAGAAATATTATAGTCTATTGTATGTGCTCGTATTTCTGCTTTTCTCAGTTGGTCTTTGATTCTCTTTTTGCTCCAAGATTACTTCTCTTTTCATTTCCTATCGGTTTGAAGAACTTCCTTTGGTCAGTCTTTAAGGGTAAGTCTATTAGTGGCAAATTAGTTTTATTCCACCTGCGAATTTTATCATTTCCCTTTCAGTCTTGAAGGGTAGTTTCACTGGATACAGATTTTGTATGCACAGTTTTCTTTCATGACTTCCTTCTGTTACTCATTTTTCATATGAGAAATCCATTCTCATTCAAACTGGTATTTCCCTATAGATTATGTGTCATTTCCTTCTGGCTGCTTTCAATATCTTTTTCTTTATCTTCTGTTTACAAAAGTTTAATTATTATTTGTTATAGTATGGCTTTCTTTGGGTTTATCCAACTGGTGGTTTGTTCAGTTTCTTGGATCTTCAGGTCTGTGTCTCTTGTCAAATTTGGGAAATGTTCAGCCATTATTTCTTCATATTTTCCTACACCTTCATTATCTTTCTCCTGTCCTTTGGGGACTCCAATGATATGTGCGTTGGATGTGTTGTGATTGCTCCCCAGGTTTCTTAGGCTCTCTTCATTTTATTTTTCAGTCTATTGTTTCTCTGTTATTCAGATTGGCTGATTTTTATTATTTTTTCCCCAAGTTCACTGATTCTTTCCTCTGTCATCTCTACTCTACTATTGAACCATCACGATTTTTAAATTTCTCTGTACTATTTTTCAGTTCTATAATTTCCATTTGCCACTTTTTAATTACTTATATTTCTTTGCTGATATTTTTAAATGTTATTTGTTTCAATAACATTTGCAATTGATTGTTGAAGCATTTTTATGATAACTGCTTTAAAATCCTTGTCGAATAAGTCAAACATCTGATTCATCTTGGTGTTGGGGTGAGTTAATTGTCTTCTGATTCACGTCATGGTTTTCTTGGTTCCTAATATGACAGGTCATTTTTTATTATATTCTGGATACTTCATCTGTTAAGTTAGGAGACTCTGGGTCCTATTGAAACATGTATTTTAGAAGTAGTCATCCTGTTTAGATTTAGCACATGGGTTTTGGTTTACTTTTGGGCTGTGTTTCCAATTGTAGTTTAATTTTCAGAGCCTTTGTGGGGTTCTATTGGTCTTCTTGGGTTATGTGTTACTACTGGGGTTCCCCTGGTCCTTGCTAGTGCTCTGTAATGGGAGAGATGGGATTTTTCAGTGTTTGACTCCTGGGTGTCTCTCATTGGGGGAGGTGTGAGATTAGCCTGATGATTCTGAGAGCGGGAAGAGATTCTCAGGCCTGTGGGAACAGAGAGCCTTCCCAGATTAAGACACTTGCTGTGGCTTGCTTCATTTTTCCTGGTCTACTTGCCTACCTCAATGACTGTCTGTGGAAAGGGAGACTCTTGGGCCTGCAGGGACAAAGAGGCCTCCTGGACAAGGCTACCTACTGTAGCTAGGTTTATCTTCTTGGTTCCCCCAATCTGTAGCAGAAGAGGAGTCTCAGCCTTGGGGGGAAGGAGAGCATTTCCCAGGTCACATATTTCTTCTGGGTCTCCTAATCAGTCCCCCTTGCCAGTAGTGTCATGCTCACCTGATGTTATCAGAGGGACTGTCATTCCCTTTAAGGGATGAATAAGCCTACCTGAGCTGCCTTTGTTGCTAGTTCAGGGGTCAGAAGTTCATGTCTTGATGGTCTTCATCTGTTGGGTGGAAAGGAGGAGGTCACAAGTCACTCCACCATTGTGCTGCTTCTCCAGTCCTGGGGTCCAGAACCAGCTCCCCTTCCTCTCAGCACCTTCAGGAGTTTTCTGTTGGTTGTCTCATGCTCCATTTCCAGGGTTTATGGTTGTAGTTTTTGAGGACAAGTAGGGAAAACAGGTTTAAATGCCTTGTTCAGACCGGACTTCCCATTATATTGTATTTTAGTTTTTTGATTATTTGCATGTTTCTTTCACTAGCCTAGCAGCTCCTCAAAAGCTGGAACCGTATCCTCCTCTTTTTTGTATCTGACCTAGAGACTAAATGAGTGTTCACCAGGAACTCACCAACAACTTTATGTATAAATGGGTAAAGATGATCAAAGGTCTTATATACTTCAAATTTCACAGTTGGAAGCAGAATGATTATTAAAAGGAGATCGAAGGATTGAATTAGACCTGCCAAAGAGTTTGATTTGACCAATACAGAATTTTGTTAAAAATTGAATTTGATATCTTTAGAATGGACAGAGTTCTTTATTCTCCAGAGTCCTTATGCATCGTATGTAATGCCAGGATTATGTTACCGGACCAGCCTCTGGTGGCAGTTAAGTTTTTGAGCCCTGAACTAAATGCACCCTTAGGTTCTGCTTCTGAACCAATTCTTGAATCTAAAGACAGTTCATGTTATAGCGGACTTTTATCTAAATCTGTGTTTGAGAGAGAGGCACTCTTAGCAGTTTACTTCTTGTTGGATCTTGGACAAATCACAATCTCCTTGAGCTCCCTTCCCACCTTCCTTCCTCAAAATGTGAATAACAAAATATATTGTCCTTACCTCCATTACACACATAAGGGAAGAATCAAATCATATAATTAGATTAAAACACTAAGCAAGATCTAAAGTGCTACACAGAATGGTAGTTATTATTTAACTGACAAGGAGATACTGATCATCTCTTAATTCCCAGGGTAGATGCCACTGGCAATGTATGGGTTACTGACTAAAGCAATTTACATGACTTATTTTAGTTAAGCTTTTTTTTAGGTCCAATATTTGATAACTTCTCATAAATGTGATCTGTTTGGAAAGCTTGTCAAATCAGTTTTTCTCTTTGGAAAGTAAGCTATTTAGACAAAAATGTGACCTAGCTTGTAATTGTAGCTCCTACAGAGGAAATGAGTATTGTGACTCATGTCACAATGGATTGAATGTTTGTGACCCCCTAAAATACATATGTTAAAGCCCTAATCTCAAATGTGATGATATCAAGAGGTTCAGCCTTTGGGAAGTGATTAGGTCATGAGGATGAAGTCTTCATAAAAGGGATCAGTGCTCTTATAAAAGAGACCCTAGAGAGCTCTCTCACTCCTTTCACCATGTGAGGACACAGAGAGAAGATGACAGTCTATGAATCAGGAAGCAGGTCCTAACCAGACACTGAATCTTCCAGCACCCTGTTCTTGGACTTCCCAGCCTCCGGAACTGTGAGAAATAAATATCTGTTGTTTAAGCCACTCAGTTTATGGTATTTTTGTTAGAGCAGCCCAAATGGACTAAGACATGACCTGTTAGACTTTCTCTTCTAAATAAGTGAAAAAAATTTGACTTATAAGGAGAGGTCCCCATGTAAAGGACATTATCTCTCTATCTCTGTATCTCTCTCTCTCTCTCCATCTATCTATCTGTCTATCTATCTATCTATCTATCTATGTACCTACCTACATACCTACCTATCTATCCATTATCGGTCTATCTTGCATGATTCTAATTTGACTTTCCTCCTCCTGTTTCTGGTTTGCCCTGCTCACATGTGCTTATGCCAGTCCTGGCCCACAATCCTTTATACATCTGGGTACATGACCACTGCCTTAATTCTTCCCACCACACAATATTTTAATATGCTTATTTGCATATCTGTTCACCTGCCAGTCTCCCCACTAACATGTAAGCTCTTTAAGAGCAGGTTAAAATAGGTTATTTATTCCCAAGAACCAACATAGTTACTGACACATAGTATCAGCCTTCCAAATCTCCATTGAATTAATATATCCATATACAATAAATAATATAATAAATGAATTAAATATTCATTCTGAAGTAAAACAGTATTTTCTGGCTCAACACTCATTCATTCAGGTTTCCAAAACTGATCACAACACATAAGAAAAATGGAATTTGTAGAAGCTACCCTTAACTGTTCTTTCTAACTGGGTCTCTGCCTGAATGGACACCATTCTGGAATTTTGGGACTAGTTGTTAGTACTTGATTACCCTCTTTTCTGACATTATTACTTTGAGAAGTAGAAACATATGGAAAAATATTATATGCAAGGACCTATTGTAGGGTTAGGGTTAGGGTTAGGGTTAGGGTTAGGGTGTGAATGGAATTGTTTACTTAATTTTATTTTAGATAATCCATTGTAAATATATAAAAATACAATTTACTTTTGCACATTGGTCTTGCATTCTGAAAATTTTGCTGAATTTAATTATTAGTTTTAACAGTTTTTTAGTGGACGGTGCCTAGACAGCGTCCAGATAAATGACCTGATGTCACCTTTTCATACCACACTAGACAATGCCCAGCTAAATGAACTGGACATCACCATTTCACACTGCACTGGACAAGGCCCAGAAAAATGACACTGATGTCACCTTTCCACACTGCATTGAGCAGTGCCAAGGTAAATGACCCAGATGTCACGTTGTCACACAGCACTGGATTGCTCAGCTAAATGACCCATATTACATTTTCACACCGTACTGGGCAGATCCCAACTCAATAACCTGGATGTGTCCTTTTCACACTGCACAAAACAGTGCCCAGCTAAATGAACCAGACATCACCTTTTCTCACTGCACTGGACAGTGCCCTGCTAAATGACCTGGATGTAACCCGTTCTCACTGCACAGGACAGTGCAGAGATAAATGATCCAGACATTACTTTTTCACTCTGCACTTGACAGTGCCCCACTAGATGACTTGGATGTCACCTTTTCACACTTAACTGGACAATGCCCAGCTAAAAGACCCAGATGACACCTTTTCAGACTGTGTTGGACAGTGCCCAGCTGAATGAACTGATGTCATCTTGTCACATCACACTTGACAGAGCCCAGCTAAATGACTGGACATTCCCTATCACACCGCACCTAATAGTGCCCAGCTAAAAGACCCAGATATCACCTTTCCATACTGCATTGGACAGTGCCCAGCTAAATTACCCAGATACCACCTTTTCACACCACATTCGAGAGTGGCCATATAAATGAGCTGATCATACCTTTTCACACCACTCTGGACAGTGCCCATCTAAATGAACTGGACATTAACATTTCACACCACACTGGACAGTGCCCATCTAAATGACACTGATGTCACCTTCTCACACCACACTGGACAGTTCCCAGCTAAATGACCTGATGTCACATTTTCACACTGCACTGGAGAGTTCCCAGCTAAATGACCCAGATGTAAGCTTTTCACACCATTCTGGATAGTGCCCCATTACATACCCAGAAGTCATCATTTCACACCACACTGGACAGTGCCTGGCTAAGTGACCTGGACATCACCTTTTCACATCACAGTAGACAGTGCCCAGCTAAATTACCCAGACATCACATTTTCACACTGCATTGGACAGTGCCCAGCTAAATGACCTGGATGTCATCTTTTCACACCACATTGGACAGTGCCAAGATAAATGACCCGGATATCACCTTTCCACACCACACTGTACGGAGCCCTGCTCAGTGACATGAGGTCACCTTTTCACACTACAATGGACAGAACGCAGGTAAATGACCTGGAAGTCACCTTTTCACAAGGCACTGGACAGTTCCCAGCTAAATTACCCAGATGTAAGCTTTTCACATCTCACTGGGCTGTGCCCAGATAAATGACATGGACATCACCTTTTCACACTGCACTGGAGAGTCCCCAGCTAGGTGACCTGATGTGACATTTTCACAACGCACTGGACAGTGCCTGGCTAAATGACCTGGATGTCACCTTTTCACACCACATTGGATAGTGCCCAGATAAATAACCTGAGGTCAACTTTCCACACCATTCTGAACAGTGCCCAGCTAAATCACCTGGATGTCACTTTTCACACTGCACTGGACAGTGCCCAGCTAAATGACCTGGACATCACCTTTTTGGATTACACTTGACATTGCCCAGCTAAATGGCCCAGTTGTAACCTTTTCTCACTGCACAGTACGGTGCCCAGGTAAAATACCCAGACATCACCTTTTCACACCACACTTGAGGGTGCACAGCTAAGTGACCTGAGTGTCACCTTTTCACACTGCTCTGGACAGTTCCAAGCTAAATGAAATGGACTATACCTTCTCACACTACACTGGTCAATGCCCAGCTAAGTGACTGGGATGTCACCTTTTCAAACAGCTCTAGACAGTGCCCAGCTGAATGACCTGGATATCACATTTTCACACTACATTGGACAGTGCTCTGAAAAATAACCTGATGTCACCTTTTCACACTGCACTGTACAGTGCCCAGCTAAATGACTTGAGGCCATCTTTTCACTCTGCACTGGACAGTGCCAACATAAATGACCTGAGGTCATCTTTCACAGTGCACCAGAGAGTGGCCAGTTAAATGACTCAGATATCACCTTATCAACCATCACTGGAGTTACCCATCTAAATGACCTGAGGTAACTTTTTCACACCAAACTGGACAGGGCTCAGCTAAATGTCTCAGATGTCAAC
The DNA here is from genome assembly GCA_028646465.1 of Rhinoceros unicornis. Lineage (NCBI taxonomy): Eukaryota > Metazoa > Chordata > Mammalia > Perissodactyla > Rhinocerotidae > Rhinoceros > Rhinoceros unicornis. The sequence continues at coordinate 46,896,369 of CM053535.1, forward strand.
TTTTCACACTGCACTGAACTGTGCCCAGTGAAATGAAATGGACGTCACCTTTTCACACCACACTGGAGAGCACTCAGCTAAATGAACCAGATGTCACCTTTTCACAAAGCAATGGACAGTGACCAGCTAAATGACCTGGACATATGCTGTTCACATTGCACTGGCAAGTCCTCATCTAAATGACCCAGACATCACGTTTTCACACTGCACTGGACAGTTCCAAGTTAAATAAGATAGAGTATCTATAACATGCATTATAGGAAATAATATTGTAAACAATCACTCTTGTTTCTAGCTCTTAAGGATGATCTTCATATACACTGTTGGAACATTGCGGAAGAGGGCATTCAGAAAGCCTCTCACACACATTCATTAAGGAATGCTCTTTCTGAACCTGGCATGAAGTAGCTGTTTAGGAACATCTTTGTATATGACATCCATACTTTTCACTATCGCAGAGACAGACTATAAACAACATCTATTCCAGGAAATAACATTGTACACAAACACTCTTGCTTCTAGCTCATAAGGATCATCTTCATATAACTCTCTTGGAACATTGCAGTACAGGGCATTCAGAAAGCTTATAAATAACATTCACTGAAGAACGCTTTTTTGAACCCAGCTTGTAAGTAGCTTTTTAGGAACATCTTTGTAAATGAGTTCCAAACTTTTCACTACTGTTGAGAAAGATTATCTATAACACCCATTCCAGGAAATAACATTATACACAAACACTCTTGCTTCTAGCTCTTAAGGGTCATTTTCGTACAACACTTTTGGAACATTGCAGTACATAGCATTCAGAAAGCCTCTCACTAACATTCATTAAAGAACATTATTTCTGAATCTGGCTTGTAAGTCGCTGTTTAGAAACATCTTTGTATATGAGTCCAACTTTTCACTACAGCTGAGATTGACCACCTATAACATCCATTATAGGAAATAACATTGTACACAAGCAATCCTGCTTCTAGCTTTTAAGGATCATCTTCATATAACACTTTTGGAACATTGCAGTACAGGGCATTCACAAAGCCTCTCACTTTCATTAAAGAAAACTCTATGTGAACCTGGCTTATAAGTAGGTGTGAAGGAAAATCTTTCTATTTGTGTTGCAAGCTTTTTACTACAGCTGTGATAGGCTATCTGTAACATCCATTCCAGGAAGTAACATTGTACACAAACACTCTGGCTTCTAGCTCTTAAGGATCATCTTCATATAAAACTCTTGGAATATAGCAGTACCACGTATTCAGAGAGCCTCTTACACACATTCATTAAAGAATGCTCTTTCTGAACCCAGCTTGCAAGTAGCTGTTATGAAAACTTTCATATATGACTTCCAAACTTTTCACTACAGCTGAGATAGACGGTCTATAACATCCATTCCAGGACATAACATTGTACACAAATACTCTTGCCTCTAGCTCTTAAGGATAATGTTCATATAACACTTTAGGTGTATTGCAGTAGAGGGAATTCAGAAAGACTCTCACTCATATTCATCAAGGAATGCTTTTTCTATACCTGGCTTTTAAGTAACTGTTGAGGAACTGCTTTGTAAATGAGTTCCAAACTTCTCACTACAGCTGAGATAGACTATGTATAACATACATTACAAGAAATAACATAGAACATAAACTCTCTTTCTTCTAGTTCTTAAGGATCATCATAGTAAAACATCCTTGAAAAATTGCCAAACAGGGCCTTCAGAAAGCCACTCTGTCAAATTCTTAAAGGAACACTTTTTCTGAACCTGGCATTTAAATAGATGTTTAGGAACATCTTTTATATGACTTCCAAAGTTTAATGACAACTGAGATAGACTATCTATGACATCCATTCCAAGAAATATCATTGTTCACAAACACTCTTGCTTCTAGCTCTTAAGGATCTTAAAGATCATCTTCATAGAGCACTCTTGGAACAATGCAGTACAGGGTATTCAGAGAGCCTCTTACTCACATTAATTGAAGAATGCTATTTCTGTACACAGCATGTAAGTAGCTGTTTAGGAACATCTTTGTATATGATTTCAAGAGGTGGTGTCAAGATGGCGGCATAGGTGGACTCTGAACTCACCTCCTCCCATGGACACAAAAGACTTACAATTAATCTTGTAAGAATTACCCCCAAGAGAGAACTGAAACCTGGATAAGTGGAACCCCTGCAACACACTATAGTCCTGACTGTGGCGGAAGAGACAGAAATGCCCTCCTAGAGAGAAAAAAAGCCACCTTCCCAAGCCACAGCACCTTATGGCCAGCTGGGAGCAATCCATGGTATGCAGCTTTCCCTGGAGAAGTGGGGGACTTGAGAGGGGACAGTTGCCACTATAAGCATTTGTTGGACCCAGCACAATAGAGATGAGTGTCAAAATATCTGGCTTTGCTGGCTACTAACAACAACAAGGAATACTCCCAGAAATGATGGGACATAAGGAAATTAAAGCCAGCTCTTAAAGGGCCCATGCACAAATCCACCTGTTTTTGTAAGCAACATAATATCCCCATAAAGGTACACAGACCTTCACCTCTTTGGTGAAAAGAGACTCATCTGATAGGCTCTGGGTAGATCTCAGTGAGAGGTGAGACCTGTCCAGGGACTGAGACATTGGCAGTAGCCATTGTCGTGACCTGGTGTAGACGTGCTGGCACAGATGTGGGCAGACACCATTGGAGACCTTTCCCTGGTCTCTCTTCCAGGGTCTTCACTACCCACTAGAGTACTGATTTAATCCAGCTCAGCCAAGGCAAGTGGCTTGCCCTAGGTACTGGCCCCGCCCAACAACATACCCTCTGGAAACTTGTGGGCCTGCATATGTGGGGTGACTGGATCCTCTGAAGCCAGGCCAGTGGGTCCACCTCTGTGGGGCAGGGTGTGTGTGAGGAGCAGGTGGAGTGTGTGGGGCATTGTGGTAGCATGTGGAGCCTCTGCTGGGGGGTGACTGGGTCTGCTTCACGGGGTGGGGGCATGTGCATGGGGCAGGAGTGTGTGGATGGTGTGTTTGGCCCCATGGGTGGTGGGACTTGTCAGTTGCAGAAGACTTGTTCTTCTCAAACAGCCACATACGGGATTGCCCCAACCTTCTAAAGCCTGAAACAATTAGGTGTTCCTCAGCCTGGGGTCAGCCCCACCCAGCTGCAATCCCGAGAGAGTTGACAAGAACCTTATAGGCCAGAGACCTGCAGAAATTGTAAGCCCTTGAGCCTAACCTCCAGCCACACTGGGAGCCTACTCACTTAAAAGAAAAACTGCAACAGGATTGTGCTATTAGACTTTGCAGCCAACTGTGCTGGGGCTCCCCACACCTGGTAAAGAGAAGGAAGGGTCCATAACAGCCACACACAGCTGAGCATTACATCCAGCTGGCCAGGGGGACAGTTAAGCCTCCCTGGGCATCTTCAGCAAGAGCAACTCTGCCACAACAGAAGGACATATGTAGCCCACACAGGGATCACTCCTGGAACATTTAGAACTGGTGATAAGAGGGAAGCATACTGTTGGGCCTCATAAGGCATCTCCTATATAAGGTCACCTCTCCAAGATAAGGAGACATAGCTGACCCACCTAATACATAGATACAAGCACAGAGGAAGAGGGAAAATCAGGAGGAAAAGGAATAAATTCCAAGTAAGGGAACAGGACAAAACCCCAGGAAAGGATCTAAATGAAACAGAAATTAGCAATCTACCTGACAAAGAGGTCAAATGAAGAGTCCTAAGGATGCCCATTGATCTTGGGGGAATAATGGATGAACTCAGTGAGAATGTCAACAATGAAATGGAAAATATAAAAAGGAACCAATCAGAGATGAAGACTACAATACTGTAAATGAAAAATTCACTAGAAGGACTCAAAAGCAGAGTAGAGGATACAGAAGAATGGATCAGCGAGCTGGAAGAAAGACTAGAGGAAATCACTGAAGCTGAGCAGATGAAAGAAAAAAGAATTAAAGAGTGAGGACATTCTAAGGCATCTCTGGGAAAACATCAAGTGCACTAACATACATGTAATAGGTGTGCCAGGAGGAGAAGAGAGAGACAATGTGGTAGAGAATGTATTTGAAGAAATAATAGCTGAAAACTTTCCTAACCTAAGGAAGGAAATAACAATCTAGGTACAGAAAGCACCAAACAAGATAAACCCAAAGAGGCCCACACTAAGACACATCGTAATTAAAATGTCCAGAAGTAAAGATAATGGGAGAATCCTAAAAGCCACAAGAGAAAGGCAACAAGTCACATACAAAGGAAACCCCATAAGGCTATCAGCTGACTTCTCAACAGAAACCTTACAGGCTAGAAGAGAGTGGCACAATATATTTAAATTGCTAAAAGGAAAAAAACCTACAGCCAAGAATACTCTACCCAGAAAAGTTATGATTCACAATGGAAGGAGAGATAAAGAACTTCAAAGACAAGCAAAAATTAAAGGAATTTACCACCAAGAAACCAGTCCTACAAGAAATGCAAAAGGGAATTATTTAAGGGGGAAAGGGAAGACTAGAAATAGGAAAAACTTATCTATTTCCATGATAAGAGTGTAACAGATGCAAATGCACAAAACAGAAGTTAGATATCATATCAAAAACATAAAATATGGGAGGAGGGGTGTAAAGGAATAGCTTTAACTCCAGCACCACTGCAGTGAGGACAACAGGCCCATGGCAGGTAAGAGGCGGGTTCCCTGGTCACCTCCATGTTCTCAAGTCTGGACCTGGGTGTGTGGGGAATGGGTCAAATGGGGGTAGTGGGGCAGGAAGATATCCAGTGAGGCAGGGATGGTCAAGAGCCCTGTGTCCTGCTCCAAGTGATGGTCGTGGCATCTGACAGCCTGTTGACCCTGAGATGGGTCCCTCCCCCAAGACCTGGCCAGAGGCAGCTCATTCCCATGAGCCAAGCACAGTGGCCCCTGCCTCTCCCAGCACATCTCAGTAAACTCACTGCCCAGTGCACCTGCATTCATTAGCACCAGGACCTTCCTCCTCTGTCAGGAGACTGGGCAGGCCTGGCAGGGAAGGGACCCATGTGTGGCCAGCTGGCAAACTTCAGGTCAGGCACACCAGTTGCCCAGTGGCTTCTTCTTCTGTCTAGGCACAAGAAGCCCTGCCCAGAAGACTTTCAGGACCCAAGACTCTTTCCTTGAGAACTTGTTACCCTGACAGTGTCCTGGCCCAGGTGGCTAGGCCAGCCGACCTCCTTTGGAAAAGCAGGGGAGCCAGAGGGTGCTCTTCTCCCTCTATGCAGCACCTGTGCACTCAGGGAGAGGACCGGGAGAGGGCCTATCTCACACCCTCAATCGTGGATTTCTTGCAAGAGTCATGGCACTTGGAAGGCCAGGGCTTCCTGACTCTAGAGAAGAGGCTGGCACCTGTTGATGGAAGGGCATGCCTGGTGGGCTCCCCACTCCCTGGGCCTCTGGCCTGTTGGGGCCATACTCACTGCTTTGCCATGCTTGTCTTGGTGCTTCTGACTCCGCTAAGCCTTTCCTATGCCTGGATAGAGTCAAAAGGTGTGAGCATGGCGTGAGGCCGTGTTTTTGTGTTTTAAGGAAGAGATGAGGCCCAGGACGAACCAGCTGGTGGGGGCAGAGTCTTGACCTCCCCCCAGGTCTGCTGTTGGCAAACAGGGCCAGACCACCACTTCCAAAGAAGGGAAGTAGCCGGCGGGTTGAGCAGAAGTGTTGAAGTGGGATGGGAGACACAGCTGAAGCCAATGGGAACCCAGTGCACCTTCTTCACCTGAACCGAGCTGCTACAAGAGAGCACCCCACCCCATCAGAGACCCGCGAGGGGGCCAGTAACTGAGGCCCTGAGGCCCCGGAAGCTGTGGGTATGCCATTGGCCTGATGAGTTGAAGCTAAGGCCACAGGGCTCTGAGAGTGCTGAGAGACAGAACGGCCCATGGTAGAGGTTGGGGAGGTGGGGAAGGCATACCCACCCTCCTTTCCTCAGGTTCCCAAGATTCCCGACCTATGAGTTGCTGCCACCACCTCCGCCACCACTGCCACTGCTGCCGCCAGTACCATCTCACAACCTGTCCCCCTTCCCCACACCACGCCCACCCCATCCCAGGGCCAGCATGACCAGAGTGTGGGCCACAGGTCAGTGTTGGGTGAGAGGCAGGTTCCCCTGTCACCTCTGTGGTGTCCCATTGGGACACAGGTGCATGGGAAAGATGGGTGTGGGGAGCAGCAAGATAGCCAGGGAGGCAGGGGCGAGGAAGAACCTGGAGTTCCCGCTCCAAGTGATTGGTCTTCGTATCCCTCAGTCTGTGGTCCCTGAGATGGGTCCCTCCCTCAGACCTGGCCAGAGGCGGCCCATTCCCAAGTGACACATCACAGTGGACCCGCCTCTCCCAGTGCATCCCAGGAAACTCTTGAGTGCCTCCCACACCACTAGGCCCCCTCCACTCACCACCGCCAAGACCACCCTCCTCTCCTGTGAGGCCAGGAAGGCCTGGCGGGGCACGGACCAAGGGGTGGGAGGCCACCAAATCCCAGGTTGGGCACACCAGTTGCCCAGCAGCTTCCTCCTCTGACGGGGCCAACCACACCCCCAGAAAACTTGCTGGCCCCAAGGCTCTTCCTGATCTTGTCATCCTGAAGGGTCTTGGCTCAGGTGGCTGTGCCAACCTGCCTCCTTTGGACAAAGCAGGTGAGCCAGAAGGTGCTCCTCTCCCTCAGTGTGGCACCTGTGCACTCAGGGAGAGGGCTAGGAGAGGGCCTATCTCATGCCTTCAATCGTGGCTTTCTCCCAAGAGTCTTGCCCTAGGCACTTGGTAGGCCATTCTTTCCTGACTCCACAGAAGATGTTGGGACCTGCCTAATGGGGTCCCCACTCCCCCGACGTCCTGCCTGCTGTGACCACACTCACTCCTTGGGTATGCCTTTCTCAGCCTTCAGACTTGACAATGCCTTTCCTCACCCTGGAGTCAAAATGTGAAGGCATGACATGAGGCCATGCGTACTTTTTTTTTTTTTTTGTGAGGAAGATCAGCCCTGAGCTAACATCCGTACTAATCCTCCTCTTTTTGCTGAGGAAGACCAGCTCTGAGCTAACATCTGTTGCCAATCCTCCTCCCCCTTTTTTCCCCAAAGCCCCAGTAGATAGCTGTATGTCATAGTTGCACGTCCTTCTAGTTGCTGTATGTGGGACATGGCCTCAGTGTGGCCAGAGAAGACGTGCATCGGTGCGCGCCGGGGATCCGAACCCGGGCCACCAGTAGCGGAGCGCGCGCACTTAACTGCTAAGCCATGGGGCCAGCCCCCATGCGTACTTTTTTGAAGTAGAAATAAGGATGGGGTGAATCAGCTGGCAGAGGCAGAGCCTTGACCTCCCCCAAGTCCACTTTTGGCAAACAGGGCCAGACTGCCGCTTCCGAAGAAGGGTAGCCGCCAGCGAGCTGAGCAGAAGTGTTGAAGGAGGATGGGAGACACAACTGAAGCCAATGGGAGCCCAGTGTGCCTTCTTCAGCTGCACCGGGCTGCTGTGAGAGAGCGCCCCACCCTGTGAGAGCCCTGCGGGCAGACCCATAACTGAGGCCTCAAGGCCCCAGCGGCCGTGCATATGCCTTTGGCCTGATGGGTTGAACCCAAGACCGCAGGGCTCCCAGAGCATTGGGAGACAGAAGGACCCATGAGAGAGGTTGGGGAGGTAGGGAGGGCCCACCCACCCTCCTCTCCTCATGTCCCTGAGATTCCCAACCTCTGAGTCACTGCCACAGGTATAGGTGGGTTCCCCAGTCTGGTGTGCCCAACCTCTGTGGTGTGCCATCCGGACCTGTGTGTGTGGGAAATGGTTCAGATGAGAGTAAGTGTGCAGCAGGGGTACCCTAACTCTAGCCCTAACCATGATCCCACCCCAGCCCTAGCCATAACCCTAACCTTAACCCTAAACCTAACCCGAGCCCTAACTCCAACCCAAAGTCTAACCTTAACCCTAACCTTAACGCTAGCCCTAGCCCTAACGTTAACCCTAGCCCTAACCATAACCCTAACCCTACATCTACCACACTCCTATCACTAACCTCACCTTAAGCTTAATCCTAACCCTAAACCTAGCCCTACACCTAACCATAACCATAAACCTAACCCTAACACTACTACTAAACCTAACCCTAACCCTAAAAGTACTCTTACCCCTACCTCTACTCCAAACTCTAAGCCCGCCTTAACACTAACCTTAATCCTATCCCTAAACCTAGCCATAGCCCTAACACTAACCCTAACCCTAGCACTAGACATAGCCCTAAGGACAGCCCTAACTCTACAGCTCACCCTAACACTAACCCTAGCCCTAACCATAAAGCTAACCATAACCCTGGTCCTAACCCTAACCCTAAACATACCCCTACCCCTATACCTACTCTTACCCTTACTCCTACACATACCCCCTAGCCCTAACCCTAATCCTACCACTACCCTTGCCACTACCTCTAAACCTAAGCCAAACCCAACCTTAACCATAACCCCTAACAATAACACTAACATCAACCCAATCCTAAACTAAGCCCAACCCCTAACATTAACCCTAACCCTAGTCATAAACCTAACCCCAGCCTTAGCAGTAGCACTAAAACTAACCATAACCTTAACACAAACCATAACACTAAACCTAACCCTAACCCTAGACCTCATGCTAACCCTAGCCCTAGACCTGACCCAAACCCTAGCCCTAGCGATAACCCTAAGCCTAACACAAACCCTAACACTAAGCCTAACCATGGCCCTAGATCTAACCCAAACCCTAGCCCTAGCCCTAACCCTAACTCTAACCCAAGACCTAACCCTAACCCAAATCTAACACTAAACCTAACCCTAGTGGTAGACCTCATGCTAACTATAACCCTAACTGTACCTCTAATTTAAACCTAAACGTAACCCTACTGCAATCCCTAACCCTAACCATAACACTAGCTCTAACAGACTCTAAACCTAACCCTAACCCTAGGCCTAGCTCTAACACTAACCCTAACCCTAGCCGTAAACGTAACCCTAGCCCTAGCCTTAGCCTTAACCCTTACCCTAAACCTATCCCTAACCGTAACTCTAGCACTAACCCAAACCCAAAACCTAACCCTATGCCTAAACACAGCTCGAACCATAACCCTACCCCTAAACCAAACACTAACCCTAGCCCTAGCTATAACCCTAGCCCTGACCCTAACCCTAACCCTAATAAGCCCTAAGCCTAATGCTAACCCTAACCTTAACCCTAACACTACCCCTACACCTACACCTACCTGTACACTCAACATTAACCCTAACCCTACCACTAAGCCTACTCTTAATCATAACCCTAACCCTAACCCTAAACTTAACCCTAGCCCTAACCAAGGCACTGGACATAACCCTAAGCTTAGCCGTAGCCTTAGCACTTAATGTAAGTCTAGCTATAACCCTAACCGTATCCCTAACGGTACCCTTAACCATAACCACAACCCTAACGATACGCCTATGACTACCCCTATGCCTAACCCTAACCCTACCACCAACGTTAACTCTAACCATAACCCTAACCCTACTGCTTCACCTACACCTAACCCTAACCCTACAACCAATGTTAACCCTACCGACAAGCCTAACCCCACCCGGAGCACTAACCTTAAAACTAACCCTAACTCTAAACCAACCCTAAGCCCAAGCCTAACCCTAACCATAACCCTACACCTAAACCTACCCTAACCGTAGTCTTAAACTTAACCCTAACCTAGCCCAAGCCCTAACCCTAAGCATAACACTAACCCTAACCCTAGCCCTAACCCTAAACCTAACACTAACCCTAAACCTAAACTTGGCCCTTACTCTAACCATAACCTTAACTTTAATCCTAATACTACTCTTAGTTCAGCCCTAATCCTAACCCAAGCCCTAGTCCTAAAGCCAAGTCTAATCCTAACCCTAAGTCTACTCCTAACACTACCCCAACCCTACCCCTAATCCTAACTCTTACCTAATTCTTACCACTACCTCTACCCCTACCTCTAACCCTAACACTAACACTAACCATACCCCAACGTCTATTACTACCTCTACCCCTAATCTTAACCCTAACACTAACCCTAACCTTAGCCCTGGCACTAACCTTAATTCTAACCCTAGCCTAACCCCTAACCCTATCCCCACCCCTAACACTAAATGAACCCTAACCCTAACCCTAGCCCTATCCCTAACCCTGATGTTAATGCTAACTCTATCCCTAACCCTATCCTTAACCCTAACACTAACTCTATCCCTACAACTACCCCTACCCCTACCACTAACCCTAAACATAACCCAACCCTAAACCTAACCCTATGTCTACTCCCAGCCCTAAACCTAACTCTAACCCGAAGACTAACCCTAACCCTAACCCTAACCCTAGCTGTAGCCCAAACTCTAAGACTAGCTGTAGCGATAACACTACCCCTAACCATAGCTGTAGCCCTACCCCACCCCAAGAGTTAACCCTAACTCTAACCATACACCTACTCATAACCCTAAGCTTAACTCTAACGCTAGCACTAACATAACACAAACACAACCTTAACACTAACCCTAAACCTGTCCCTAACCCTAGCCCTAACCATAACCCTACTCCTACACCTTCCCCTAAACCTACCCCAACCCTAACTATTAACCTAGGTATTAACCCTAACTATTAACCACTAACCCTCCCCCTACACATAACCCTAACCATAACCCTAGCACAACACTAACCTTAACCCTATCCCTAACCCTAGCCCAGCCCTAGCCCAAACACTAGCCCTAGCCCTAACACTAACCCTAGCCCTAGCCCTAGCCCTAACCCTACCCATAAAACTAGCCATAACACTAACCCTAAGGCTACCCACCCAACCCTCAACTTAACCCTCAACCTGAGCCTAGCCCTAATGATAACACTACCAGTACCGCTAACCCTAACCCTACCCTTAAACCTAACACTAACACTAACCCTACACCTACTCCTATGCCTCAAGGTACCCCTAACCCTAACCCTATCCCTATCCCTAACCCTAACAGTAACCCTATCCCTAATCCTAGCCCTAGTCCTAACCTAATCCTAGTTCTAGCCTTAAACATAGCGCTAAACATAACGCTAACACTTATGCTAACCCTAACCGTACCCTTAGCTTTAAACATAACCCTAAGCCTAACCCTAGACCTAAACATAACCCTAACCCTAACTCTAGCCCTAACAACAACCCTAAACCTAACCCTACACCTAACCCTAAGCCTGTCCTTAATCTTAACCCTAACCTTAACCCTAGCCATAATCCCAACACTAGCCATAGCCCTAGACAGAACCCTAACCCTAACCCTAACCCTACCCTTAACACTAACACTAACGCTAACCTTAAACCTAACCTTAATCCTAAAACCACTGCGATGCCTAGCTCTAACCATATGCCTACCTTTAACCCTAACCCTAAGCATACCTCTACCCCTAACTCTAATCTTAACCCAGGCCCTGGACATAACCGTAACCCTAGCACTAGCGCTAGTGCTTAAACTAACCCTAGCTGTAACCCTAACCGTATCCCTAACCCTACCCCTAACCTTAACCACAGCCCTACTGGTATGCCTCCCACTACACCTACGCCTAACTCTAAACCTACCACCAACCTTAACCCTAACTGTAACCCTAACCCTACTGCTTCCTCTACCACTAACCCTAGGCCTACCACCAACTCTAATCCTAACCGCAACCCTAACCATACCCATACCACTAACCATAAACCTAACCCTAACTCTAACTAAACCCTAAACCTAAGCCTAACCCTAACCGTAACCCTATGCTTAAACCTAACCTAACCCTAGCTCTAGCCCTAAACTTAACCCTAAACCTAGCACAAGCCCTAACCCTAAGCATAACACTAACCCAAACCCTAACTGTAGCCCTAACCCTAACGTAAACACTAAACCTAACTCTAACCCTACCTATCAGTAAAAGTAGCTCTAACCATAGACTTAGCCTACCCCAAAGCCTAAGCCGAACCCTAAACCTAACCCTACCCCTATCTCTAAACCTAGCCCCAACCCTAACCCAACCTAACCAAAATACTAGGATGGCCCTCACCCTCACACACACCCTAACCCTACCCTAAACCTAACCATAGCATTAAACCTTGCTCTAACCCAAAGCCTAGGCCTAAACCTAACCCTAACACTAACCCTAATCCTAACTGTAACCCTAGCCCAAGGCCTAACACTAACCCTAACCCACACAAAATTGGTTTGAATTAAACATATGTGAATGTTGTCACACACACACTAGGTGTGATGTCATATACAAAAATGTGACATATGTCACAAAAAAGTGAATGTTGTCACACATATCAATGGATGTGTTTTCACACACAAATGTGAGCCCTTTCACACATACATCATTGGTGTGATGTCACACACAAATTGAGTCATGAAAGACACACACCAACCTGGTGATGTCACAGACAATGGAAGTGGTGTCTCTCATGAAAAAATGAGTGCGAATTCACACATCACAATGAGAGTTACAGAAAAAACACACATGGGATTTAAGTCAGAGTAAAATGTGAGAGATTTCACAGAAACCTGGGTGTGATTTCATACATAACAGCAGATGTCACATCACAGTGAATAATATGACTGCCGTCACAATGGGAGTGCTATCACACAATTTGAAAGATGTGACTGGCTATCCTAGTGTTATCACACTCAAGATGTGTGATGTCCCAAAATGGGTGTGATGTCACACGTAACACGTGGAGTGATGCCACACACAAAATGTGAGTGATGTCACAAGCACGTTAGAGTGATGTCAAATGCACTCTCAGAGTGATCACACTAAATTGGTGTGAAGTCATACATTATACTGGGAGTGACACCAACATAATAATGGTTGGGATATCATATGCTAATTAAGGTTGATGTCACACACAATTGATGTGCTGTGACACAAAATGAGGATGTCACACAAAGTGGTGTGATGTCACCCATAACCATGTGTGTCACGTCACACATAACGATGGGAGTGATACCACGTGCACAAAATGGGAGTGATGTCACACTATAAAATGTGAGTTATGTCAAAATGGACACATCGATGATGTCACACATAGCAGTGGGAGTGTTGTCACACATTTCACATGATGTCACACATAATGGGAGTTATGTCACACATAAATATGTGAGTAATATCACAAAGGACATGTGACTGATGTGACACACATGTGAGAGTGATGTCACACTATTGGTGTGATGTCATACAACAAATCAGGCATGATATCTCAAATAACAGAGAAATGTGTCTCCAAATATATGAGACAAGTCACAGAAACACCATGAGAGTGATGTCACAACACTAGTAGAGTGATGTCCTTGAGAATTAGTGTGATGTCATACAGAATATTGGGAGTGACATCACACATAACAATAGTGATTTCATATGCTAAATTGAATTCATGTCACACGCAATTGGTGTGATGTCAACATATGTGAATACTGTCACACTGACAATAGGTGTGATGTCATACATAAAAATGTGACATCACAAAATGAGAATGGTGTCACACATATCAAAGGGTGTGTTTTCACACAAAAATGTGAGCCTTGTCACAAATACACCACTGGTGTGATGTCACACAGACACTGATTGATGTCAGACACATGTGTGTGAAGTCTCAAACGGACCTGGTGATGTCACAGATAATGGGAGTGGTGTCGCTAAGGAAAATGAGTGTATTTTAACACATAACAATGAGAGTTACACAAATGGGATATGTCAGATTAAAGTAGAGATTTCACAGAAACCTGGGAGTGATTTCATACGTAACAGTGGATGTCACATCACAGTTAAGTATATGACTGCTGACACACACAATTGGAGTGATATCACACAATTTGAGAGATGTGACAGGCCATCCTAGTGTTATCACACTCAAGGTGTGTGATGTTCCAAAATGAAAGTGATGTCACACATAATGATTGGAGTGATGTCAGACACAAAATGTGATCAATGTCACACACCATTGGAGAGATGTCAAGCACACACTCAGAGTAATGTTACACTCAATTTGTGTGATGTAAATAATGTGAGTGACACCACACATAATAATGGTTGGGATATCAGATGGTAATTAAGGTTGATGTCACACACAATTATTGTGAAGTGACACACGAGGATGTTTTCACACTCATACAATTGATGTGATGTCACCCATACACGTGTGTGTCATGCCATGCATAACAGTGGGGAGTGATATTACATGCACACAATGGGAGTGATGTCACACTTAAAAATGTGAGTTATGTCACTAGGGACATGTCACTGATGTCACACAGTGAGAGTGATGTCACACTATTGATATGATGTCACACATAATGGGAGTGATGTCACACATAAACATGTGGGTAATATCATAAAGGACACATGAATGATGTCACACACATGTGGCAGTGATGTCACACTATTGGTGTGATGTCATACAACACAATAGATGTGATATCACACATACAGAAAGATGTCACCCAAAATATATAAATGAAGTCTCAGAAACATGATGGGAGTGATGTCACAAAACTAGTAGAGTGATGTCCTCAAGAATTAGTGTGACATCACACGGAATATTGGGAGTGACAAGACACGTAACAATAGCCATTTCATATGATAAATTGCATTGATGTCACACAATCGGTGTGATGTCAAGATACGAGAATGTTGTCACACACACAATAGGTGTTATGTCATACATAAAAATGTGTTTTGTCACAAAAAGTGTGCATGGTGTAACACATATCAATGGGTGTGTTTTCACAAAAAATTGTGAACACTATCACACACACAAGATTGGTGTGATGTCACACAGACATTGAGTGATGTCAGACACACAATGTGTGTGAAGGCACACACTATCATGGTGATGCCACAGACACTGGGAGTGGTGTATCTAAGGAAAATGGTGTGAATTTACACATATCAATGAAAGTTACACAAAACACACAAGTGGGATATAAGTCACAGTAAAATGTGAGACACTTCACAGAAACCTGGGATTGATTTCATACATGATAGTGGATGTCACATCACAGTTAAGAATATGACTGCTGTCACGCAATGGGAGTGATATCACACAACCTGTGAGATGTGACAGGCTATCCTAGTGTTATCACACACAAGGTGTGTGATGTCCTAAAATGGGTGTGATGTCACACATAATGATTGGAGTGATGTCACACACAAAATGTGAGCGATGTCACACACACCATTTTAGTGATGTCAAACACACTATCAGAGTGTTGTCTCACTCGATTGGGGTGATGTCATACATATTGTGAGTGACATCACACCTAATATTTGGAATATCATATGCTAGTTAAGGTTGATGTCACACAGAATTGATGTGATGTGACACACAATGAGGATGTTGTCACACACACAAAGTGGTGTGATGTCACTCATAACCACGTGTGTCACATCACACATAACCATGGGAGTGATATCAAATGCACACAATGAGAGTGAAGTCACACTTTAAAATGTGAATTATATCACAAGGGACACATCAATTATGTCACACATAGCAGTTGGAGTGTTGTCACACAATTCATATGATGTCACACATAAGTGGAGTGAAGTCACACTATTGTTGGGATGTCATAAAACAACAGGTGTCATATATCACATAACAAAGAGATGTTACACAAAATGTGAGTGAAGTCGAAGACACACCATGCAAGTGATGTGATACACACTGGCAGAGTGATGTCCTCAACAATTATTGTGAAGTCACACGGAATATTTGAAACAACATCAAATGTAAAAATAGCGATTTCTTATGCTAAATTGGATTGATGTCACACACAATTGGTTTGATGTCAACATATGTGAATGATCTGACACACACAATAGGAGTGCTTTCACACATAAAAATGTGAGATATGTTCCAAAAATATGTGAATGGTGTCACACATATCAATAGGTACATTTTCACACACAAATGTGAGCCTTGTGACACATATACCATTGGTGTGTTCTCAAAGAAACATTGAGTGATGTCACACATGCAATGTGTGTGATGGCACATACTACACTGGTGATGTCACAGACAATGAGAGGGGTGTCTCTCATGAAAATGAGTGTGAATTCACATATAACAATGAGAGTTACACAAAACAGACAAGTGCAATATGTCAGAGTAATATGTGAGAGATTTCACAGAAACCTAGGAGTGATTTCATACATAACAGTGGATGTCAGATCACAGTTAAGAATATGACTGCTATCACACACAATGAGAGTGATATCACAAAATTTGAGAGTGTGACAGGCTATCCTAGTGTTATCACACTCAAGTTTTGTGATGTCCAAAACTGGGTGCGATGTCACACATAGTTGGAGTGATGTCACACACAAAATGTGAGCAATGTCACACACACCATTTAAGTGATATCAAACACAATATCAGACTGATGTCACACTCAATTTGTGTAATGTCATACATAATACTGGGAGTGACAACACACATAATGGTTTGATATCATATGACAATTAATGTTGATGTCACTCACAATTGATGAGATGTGGCACACAATGCGGATGTTGTCACACACACACGAGGGGTCCCATAACCATGTGTGTCACGTCACGCATAACAAAGGGTGTGATATCACATGCACACGATGGGAGTTATGTCACAAGTTACATGTCACTGATGTCACAGATAGCAGTGAGAGTGATGTCACACTATTGATGTGATGTCACACATAACAATGAGACTGATGGAACACATAAACCTATGAGTAATATCACAAGGAACTCACGACTGATATCACACATAAACTGTTAATAGTCTACACTCCAGCTTTCTATCCAATGTATTGAAAGAGCACTTCTGATGAACTCAGCTTGCCAGTAGTTATAGGGAACATACTCTAATGAGAGCTTTTATACTTTTCACTACAATTGATACAGATTATCTGTAACATCCATTCAATGATAGTACAGTGTGAAGAAAAACTCGTTTTTTTAATCTGTTTATAATCATCTTGAAAAGTGCCTTTTCAAAGGTTGCAGTTCAGTCTTTCATTCAGACTCTCTGTTACATGGAATGAAAGAATGTGTTCATTGAACTCAGTTTGCCAGTAGTTGTTAAGGAGCATCTTCCTATGAGAGGGTTTAAACTTTTCACTACACAAGGAAGAAAATATCTATAATATCCATTTATGGAAAGCACAGTGTGGAGAAAAATTTTCCCCATACCTGTTTAGCATCTGCACTGAAGAATATTTTTCAAACACTGCAGCTCACGGCATTTACTCTCTCTCACATTAAATGAAAGAATGTTCTTAGTGAGCAAAGGTTACAATTAGCTGTAAGTAAGATCTTCCCATGAGATCTTTTAAGCTCCCACTACTGCTGGGAGAATATATCTATAACATCCCTTGAAATAATATATACGGTAGAAAAAAACTCATTTTAGTTGTTGAGGATCATCTTGATGAGTGAATTTTTCAATCATTGGTGTTCATGGCCTGCACTCAGGAGTCCCTCAAATATAATGAAAAAACACTCATTCTGAACTCAACAGCCCTGTAACTGTAATACAGCTCTGCCTTGGAGGGCTTTTACACTTTTCACTACAGCTGGGGGAGAATATCTATAACATCCATAAAATGAAAGTCAAGTGTGGAGAAAATCTCTTCCTTGTATCTATATAGGATCATCTTGCAAATAGCCTTTTCCTTCTTTGCAGTTAATGACCTTCACTCAGGCTCTCTATCCCATGTAATGCAAGCGTTTCCTGAACTTATCTTGCAGGAATCTTTAGGGATTATCTTCCTCTGAGAGCCTGTAAAATTCCACTGCAGCTAGGAGAACATATCTATTACATGCATTCCATGTAAGTACTCTGTGAAGGAAAACAATTGCTTTTACCTTCTTAGGATCATACTATCAATTGCGTTTTCATCTTTGCATTTCATTACCTGCACTCAGGTTTCCTCCCCGATGTAAAGAGAAAACACCACTGCTAAACCTGCTCTGTCTGTAGTGGTTAGTAAAACCTTGCTATGAGAGTTTAAACTTTTCACCACAACTCAGAGAGAAGCTCTATCACCTCCATTCAATGAAAGTACACCGTGAAGATAACTTCTGCTGTAAGTGTTTAACATCATCTTCATAAGTGACTTCAAATACATTGCAGTTCAGGTTGCATTCAGGGCCTCACTAGCATATCATGACGAACAATATTGCTTAACACAGGTGGCGAATATCTGTTAGTAACATCCTCATTTGATACATTTTAAAATTTCAGTTTGGCTGGCAGAGAGTATATAACATCCATAAAATGAAAGTCCAGTTTGAAGAAAATCTCTTGTTTATACCTGTCTAGGGTTATCCTGAAAATTGCCTTTTTCATTTCTGTTAACGACATTCACTTAGGAATTCTCTCCTTGTAGTGCAAGCAAGTTCTTGCTGAACTCAGCTTGCAAGTATCTTTAAGAGGCACCTTCCTCTGAGATCTTTTAAACTTTTCCTTGCAGCTTGGAGAGAATATCTATAACATCCATTCCATGAACATACTATGTGGTGGAAAAGTCTTCCTGTCAGCTTTTTCGGATTACATAGTAAAGTGCTTTTTCCTCTTTGCCGTTCATTTCCTGCACTGAGGCTTCCTTCCCACAGGACAGACAAAACACCACTACTCAACGATGTTTACCAGTAGCTGTTTGAAACATTCCTAGGAGAGCTTTCCAACTATCACTACATGAGGAGCAGCTTATCATTACCCTCCATTCAATGAAAGTTGACTCTTCAGAGAAAGTCTGCTTGTAGCTGTTCAGGATCATCTTGAGGAGAGACCTTGAATACATTGCAGTTCAATCTGCATTCAGGTTCTCAGTAACATATCATGACGAACACTATTGCTTATTACAGTTGGCCAATATCTGTAAGTAACATCTTCCTATGAGAGGTTTTAACATTTCAGTACATCTGGGAAAGGGTATCTATAAAATCCATAAAATGAAAGTCAGGTTTGGAGAAAAGCTTTTACATGTATTTGTATAGGACTATTATGAACATTGCCTTTTCCAACATTGCAGTTAATGACCTTCACCCAGTCTCTCTCTCCCAAGTCATGCAAAAAATGTTTGCTGAACTCAGCTTGGAAGTATCTTTAAGGAGGATCTCCCTCTGAAAGCTTTTAAACTTTTCACTGCAGCATGGAGCGAATATCTATAACATCCATTTCATGAATGTACTCTGTGGAGAAAAATTCTTCCTTTTAGCATTTTAGGATCATATTGTAAAGTGCCTTTTCCTGTTTGTCATTGATTTCTTGCACTGAGCCTCCCTCCTAATGGAAAGACAAAACACGTCTGCTCAATGATTTTTGCCAGTAGCCATCAGGAGCATCTTCCTAGGATAGCTTTCAAACAATTACTACAGGTGGTGCAGATTATTGCTGTGATGAACTCAAGGAAGGTTGACTCTTCAGAGAAACTCCATCTTGTGGCTGTTAAGGATCATCTTGAGAAGAGACTTTAAATATGTTGCAGTTCAAACTGCATTCAGGGTCCCACTAGGATATCATGAGGAACCATATTGCTTGACACAGGTGGCCAATATCTGAAAGCAACATCTTCATATTAGAGGTATTAAAATTTAAGTACTGCTAGGAAAGAGTATCTATAACATCCATATTATGAAAGTCAAGTTTGGTGAAAATCTCTTGCTTGTTTCTGTGTAAGTTCCTCATGCAAATTGCCTTTTTCCTCATTGCATTTAATGTCCTTCACTCAGCTCTCTCTCCAAAGTAAAGCAAGATAGCATTTGTTGAACTCAGGTTGCAGGGACCTTTAGGAATGATCTTCCTCTGCGAGCTTTTAAAATTTTCACTGCAGCTGGGAGAACATATATATATAATATACATTCCTTGTAAGTACCCTGTGGAGGAACACACTTGCTTTTAGCTTCTTCCAATCATGTTGTGACTTGCATTTTCATCTGTGCATTTCATTGCCTGCACTCAAGTTTCCTCCCTGATGTAAAGACAAAACACTACTGCTAGACCTACTCTGCCAGTAGCTGTTAGGAGCACCTTCCTATGAGAGTTTAAACTTTTCAACACACCTCAGAAATAAGCTCTATCAAATCCATTCAATGAAAGTGTACTGCGAAGAAAACCTCTTCTTGTACCTGTTTATGTTTATCTTCATGAATGACTTTAAATGCACTACATTTCAGCCACCATTTAGAGTATTATTAGCATATCATGAGGAACACTATTGCTTAACACAGGTTGCCAATATCTACTTGTAACATCTTCATATGAGAGGTTTTAAAATTTCAGTACAGCTAGGAGAGAGTATCTTTAACATCTATAAAATGAAAGTTCAGTGAGTAGAAAATCTCTTGGTTGTATCTGTATAGGACTATCCAGAAAATTACCATTTCCACCATTGCAGTTAACAACCTTCACTTAGGAATTCTCTCCCATGCAATGCAAGAAAGATCTTGCTGAACTCAGATTGCAAGTAGCTCTCAGCACATCTGCCTCTGAGAGCTTTTAAACTTTCCACTGCAGCTGGGGCAAAATATCTATAACATACTGTCTTTCCATGAGTACAGCCATGTTTGGCCATTCCATTAACCTACAGCCACCAGCACACAAAGAAATATAAAGCTGCTTTCTGTGTGGTGGGAACTGGCTCATCTCCCGGGGAGATAGTTGAAATTTGTAAAAGTTTCAAGGTCCTTTGGACATTGCAATCTGGAGAAGACTAGCCATCTGTGCTGAGGTGGGATGATGACCAGGGAAAACAATGCACGTACACAACTGTCAGTCTGGGATGATAGCCAGGAGGCTCAGTGCACGTATGCCACTGATAACTACTTGTGCATAGGAATATTGAATGCTTGCTCTGTAAACTCTGTAACTGCTTATATAAACTGCTGGAAACAGAGGCCTGGTGAGAGTCTTACCTGTGGAGGGGATGCCTTGCCCAGGACCTCTGATGATCAGATTCCTAGCCAGCCAAGTCAATTGAAGGAGCTTTCCCTGGCAGTGGGGCATGGATGTTGTGAGTAACCGATCTGATGTGTTCTCTTTTCAGTCAACCTGGTGTTTCTCTTTCCAGTTGATTTGTGTCATTTCTCTTCAGTTGATGTGATTGGAAGTTCCCTTTCCAATCAATCTGATGTTTTTCCCTCTCATTATATGATCTATTTGAATCTGCTGCTGTCTCAGTCGATGTGGATGTTTTCCCTTTCCAGTTGAGCTGATGTTTCCCGTCTTAATATTTGACCACTTGAGATCTGTTTGCAGAGTATCACCTTTACTATCCTCTATTTAATAAAATATGCCATCAGTCCATTTGTTTGGAGTGAAAAGTTTCTTTTATGTCTCCGATCGAATCCCCCAAACCTCTCAAAACACATACATTCCATGTAAGTACTCTGTGGAGGACAATACCTCCTTTTAGCTTTTTAAGATCGTCTTGCAAAGTGCCTTTTCATCTGTGCAATTCATTGTCTTCACTCAGGCATCTTCCCCAATGTAAGGAAAAAACACCACTGTAAACTTACTTTGCCAGTTGCTGCTTGGAGCACCTTCCTATGAGATTTTAAACTTGTCGCCACAGCAGGGCAAGAAACTCTATCACATCCATTCAGGGAAAATACCGTGTGAAGATTACCTTTTCTTGTCACTGTTTAGAATCATATCCATGAGTGACGTTAATTACATTGTAGTTCAGTCTACCTTCAGGGTCTCACTAGCATATCATTATCAACACTATTGCTTAACACAGGTTGCAAATATCTGTTAGCAATACCTTCATATGATAGGTTTTAAAATTCAGTACAGCTGGGAAATCGTATCTATAACATCCATAAAATGAAAGTCCAGTGTGAAGAAAGTCACTGGCTTGTATCTGTATAGGATCATCCAGCAAATTGTCTTTTACAGCATTGCTTTTAACAACATTCACTCAGGCTCTCTCTCCAATGTAATGCAAGAAAGTATTTACTGAAGTCATGCTGCAAGATTCTTTAAGGGAGATCTTCCTCTGAGAGCTTTTAAACATTGCACTGCAGCTGGGAGAGAATATCTACAACATCCATATGTGTAAGTACACTGTGAAGGAAAACACTTCCTTTTACCTTTTTAGGATCATGTTGTAAAGTGCCTTTTCATCTTTGCAGTTCATTGCCTGAACTCAGGCATTCTCCCGGAGGTAAAGAAAAAACACCCTTGATAAACCTACTTTGCCAGTAGCTGTTAGGAACTCCTTCCTATGAGAGTTTCCACTTTTCACCAAAGCTTGGAAAGAAGCTCTATCACATCTATGCAATGAAAGCACAGTGGGCATAAAACCTATTCTTGTAATTGTATAGTCCTTCATAAGGACTTCAAATGCACTGCAGTTCAAACTGTGTTTCAGAATCTCACTAGCATATCATGATGAACGCTCTTGCTTAACATAGGTTGTCCATAGCTGATAGTAACATATTCATATGAGAGGTTTTAAAATTTCAGTAATGTTGTGAGAGAGTATCTATAACATCCATAAGATGAAAGTCCAGCGTGGAGAAAATCTCTTGCTTGTATCTATATAGGACTATCCTGAAAATTACAGTTCCAGTGTGTCAGTTAACGACGTTCACTTGAGAATTCTCTCCCTTGTAATGCAGGAATGATATTGCTGATCTCTGCTAGCATTTACATTAAGGAGGATTTGCCTCTGAGAGCTTTTATGCCTTCCACTGCAGGTGGGAGAGAATATCTCTAACATCTATTCCATGAACATACTCTGTGGCGAAAACTCTTCCTTTTTCCTTTTAAGGATCAAATGTTAAAGTGCATTTTTTTCTTCATTGTTCCTTTCTTGCCCTGAGGCTTCCTTCCCAATGTGAAGACAGAACACCGCTGCTCAACCTAGTTTCAAATTAGCTGTTAAGAACATCTTCATAGGAGAGCTTTCAATCTATTATTACACGTGGCACAGATTATCCTTAAAATCCATTCAATGAAAGTTGAATCTTCAGAGAAACTCCTGCTTGTAGCTGTTTAGTATCATCTTGAGAAGAGAATTTGAATACACAGCAGTTTAATCTGCATTCAGGGTCTCACTAGCTTATCATGACAAACATTATTGCCTAACACAGGTGGCCAATATCTGTAAATAACATCCTTGTATGAGAGGTTGAAAAGTGTCAGTACAGCTGGGACAGGGTATCTATAACATCTATAAAATGAAAGTCAAGTATGGAGAAAAACTCTTGCCTGTATCTGTAGAGAATCCTCTTGAAAATTGCCTTTTCCGACATTGCACTTACCAATTTCCACTCAGGCTGTCTCTCCCATGTATGCAAGAAAGTTCTTGCTGAACTCAGCTGGCAAAGACCTTTAGGCAAGATATTGCTCTGAGAGCCTTTAAACATTTCACTGCAGCTGAGAGAGGCTATCCATGACATCCCTTCCATGAAAGTACTCTGTGGAGGAAAACTCTTCCTTTTAACTTTTTGGATCATATTGTAAAGTGCCTTTTCATCTTTACAGTCCATTGCTTGCACTCAGGCTTCCTCCCTGATGTCAAGACAAAACACTGCTGCTAAACCTAGTTAGCCAGTAGCTGCCTGGAATATCTTCCTGTGAGAAATTTTAAGCTTTTCACTACAGCTGGGAAAGAACCCCTATAACATCCATTCAATGGAAGTACACTGTGAAGAGAAGCTCTTCTTGTCACTGTTTAGGATCATCTTGATAAGTGACATTTGATACATTGCAGTTCGTGCCTACATAAAGACACTCAAACTGCATTTCATGAAAAACACTATTGCTACACTCATCTTGCCAACAGCTGTGATTGACGTAGTCCTATGAGAGCTTGTAAACTTTTCACTATAGCTCAGAGAAAATCTCTCTTACATCCATTCAATGAATGTACACTGCCGAGAAACTCTATTGCTTGCATCTGTTTAGGGTCATCAGGACATATGTCTTTTCAAACATTGCCATTGACAGACTTTGCTTCTGATCTCTCTCACATGCAACATATAAATATTTTCAGAGAACTCACCTTGCCAGAGCTGCAAGGCACATATCCTGATGAGAGCTTTTATACTTTTCACTGTGACTGGGACAGATTATCTGTCTCGTCCATTCAATGAAAGTACAGTCGGGAGAAAAATTCTTGCTTCTACCAGTTTAGGATCATCTTGAATAGTGCTGTTGCAAAAAATGCAGCTCACAGCCTGCAGTCAGGCTCTCTGTCCTATATATAGAAATCATATTTTGGCTGAAGTCAGCTTGTCAGTCACTTTTAGCGAAGATCTTTCTATAAAACTTTTAAATATTGCACTACTCCAGGGAGAGTACCTCTATAACATCCACTCCGTGAAATTAATCTGTGAAGAAAAACTATGGCTTCTAGATGTTTAGGATAAACTTGAAAACTGTCTTTTGAAATGTTTCAGTTCATTTCCTGCACTCAAGCTTCCTCTCTGATGTAAAAAATGAACGCTTCTGCTGAACCCAGGTTGCCAGTAGTTGTAAGGAACATATTCCTTTGAAAGCTTTCAAACTTTAGAAAACAACTGGGACAGAACATCCATAACATCTATTCAATGAAAGTAAACTGGAAAGAAAAACTTCTGCTCACAGCTGTTTAGGATGTTCTTGTTAAAAGTGCCTTTTAATAGACTGCAGCTCAAACCAACATACAGGCTGTCAGAAGCATATCATGCAAGACCGCTAATTTGGAAATCAGCTTGCCCTTAGCTGTAAGTCACATCTTCCTATGAGACCTCTAATCTTTTCACAATAGCTGGGAAAGAATATCTGTTATGCCCATTTAATGAATGTTCACTGTGGAGAAAATACACTCCTTGCAGCCCTATACAATCATCTTGAAAAGTACCCTTTCATAGAGTGTCGTTTTATAGACGTCACTCAGGCTCTCACTCACATCTAATGTAACCATCTCTTTCCAGAACTCAGCATGCCATTAGCGGTGTGTCACATCTTCCTATGTGAGCTTCATATTTTTACTGTAACTAGGAGAGATTACCTGTAACATCCATTCAATGAAAGGACTGTGTGCAGAATATCCCTTGCCTGTAGGAGTATCGGATCATCATTATATGTGACATTTAATACACTGCAATTCAATCTACATTCAAGCTCTCACTAGCATATCATAAATGAAGACTATGACTGAACATAGCTTGTCAGGAGCTGTAGCATCATCCTATGACAGGATTTACAATTTTCAGGACAGCTGGGGCAGCATACCTGTACCATCCATGCAATGAGGGACACTCTGGAGAAGAACTCTTCCTTCCTGTTGTTTAAGATCATCTGAAAAATTGACTCTCAAAACATTGCAGTTCACGGACTACACTCAGGTTCATTCTCACATGTAATGAACTAATGTGCTTGCTGAACACAGCTTGGAGGCAGCTTTTAGGTAACATTTTCCAAAGGGAGTTTTACAATTTTCATTACAGCTGTTAGAGACTCTCTGTCAAATCCCTTCCAAGTAAGTAAACTATGTAGGAAATCTCTTGCTTATAGCTGTTTAGGATAATCTTGAAAATTGCCTTTGAACTCTATAGTTAAGGTGCTTCTGTCAGACTACCTATCGAGGAAAAGAAAAGAATGTTCTTGTTGAACCAGCTTGCCAGTAGCTGTAAGGGAAATCTTCCTAGGAGAGCTTTCAAACTTTTCAGTACAGGTGGTGCAGATTCATGTTAACATCCATTCAATTTAAGTTGAGTGTGGAGAAAAAAGTCCTGTTTGTGGCTGTTTATCATCTTCTTGATAAGTGACTTTTCATACACTGTCGTTCAATCTGCATTCAGGATCTCCCTCGCATATCATGAAGAACAGTATTGCTTAACACAGGTGGCCAATATCTGTAAGGAACATCTTGCTAAGAGAAGTATTAAAATTTCGATAATTCTGGGAGAGAGTATCTATAACATCCATAAAAAGAAAGTACAGTGTGGAGAAAATCTCTTGCTTGTCTCTGTATGGGGTCACCTGTAAATTGCCTTTTCCATCATTGCAGGTAACGACATCGACTCCTGCTCTCTCTACCAAGTAGTGTAAGAAAGTGTTTGCTGAACTCAGTTTGCAACGATCTTTAAGGAGGATCTTCCTCTGAGAGTGTCCAAAATTTTCACTGCAGCAGGAAAAGAATATATGTAACATCCCTGTCGTGTAAGTACTTTGTGGAGGAAAACAGTTGCTTTTCTATTTTTAGGATCTTATTGTAAAGAGCATTTTCATCTTTGCAGTTCATTGCCTGCACTCAGGCTTCCACGCTGATGTAAAGAAAAAATACCACTGCTAAACCTACTTTACCAGTAGCTGTTAGGAACACCTCCCTGTGAGAGTTGAAACTTTTCACCACTGCTCGGAAAGAAGCTCTATCAAATCCATTCAATGAAACTACATCGTGAAGAAAACCTCTTCTTGCAACTGATAAGGATCATCTTCTTATGTGACTTAAATACCGTGCAATTCAAGCAGCATTCAGGGCCTCACTAGCATATCATGATGAACACAGTTGGTTAACACAGGCGGTCAATATGTTAGTAACTTCTTCATATTAGAGGTTTACAAATTTCAGTACAGCTGGGAGTGAGTATCTATAACATCCATAAAATGAAAGTTCATTGTAGAGAAAATTTCTTGCTAATATCTGTATGGGACTATCCTGAAAATGGCCTTTCCAACCTTGCAGTTAACAACCTTCACTTAGTAATTCTCTCCCTGTGTAATGCAAGATAGACCTTGCTGAACTCAGATTGCAAGTAGCTTTCAGCAGGATCTGCCTCTGAGAGCTTTGAAACTTTCCACTGCAGCTGGGACAGAAAATTTATAACATCCATTACATGACTGTACCCTGTGCAAAAAACTCTTCCTTGTAGATTTTTGGATCATGTGGTTAAGTGCCCTTTCTTCATTGCTGTTCATTGCCTGCACTGAGGCTTTCTTCCCAATGGAATGAGAAAACACCACTAATCAACCAAGTTTGCCAGTAGCTTTCAAGAACATCTTCCTAGTAGAGCTATCGCTACAGGTGGTGCAGATTATCATTACCATCCATTCAATGAAAGTTGAATCTACAGAGAAAGTCCTCCTTGCAGCTATTTAGGATCATCTTGAGATTTTGAATATGCTGCAGTTCCATCTGCATTTAGGGTCTCACTAGCATATCATGACGAACACATTTGTTTAAAACAGGTACCCAATAAGTGTAAGTAACATCTTCATATGAAAGGTTTTAAAATTTCAGTACAGCTGGGAGAGAGCATCTATTGCATCTGTAAAATGAAAGGCCAGTGTGGAGAAATAATCTTGCTTGCATCTGTAGAGGACTATCCTGAAAACTGCCTTTCCCAACATGGCTGTTAACAACATTCACTTAAGAATTCTATCCCTCGGGCCTGCCCAGTGGTGCAAGCAGTTGGCTTTGCATGTCCACTTCAGTGACCTGGGGTTTGCAGTTTCCCAATCCTGGGCATGCACCAAAGCACTGCTTGCCACGACATGCTGTGGTGGTGTCCCGTATAATGTAGAGGAAGACAGGCAGAGATGTTAGGTCAGGGCCAATATTCCTCATGAAAAAAGAGGAGGATCAGTATCAGATGTTATCTCAAGGCTGATCTTCCTGGCAAAAAAAAAAAAAAAGAATTCTCTCCCATGTAATGCCAGAAAGTGCTTGCTTAACTCTGCTTGCAAGTAGGTTTAAGGAAGATCTACCCCTGAGAGCTTTTTAAACTTTCCACTGAAGCTGGGAGAGAATGTCTATAATATCCATCTAATGAACGTACTCTGTGAAGAAAAACATTTCCCTTTAGTTTTTGAGGACCATAATGGAAACTGCCTTTTCTTCTTCTTGGTTCGTTGCTTACATTGCCTTCCCAATGGAAAGACAAAATACCACGGTTCAACCACTTTTGCCAGTAGCAAGGAAGTAAATAACTTCATGCCCTGTCTCACTTTATTCCAGCAAATGAGGTCCACTTTCCTTAACCAGGTTTGGAACATATTTCCATTTCGGGCCTTGAGAAGGAACATCACATTCCTTTGAAAAGGCTCTTTCTGATCCCGGGTTCTAAGTAGAGCTCTAGGAACAAGTTTGTAAATGAATGGCAATGATTACTAGAACTTAGCTAAACTATGTATAACACCCATTGCTGGAAATAACTTCATGTCCAATCTCTCTTCCTTCCATCTCATGAGAATAAGAAACCTAAAACATGTATGTAACAGAATGCCATTTTGGGCCTTGAGATTGAATATCAAATTCCTTTGAGAGGGCACTGTCTGACCCAGGCTTGTAAGTAAATGTCTACGAATGACTTTGTATATGAGTGGCAATCATAACTACAGTTGAGCTAAACTGTGTATAACATCCATTTCTGGAAATATATTCATGCCTAATCTCTCTTCCTTCCAGCTCTGAAGGATTACATTCCTAAAACAGGTTTTGAACATATTGCTGTTTCGAGCCTTAGGAAGGAATATCTACTTGATATTCCCTTGAGAAGGCACTTTCTCGTCCCAGCTTGTAAGTAAATGTCTAGGAACAAGGTAGTATATGAGTGGCAATCATCAGTACAGCTGAGCTGAACAGTATAAAATACCCATTCTTGGAAATATCTTTGTGCTCAATCTCTCTTCCTTTCAGCTCATGAGAATCACCTTCCTAAACCAGGTTTAGAACATAATGCCATTTCTGTCATTGAGAACAAATCCCACATTCCTCTGAGAAGACACTTACTGATAACTTCTTGTAAGTAGATGTCTAGGAACAAGTTTATATTGGAGCATCAATCATTAGTACTGCTGAGTAAAATGATTTATAATACCCATTCCTTGAAATAACTTCATGGACAAACTCTCTTCCTTCTAGCACTATGTATCACTAAACTGAACCAATTTTGGACCATATTGCCATGTTGGGTCTTGAGAAGAAATCTCGCATTCCTTTGAGCAGGCACTTTCTGGTCCCAGGTTTTAAGTAGATGTCTAGGAACCAGTTTGTATATGAGTGGCAAGCATTACTACCACTGATCTAAGCTATCTGTAACACCCAATCCTGAAAATAACTTCATGCCCAGTCTATCTTCCTTCCAGTTCATAATGAAGACCTTCCTCAACCAAGTTGGGAACATATTGCCATTTGAGACCTTGAGACCTCTATTTTCCTTCCAATTCATCAGGATCACAAAGCTAAACCAGGTTTGGAACATATTGGTATTTCACCCCTTGGGAAGGAATCTCACATTCCTTTGAGAAGGCACTTTCTGATCCTGTCCAGAATGTTGAAGTCTAGGAACAAGCTTGTATATGAGTGTTAGTCATTACTAGAGCTGAGCTAAACTGTGTATAACAACCATTCCTGGAAATACGTTGAGCCTCATTTCTCTTCCTTGCATCTCATAAGGATCACAAACATAAACAAGGTTTCATACATCACGTTATTTCAGGCCTTTCAGAATGAATCTCACACTTCTTTGAAGGCACATTCTGATCCCTGCTTCTAAGTAGATGTCCAGGAACAAGATTCTATATGAATCACTATCATTACTACGACTCAGCTATTCTTTTAATAACACCCAATCCTGAAAATAACTTCATACCCAGTCTATCTTCCTTCCAGTTCATAATGAAGACCTTCCTCAACCAAGTTGGGAACATATTGCCATTTGAGACCTGGAGAAGGAATCTCACATTCCCTTGAGACAGCAGTTTCTGAGCACAGCCTGTATGTAGACATCTAGAGTCAAGTTTGTATATGAGAGGCAATCATTAATAGAGCTGTCCTGAACTATGTAAAACACCCATTCCTGGAAATAAGATTTTGCCTAATCTCTCTTCCTTCCATCTTGTAAGGATCACAAACCTAAACCAGGTTTGGAACATAATGCCATTTCAGGCCCTTGAGAATGAATCTCACATTCATTGAGAAGGCACTTTCTCATCCTGGCTTGTAAGTAAATGTCTAGTAACAAGTTTGTAAATGAGTGGCAATCATTACTACAGCTGAGCTATACTATGTATAAGAACCATTCTTCAAAATAACTTCCCACTCCATCTCTCTTACTTCCAGCTCTACATGATTACATTCTTAAGCAAGGTTTTGAATGTAATACCTTGTCGGGTCTTGGGAAGGAATATCACATTACCTTGAGAAGGAACTTTCTGATCCCAGCTTCTAAGTGGATGCCTAGAAACAAGTTTGTCTATGAGTGGGAATCATTACTACATCTGAGGTGAAATATGAATAACATTATTCCTGGAAATAAATTTGTGTCCGGTCTCTCTTCCATCCAGATCACAAGGCCCACCTTCCTCAACCATGTTTGGAAGATATTGCCATTCCCGGCCTTGAGAAGGAATCTCATATTCTTTTAAGAAGGCACTTTCTGATCCCTGCTTCTAAGTATGTGTCCAGGAACAAGATTCTATATAAGTGGCAATCATCAGTACAACTGAGCTATTCTATGAGTAACATCAATTCCTGGAAAAAAACTTCATGCCCCATCTCTCTTACTTCCAGCTCGTATGTACCACCTTCCTCGACCAAGTTTGGAAATATTGCTGTTTCAGGCCTTGAGAAGGAATATCACATTCCTATGAGAAGTCACTTTCTGATCTTGTCGTTATGTAGATGTCTAGGAACAAGTTTGTTTATGAGTGGCAATCATTACTACACCTGAATTAATCTATGTATAAAACCCATTCTTGGAAATATCATTGTTCCCAATGTCTCTTCCTTCCATCCACTAAGGTTCACAAACCTAAGCCAGGTTTGGACCGTATTGCGATTTTGGTCCCTGAGAATGAATCTCACATTCCTTTCCAAAGACACTTTCTGTTCCTGGGCTGTATGTAGATTTTTATGAACTAGTTTGCATATGATTGGCAATCATGACTGCAGGAGCTAAAGTATGTATAACAGCTATTCCTGGAAATCACTTTGTGCCTAATCTCTCTTCCTTCATCTCATCAGGATCAGCTTGCTCAACCATTTTTGGGACACCATGCTATTTCAGGCCTTGAGAAGGAACCTCATAGGTTCCAGCCCCATGACGTAGCAGTTAAGTAAATGACCTCCATTGCTGGTGGCCTGGGTTCAGATCCTGGTCACCCACCGATGCACCACTTGTCAGGCCATGCTGTGGTGATGTCCCACATAAAATGGAGGAAGATCAGCACAGATGTTAGCTCAGGGCCAGTCTTCCTCAGCAAATATAGGAGGATTGGCATGGATGTTAGCTCATGGCTGATCTTCCTCACAAAAAAGAAAAAGAGAAGGAACCTCATATTCCTTTCAGAAGGACCCTTCTTATCCTGGCTTCTAAATAGAAGTCTAGGAACAAGTTTGCATATGATTGACAATCATTACTACAGCAGAGCTAAACTGTGACTAACAGCCATTTCTGGAAATAACATCGTGCCCAAACTCTCTTCATTCCAGCTCCTAAAGACCAACTTTATCAACCAGGTTTGGAATATAGTGCCCTTTCAGGCCTTAGAAGGAATCTCACATTCTTTTGGGAACACAATCTCTGATACAGGCTTCTAAGTAAATGTCTAGGAACAAGTTTGTATAGGAGTAGCAGTCATTACAACATCTGAGAAACTAGGCATAACTCCCATTCCTAGAAATCACTTTGTGCCTAATCTCTCTTCCTTCCATCTCGTAAGCATCATAAACCTAAAGCAGTTTTGGAACATATTGTCATTTTGGACCCTGAGAAGGAATCTCACATTCCTATGAGAAGGCACTTTCTGATCCCGGACACTATGTAGATGTAGGAACAAGTTTGTAAACGTGTGACAATCATTAAAGTGGAGTTAAACTATGTATAACACCTATTCCTGGAAATAACTTTGTGCATAATCTCTCCTCCTTCAATCACGTAAGGATCACAAGCCTAAATCAGGTTTGGTAAATAATGCCAATTTGGGCATTGAGAATGAATCTCACATTTCTTTGAGAAGGCAATTTCTGATCCTGGCTTGTAAGTAAATGTCTAGGTGCAAGTTTGAATATGAGTGGCAATCATTACTACAGCTGAGATGAAATATATATCGCCTATTCCTCAAAATAACTTGGTGCCCAATCTGTCTTCCTACCACCTCGTAAACATCACAAACCTAAACCAGTTTTGGAACATACTGTCATTTCGGACCCTGAGAAGGAATCTCACATTCCTATGAGAAGGCACTTTCTGATCCCAGACTCTATTTAGATGTAGGAACAAGTTTGTAAATGTGTGACAATCATTATTAAAGTGGAGTTAAACTGTATAACACCTATTCCTGGATATAACTTTGTGCATATTCTCTCTTCCATCCATGTCGTAAGGATCACCTTCCTCAACCAGGTTTGGAAAATAATGCCATTTCTGGACCTGAGAACTAATCTCATATTCCTTTGAGAAGGTAATTTCTGATGCAGGTTTCTAAGTAGAAGTCCATGAACAAGTTTGTATATGAGTGGCAATCATTCCTACAGCTTAGCAAAAGTATGTGTAATACCCATTCCTGAAAATAAATTTGTGCCTAACCTCTCTTCCTTCCATCTTGTAAGGGTGAAAAACCTGAACCAGGTTGGAGCATAATGACATTTTTTGCCTTGAGAACAAATCTAGTACTCCTTTGATAAAGCACTTTCTGAAACCCATTGTAAGTAAATGTCTAGGAACAAGTTTCAGTATGAGTGTTCATCATTACTACAGCTGAGCTTAGTTATGTATAACACCCATTCCTGGACATGACTTTGTGCCCAATCTCACTTCCTTCTGGCTGCTACAGATCTCCTTCCAAAAGCAGGTTTATAAACACTGCCATGTAGGACCTTATACAGGATGACTCTCAAATGCCTTGGAGAACACAATATCTTCTCCTGGTTTGAAGGTAGACAGTATGAAATATCTTTGTATCTGAGAGGCATTCATTACTACAGCTAAGTTTAACTATGTATAACAACCATTCGTGAGAGTAACTTCATGCCTAATCTGTCTTCCTTTCAGCTCCTAAGGATTGCCTTCCCAAAGCAGGTTTTGCACAGGGCCATGGAAGGCCTTGAGAGAGAATCTCACGCACATGCTTTAGAGAAGGCACTTTCTTATCCTGGCTTGTAAGTAAATGGTAAGAAACATCTTTCTATATGAGTGGCATCACTACTACAGCTGAGTTAAACTGTGGATAACACCAGTTCCTGGAACTAAGTTCATGCCCTATATCCCTTCCTTCTGGTGCCTAAGGAGGGCCTTCCTAAAGCAGATATGGAAACAAGACCATGGAGTGCCTTGAGACAATCTCACTCAGAAGCCATAGAGAGTGCACTTACTGATACCAGATTCTAAGTAGATGGTGAGGAATATGTTTTTATCTGAGTGGCAGGAATTTTACAGCTGAGCTAAACTAAGCATAACACCCATTCTTGGAAATGACTTTGTGCCCAATGTCCCATCTTTCCAGCACCTAAGGATTGCCTTCATGAAGCAGGTTTGGAACCAAGGCCATGTAGGGCCTTAAGAGAGGACCACTCTCAAATCCTCAGACGACACACTTCCTACTCCGAGCTGTAAGTAGATGATAAGAAAAATCTTTGTATATTTGTGGCACTCATTACTATAGCTGAATTTAACAATGAATAACACCCATACCTGGAAGTAATTTCTTGCACAATACCCCATCATTCCACCTCCTAAGAATCTCCTTCCCAAAAAAGGTTTTGCACAGCTCCCTGTAGGTCCTTCAGAGAGAAACTCAGTCACATGCCTTTGAGAAGGCACCTTCCTATTGTGGCTTGTAAGTAGATGGTAAGAAACATCTGTCTATCTTGGCGACAATCACAACTAGAGCTGAGTAAAATTGTGGTTAACACCCATTCCTGGAAGTGACTTCATGTCCAAGCCCTTCCTTTCAGTTACTATGGATTTCCTTCTCAAAGCAGATTTTACTAACAGTGATGAAGGGCCTTGAGAGAGAATCTCAGCTTCAAGACTTAGAGAAGGGATTTTTTATCCCATCTTGTAAGTAGAAGGTAAGAAATATCTTCCTGTCGGATAGGCAATCACTACTAGAGCTTAGTTGAAATATGGATAACATCTATTCCTAGAAGTAACTTTATGTCCCATATCTCTGACGTGCAGCTCCTAAGGATCGCCTTCCCAAAACAAGTTTGGAAACAGGACTGTGTAGATCCTTGGGAAAGAATCTTGCTAACATGCCTTAGAGAAGGCACTTTATTCTCCCGGCTTGTAAGTAGATGGTTAGAAACACCTTTTTTGTTGTTGTTGTTGTTGAATGGCAATCATTACTACAGCTGAGTTAAACTATGTATAAGACCCATTCCAGGAAACAACTTGGTGACCAATCTCCCTTTCTTCCAGCTCCTAAATATTGCCTTCCAAAACCAGGTTTTGCACAGGGCCATCTTGGGCTTTCAGGGAGTATTTCACTCAGATGCCTTAGAGAAGGCACTTTCTTATCCCAGCTTGTAGGTAGATGGAAAGAAACATCTTTCTATCTGAGTGGCAATCATTACTGCAGCTGAGTTAAACTATGTATAACACCCATATCTGGAAATAACTTCATGCCACATCTCCCTTCCTTCCAGCAAGGCGATCCTTGCCAAAGCAGGTTTACACAGGTCCATGAAGGGCCTTGAATGAGAATCTCACTCACATGATTTAGAGAAGGCACTTTCTTATTCCAGCTTGTAAGTAGACAGTAAGAGACATCATTGTATCTGAGTGGCAATCACTACCATAACTCAGATAAACTATGTATAGCACTCATTCCTGGAAGTAACAACATGACCCATCTCTCTTGCTTCCCACACCTAAGGCTCGCCTTCCCAAAAATGTTTTGCACAGGGCCACATAGGGCCTTCAGAGAGAATCTTGTTTTGTTTTTTTTTTATTGATGTTTTAATGGTTTCTAACATTGTGAAATTTTGGGTTGTACATTTTTGTTTGTCCATCACCATATATATGACTCCCTTCACCCCTTG
>CM053535.1:46931887-47012905 GCA_028646465.1 Rhinoceros unicornis
TTGATATATGAGGGCTTAATGTTG
Source organism: Rhinoceros unicornis (assembly GCA_028646465.1). Taxonomy (NCBI): domain Eukaryota; kingdom Metazoa; phylum Chordata; class Mammalia; order Perissodactyla; family Rhinocerotidae; genus Rhinoceros; species Rhinoceros unicornis. The sequence goes on from CM053535.1 coordinate 46,931,912, forward strand.
CTGTTTTGTCACTTATTGTCTGGTTCTTTTGCATTTCCTTTGTTTCTTGTCCCATTTGTTTCAGACTGCCAATTCAGTTTGGTTGTTCTGTCTTACGACTCTTCTAGTTTTCTTCAGAGAGAATCTTACTCATGTGCCTTAGAGAAGCCACTTTCTTATCCCGAAAAGTAAGTAGATGTTATGAAACGTCTCTCTATCTTTGAGGTAATCACTACTAGGGCTGAGTGAATCAATGGATATCAGTCATTCCTGGAAATATCTTCATGCCCCATCTCCCTTCTTTCCAGCTCCTAAGGATTGCCTTCCCAAAGAAAGTTGTGCTCAGCACCATGTAGGGCCTTCAGAGAGAATCTTACTCAAATTCCTTAGAGAAGGCACTTTCTTATCCTGTCTTGTGAGAAGATGGTAAGAAACATCTTGGTATCTGAGGGGCAATCACTACTACAGCTGAGTTAAACTATGGATAACACCTGTTCCTGGAGGTAATTTCAAGCCAAATTGCCCTTCCATACTGCTGTTAAGGATTGCCTTCCCACACAGGATTTGCACAAGACCATTAAGGACCTTGAGAGAGAATCTCACTCACATTCCTTAGAGAAAGCACTTTCTTATCCTGACTTGTAAGTAGATGATTAGAAATATTTTTGTATCTGAATGTCAATCACTACTACCGCTGAGTGACATAGGTATAAGACCCATTCCTGGAAGTAACTGCCCAATCTCCCTTCCTTCCAACTCCTAAGGATCACCTTCCCAAAGCAGTTTTGGAAACAGAACCGTGTAGTTCCTGGAGATATAATCTCATTCACAAGCCATAGAGAACACACTTTCTGATACTAGACTCTGAGTAGATTTTTAGAAACATATTTGTATCTGATGTGCAAGCATTACTACAGCTGAGCTAAACTAAGTATAAGACCAATTCCTAGAAATAACTTTGTTCCCAATCTCCCTTCCTTTTATCTCCAATGGATAGTCTTCCTAAGGCAGGGTCAAAACATGGCCATGTAGGGTATTCAGACAAGACCACTCTCGAATGACTTAGAGAACACACTCTGTTATCCTGGATTTTAAGTAGATGATTAGAAACATGTTTTTTTTTCTGAGTAGCAATCATTAGTACAGCTGAATTAAACTATGTATGAGACCTATTCCTGAAATCAACATCGTGCCCAATCTCCCTTCCCTCATACTCCAAAGGATCACCTTCCCAAACCAGGTTGTGCACACTGCCATGAAGGGCCCTGATAGAGAACCTCACTCCCATGCCTTAGAGAAGGTCCTTTCTTTTCTTGGCTTGTAAGTAGTTGGTAAGAAACATTTTTGTATCTGCGTTAAAATCACTACTGCAGCTGAGATAAACTATGGATAACACCTGTTCCTGGAAGTAACTTCATGCCCAATCTCCCTTCCTTCCAACACTTAAGGATCACCTTCTCAAAGCAGGTTTGGAAACAGGACCGTGTAGTGCCTTGAGACAGAGTGTCTTACAAGCCCTATAGATACCGGATTCTAAGTAGATGGTTAGGAACATATTCGTAGCTTAGTGGGAAGCATTACTACAGCTGAGCTAACCTAAGCATAACAGTCAATACTGTAGATAACCTTGTTACAAATATCCCCTCCTTCCAGCTCCCAAGGATCGCCTTCCCATAGGAGGTTTTGCAAAGGGCCATGAAGGGCATTGAGGGAGAATCTCACTCACATCCATTAGAGAAGGCGTTTTCTTTCCCAGCTTGTAAGTAGATATTAAGAAACATCTTTCTACCTGTCTGGCAATCAGTACAACACTTGAGTTAAACTATGGATAACACCCATTCCTGGAAGGAACTTCATACCCATTCTCCCTTCCATCTAGGTGCTAAGGATCAGCTTCCCAAAGCAGGTTTGGAAACAGTTCTGTGGAGTTCCTTGAGACAGGAACACTTTCATATTCCTTAGAGAACAGACTTTCTTCTCTCTGTTTATAAGTTGACAGAAAGAAACTTCTTTGTATCTGAGTGGGAATCACTACTAGAGTTTGGGTTAAGGTTCAGGTTAGGGTTCAGGTTAGGATTTGGGTTAGGGTTAGGGTTAAGGTTCAGGTTAGGGTTCCAGGTTAGGATTTGGGTTAGGGTTAGGGTTCGGGTTAGAGTTAGGTTAGGTATCAGGTTAGGGTTACAGTTCAGGTTAGGTTTAAGGTTAGGGTTAGTGTTAGTGTTAGGTTAGGTTTAGGGATAGGGTTAGGTTTAGTGTTCAGTTTCAGGTTAGGTTTAGGGTTAGGGTTTGGTTTAATGTTAGGGGTCTGGTTAGGGTTAGGGTTCAGGTTAGAGTTTGGGTTCGGTTTAGGATTCGGGTTATATTTATGGTTACAGTTAGGCTCAGAGTTTGTGCTAATGTTACAGTTGTAGTTACTGTTACTGTTCGTGTTATGGTTAGGTTTCTGGTTAGAGAATTAGGGTTTAAGTTATGGTTTGTGTTGGATTAGGGTTAGGGTTATGGTTAGGGTTCAGGTTAGTGTTTGTGTTAGGGTTAGGGTTCTGGTTCAGTCTGGTTAGGGTTAGGTATAGTGTTACTGTTAGGGTTAGTGTTTTTGTTAGGGTTACAGTCAGGTTAGCATTAGGGTTAGGATTCCTGTTAGGGTTAGTGTTAGATTTCGAGTTGGGGTTAACGTTATGGTTCACATTCACATTAGGGTTCGGGTTATGGTTGGTTTAGGGTTGGGATTAGGGTTAGGGTTAGTGTCCAGATTCAGGTTAGGATTAGGGTTTGGGTTTGGGTTAGGTCTAGGGTCAGGTTTCAAGTTAGGGTTCATTTTATGGTTACTGTTAGGTTTAGGGTTAGGTTTAGTGTTCAGTTTAGTGTGAAGGTTAGCATTAGGGATAGGTTTATGGTTCGGGTTAGTGTTTGGGTTCAGGTTAGGGTTAGTGTTAGGGTTAGCTTTAGGATTCGGGTTAGGGTTAGGGTTAGAGATGAGGATAGGGTTAGATTTTGGGTTTGTGTTACTGTTGTTAGGGTTAGGGTAAGGGATAGGGGTATTGTTAGGTTTAGTATTAGGGTTAGTGCTCAGGTTTTGGTTATGGTTAGGGTTATGTTTTGGGTTAGGGTTCACATTAGGGTTAGGGTTCATTTTCCAATTAGGTTTACTGTTAGGGTTAGGGTTCGATTAGGGTTAGGGTGCATGTTAGTGTTAGGGTTAGGGTTAGGGTTAAGTTTAGGGTTCGGGTTATGGCTCGTGTTAGTTTAGGGTTGTGGTAGTCTTCGGCTTAGGGTTAGGTTTTGTATTCTTGTTCTGGATAGGGTTAGGTTTCGGGTTAGGGTTATGATTAGTGTCAGGTTAGGGTTAAGGTTAGAGTTCGGTTTTCAGTTTGTGTTACCATTAGGTTTACATCTAGTGTTAGGGTTCATGTTTGGGTTCGGGTTAGGTTTTGTGATGTGGATATTTTTTTGTTATGGTTAGTGTTCGGTTTTGTGTTAAGGATAGAGTTACGTTTAGGGTTCACCTTAGGTTTAGAGTTAGGGTCAGGTTTAGGTTTAGGTTTAGGTTTAGGGTTAAGGTTATGTTTAGGGTTAGAGACAGGGTTCCGGTTAGGGTTCAGGTTAGAGTTAGGGCTAGGTTTCAGCTTACCGTTAGGATTAGGATTCGAGTTAGGTTTTGGTGTCAGGGTTATTTTTCGGCATGGGTTAGGTTTAGGGTTACAGTTCAGGTTAGGATTAGGGTTATGGTTCATGTTAGGGTTAGGATTAGGATTCGGGTTCTGGTTGGGTTATGGTGTGGAATAGGCTATGGCTTAGGATTAGGGTTCTGGTTAGGTTTTCAGGTACGGTTATGGCTCAGGTTAGGGTTATGGTTCAGGTTCGGGTTAGCATTAGGTTTCAGGATAGTTTTACTGTTCGGGTTCGGGTTAGGTTTAGGCTTATTGTTAGTGTTAGGGTTAGGGTTTGGGTTAGAGTTAGGGTTATTATTAGGGTTCAGGTTAGGGTTCGGTTTAGGATTAAGGTTGGAGTTAGTGTTAGGGTTCGAGTGAGGGTATGTGTAAGTGTTAGGGCTAAGGTTAGGGTTAGGGTTTGGCTTAGGGTTAGTGTTAGGTTTAGGATTCGTCTTAGGATTTTGTTTAGGGTTAGGGTTAGGTTTAGGCTTAGGGTTTGTGTTACTGTTAGTGTTATGGTTTGGGTTAGAGTTCGTGTTAGGTGTAGGGTTCGGGTTCAGATTAGGATTAGCTTTAGGGTTAGTGTTAACGTTCGGGTCAGGATTTGGGTTAGGGTTAGTGTTCGAGTTAGGGTTCGTGTTATGGTAGCCTTGAGATTTGGGTTAAAATTAGGGTTCAGTTTCAGGTTAGGCTTAGCATTCAGGTTAAGGTTCTGCTTCGTGTTAGGGTTAGGGTGCAGGTTAGGGTTGGAGCTAGGGTTAGATTTAGTTTTATGGTTAGGGTTACATTTTGGGTTCCGGTGTGGATTAGGCTTAGGGTTAGAGTTATGGTTAGGGTTAGGGTTAGGTTAGGTTTAGGCTTAGGCTTAGGGTTCAGGTTAGGGTTCATGTTAGGGTTAGGGGTAGGGTTAGGTTACTGTTGGGGTAGGCTTAGTGTTCGTATTGGTGTTAGGGTTAGAGTTAGGGTTCAGGATAGGGTTAGGATTAGGGCTGGGGTTAATGTTAGGGTTAATGTTAGGTTTAGGGTTAGGGTTAATGTTAGGGTTCAGGATAGGGTTCGCTTTAGGGTTAGGGTTAGGGTTAGCATTAGGTTTAGGGTCAGGGTTAGGTTTCGGTTTAGTGTTAGGTTTTGGTTGAGGGTTCAGTTTTGGTTTAGTGGTAGGCTTAGGGTTAGGCTTAGGGTACGCATGAGGTTAATGGTTCAGGTTACGGTTCGAGTTAGGGTTAGGGTTTGGGTGAGGGTTAGGTTTAGAGTTCCGGTTAGGTTTAGGGTTTAGGTTATGGTATGTTTTAGGGTTCTGGTTAAGTTTTGGGTGGAGTTATGGCTTGGGTTAGAGTTAGAGTTAGGGTTAGGCTTTAGGTTATGGTTAGGTTTTGGGTTAGGGTTAGGGTTAAATTTACTCTTCAGTTTAGGGTTATGGTTAGTGTACAGCTTAGGGGTTCAGGTTCAGTTTAGGGTTAGGTTTGGTTTTGGGATAGGGTTAGGGTTAGGGTTAGTGTTATTGTTAAGGTTAGGTTTATGTTTAGGGTCAGAGTTAGTGTTAGGTTTAGTGTTAGGGTCAGAGTTAGTGTTAGTGGTCTGGTTCGGGTAGGTTTAAGTTTAGAGGGTTAGTGTTTAAGTTAGGATTAGAGTTAAGGTTAGGCTTTGGTTCAGGTTCAAGTTCGGGTCATGGTTAGGGTTAGTGTTAAGATTCAGTTTAGGTTTCCTGTTAGTTTTATGGTTCGGGGTAGGGTTAGGTTTAGCATTAAGGTTAGGGTTGCAGTTTATGTTTCCAGTTAGAGGTAGGGTTCTGGTTCAGTTTAGTTTTATGGTTCGGGTTAAGGTTAGCATTAGTGTTATTGTTAGTTTTAGTGTTCTGGTTAGGGTTAGGGATTGGAATAGGGTCATGGTTAGGGTTAGGTTTAGTGTGAGGATTAGGGTTATGTTTAGGTTTAGTGTTAGGGTTAACTTTAGTGTTAGGATTCGGGTTCGGATAATCGTTACGTTTATTGTTCATGTTTAGGTTAGGGTTCGGGTTAGGTTTAGGTTTTGGGTTAGGTTTCGCGGTAGGGTTAGGTTTAGTGCTAGGTTTTGGGTTTGGGTTTGGGTTAGAGTTCGGGTTAAGTTAAGGGTTAGGTTTTTGGTCATGATTGTGGGTTAGGGTTTGGGTTAGGGTTCTGTTTAGGATTATTGTTAGGGTTAGGTTTAAGTTTAGCATTGGGGTTAGGGTTAGGGTTATGGTATGGTTAGGGTTTGGTTTTGGCTTTGGGTTAGGTTTAGGTGTAGGTTTAGGGGTATGGTTCGGGTTCGGGTTAGGGGTAGGGGTATTGTTAGGTTTAGGGTTAACGTAAGGCTTAGGGTTTCTCATTTGGGTTAGGGTTATTGGTAGGTTTCAGGATAGGTTTTGCTTTAGGTTTAGGTTTAGGGATAGGGTTAGTGGTAGTATATGGTTAGTGTTAGTGTTAGTGTTTGGGTTAGAGTTTACTTTAGGGTGAGGGTTAGGGTTAACGTTAAGCTTAGGGTTAGGGTTAGGCTTAGGGTTCGTTTTAGGGTTAGGGTTCAGGTACTGTTTAGTGTTAGGGTTAGTGTTGGGGTTTGGTTTAGGGTTCAGTTTAGGGTTAGGGTTTGGCTTAGGGATAGGGTTGGGGTAGGGGTTAAGGTTATGGGTCATGTTAGAGTAATGGTTAGTCTTCGGGTTAGGCTTAGGTTTCGCATTCGGGTTAGGGTTAGATTTAGGGTACGAGATAGGTTAAGCATTAACGTTAATGTTAGGTTTCAGGTTAGGTTTAGTGTTTGAGTTAGGGTAAGGGTTAAGGTTCAGGTTAGGGTTAGGTTTTGGGTTAGTTTTCAAGTTAGGGTTATGTTTAGTTTTAGGGTTAGGGTTAGTTTTAGTGTTCGGTTTAGAGTTCGGGTTAGGTTTCCCATTACAGTTCGGGTTTGCTTTAGACTTAGGTTTGGTTGCGGGATAGGGTTAGGGTTAGGGTTAGTGTTAGTGTTATTTTTAAAGTTAGGATTAGGGTTAGGGTCAGGGTTAGTGTTAGGGTTAGTGTAAGTTTTAGAGTCAGTGGTCTGGTTTGTGTTTGGTTTACGGTTAGAGGGTTTGGGTTTAGGTTGTGGTTAAGGTTAAGTTTAAGTTTTGGTTCGGGTTAAGGTTCGGGTTCCGGTTCCGGTTAGTGTAAGTGTCAAGTTTCGTGTTATGTTTCATGTTAGTGTTAGGGCTCAGGTTTGGGTGAGGTGTAGGGTTAGGGTATGGTTGTGTTTTATGGTTCAGGTTAGTGTTATAGTTCAAGTTAGTGTTGGGGTTAGCATTAGGTTTAGGGTTAGTGTTCTGGTTAGGAGTAGAGTCAGGGATTGGTATATGTTAGGGTTAGTGTTAGAGTTACTGTTAGGTTTAAGGCCAGAGTTAGGTTTCGTGTTAGGATTCGTGTTCGGGTGAGGCTTAGGGTAACGATTCGGGTTAAGGTTAGCATTTGGGTTAGGGTTCGTGTTAGGATTAGGGTTTGGGTTAGGGTTAAGGTTAGTGTTTATTGTTTAGATTATGGTTAGACTTATGGTTCGTGTTTATTTTAGGGTTCGGTTTAGGGTTAAGGTTATGTTTCTCATTATGTTAGGGTTCGGGTTAGGGTTAGGGTTTAGGTTAGGTTTCACGTTATTTTTAGGTTTATAGTTAGCATTAAGGTTCGGGTTAGGGTTAGAGTTTGGGTTGGCCTAAGGGTTAGGTTTCGGGTTATGGTTAGTGTTACTGTTAAGGTTCTGGTTCTGGTTCTGTTTAGTATTATTGTTAGAGTTAGGGTTAGGGTTAGTGTATGGGTTAGGGTAATTGTTAGGGTTAGGCTTCAGGTTAGGCTTTTGATTAAGGTTAGGTTTAGGGTTACTATTATTGTTTGGGTTAGGGTTAGGGTTCGGGTTATGCTAAGTGTAACTGTTAGTGCTAGGGCTAGTGTTAGATTTAAGGTTAGGGTTAGGGATCATATTTGGGTTTTGGTTAGGGTTAGCTTTAGGTTTAGTTTTAGGGTTCGGGTTACTGTTAGGGTTCTGGTTTGGGTTAAGGGTAGCCTTCGAGTCTGGTTCATGTTAGGATTAGGGTTAGGGTTAGGTTTCTGTCTAGGGTTGGGTTTGGGTTAGGCTTCAGCTTCGTGTTAAACTTAGGGATCAGGTTTGGATTAGGGTTATCATTGGGGTTAAGGTTCAGTTTCAGGTTAGGGTTAAGGTCAGGCTTAGGATTAGGGTGCGTTTTAGAGTTAGGGCTAGTGTTAGTGTTAGGGTTATGGTTATAATTAGGGTTCTAGTTTGTGTTTAGTTTAGGGTTAGTGTTAGGTTTAGGATTAGCTTTCGGGTTACTGCTAGGGTTATGGTAAGGGTTATGGTCTGGTTAGGGTTCTGGTTTGGGTTTAGGTTAGGGTTAGTATTAGTTTAGGATTAGCGTTCGGGTTACTGCTCTAGTTAATGTTCAGTTTTGGTTTAGGTTTAGTGTTATGGTTAGGTTTATTGTTAGTGTTAGGTTTAGGTTTACATTTAGGGTTTGAGTTAGTGTTAGATATTGGGGTAGGCTTAGGGTAAGTGTTAGGGTTAGTGTTAGGGATAGGGTTAAGTTTTGGGTGAGGGTTAGTTTTAAGGTTAGGGTACGGTTTTAGGTTAGTTGTAGGGTACGGTTTTAGGGTTTGTGTTAGAGTTAAGCGTATAGTTCATGTTAAGGTTAATGTTCGGGTTAGGGTTAGGGTTAGTGCTAGTGTTAGGTTTAGGGCTACGGTTAGGTTTAGGGTTATGGTAAGGATTAGGGTTAGCATTTTGGTTTGGGTTTGGGCAAGGGGTAGGGTTCGGTTTAGGGTTATGGTTAGTTTTAGGGTTTGGGTTAGGGTTCTATGTAAGTTTAGGGTTCAGGTTAGTTTTGTGTTATGGTTAGGGTTATGGTTATTGTTAGGGTTTGGTTAGTGTTAGGGTTAGGGTTAGCATTATGGTTACTGTTAGGGTTAGGGTTAGGATTCCTGTTAGGGTTAGGGTTAGGGTTAGGGTTAAGGTTAGGGTTAGGGTTAGGGTTAGGGTCATGCTTAGGGTTCATGTTCAGGTTTGCATTCTGGTTCAGGTTAGGGATAGTGTTTGGGTTAGGGTTAGGGTTAGTTTTACGGTGGGATTCGGTTTAGTGCTAGGGTTTGGTTTAGGGTTCTGTTTTGGGTTCAGTTTCCTGTTAGTTATAGGGTCCATGTTAAGGTTAGTTTTAGGTTTAGTGTTCGGATGTGGTTTAGGGTTGAGTTCGTGTTAGAGTTAGTCTTAGTGTAGCTTTTGGTGTAGGGTAAGGCCTTGGATTTGGGTTCAAGTTCAGTTTACGTTTAGGGTTAGGATTATGGTTTGGGTTAGTGTTATGTTTTGGTTAGGGTTAGGGTTAAGTTTAGTTTTAGATTTAGGGTTATGGTTAGGATTCTGGTTAAAGTTAGTGTTAGTGTTAGTGTTATGATTTTGGTCTATGTTCAGCTTAGGAGTAGGGTTAGGGTTAAGGTCAGGTTTAGTGTTTGTGTTAGGGTTAGGATTTGCGCTAGGGTTATGGCTGGGTTTAGGTTCAGATTAGCGTTAGGATTAGGGTTAGGATGGGGTTACTGTTCATCTTAGGGTTAGGTTTCAGGTTAGGGATAGGGTTTGTTTTTGGGTTAGAGTTAGGTTACGGTTGTGTTTTAGGGTTAAGGTTATGGTTATGGTTAGACTTATGGTTTGGGTTACGGTTATAGTCAGGGATAGGGTTAGGTTTAGTGGGGTATTTATGTTAGGGTTAGGGTTCGGTTTAGTGTTAGTGTTAGTGTTAGGGATCGGGTTATTTTTGGAGATCTAGTGAGGGTTAGGGTTAGGGTTCATGTTCGTGTTAGAGTTAGGGTAAGTGTCAGGTTTTGTTTTAGTATTAGTGTTAGTGTTCGTGTTAGTGTTAGGTTTAGGGTTATGGTTATGGTTAGTGTTAGAGTTATATTTCGGGTTTGGGTTCTGTTTTGGGTTCAGGTTCAGCTTAGGTGTAGGGTTATGGTTTGGTTTAGGGTTATGGTTCAGGTTAGGGTTAGGGTTAGGGTTCGGGTTAAGGTTAGCTTTAGTGTTCAGGTTAGGGTTAAGCTTAGGTTTTGGTTTAGGGTTAGCCTTAGGGTTCTGGTTTGTGTTAGGGTTCGGTTTAGGTTTGGGTTAGGGTTTCCAGTTAGTTTAAGGGTTATGTTTATGCTTAGGGTAGGGGCTAGGGTTAGGGTTCACATTAGGGTTAGGTGTAGGTTTCGGGTTCAGGTTAGGTTCATGGTTTGGGTTAGGGTTTGTGTTAGAGTTCATGTTAGGGTTAGAGTTAGGTTTTGTCTTAGTGTTAGGTTTAGAGTAAGTTTTTGGGTTAGTATTAGTGTTAGGGTTAGGTTTAGGATTCGGATTCGGGTTTGGGTTAGAGTTAGGGTTAGGGCTCGGGTTTGGTTTAGGGTTAGGGTTTGGGTTAGGGTTATTGTTAGGTTTTAGGGTTAGGGTTATGTTTAGAGTTAGGATTAGGTTTCTGGTTAGGGTTAGGTTTAGGTTTCGATTTAGGGTTAGGGTTTGGGTTAGGTTTAGGGGTAGGGTTTGGGTTCAGTTTATGGTTGAGATTAGGGTTAGGTTCATAGTTCAGATTATGGTTAGGGTAGGTTTTGGGTTAACGTTAGAGTTAGGTTTATGATTAGGTTTATGATCAGGGTTACGGTTGGTTTAGAGTTAGAGTTAGGGATCGGGTTATGGTTACCCTTAGGGTTCAGGTTCAGGTTCAGGTTCGGGTTGGAGTTCAGTTTAGGGTTCAAGTTTGGGTTAGGGTTAATGTTTGGGTTAGATTTCAGGTTAGAGTTAGGGTTCGTTTATGGTTAGGGTTATGGTGCGCGTTTGAGTTATTTTTTGGGTTAGGGTTAGGGTGAGGGTTAGGTCTCGTTTTACTGTTAGGTTTAAGGTTAGGGTTAGATTTAGATGGTTAGGGTTCGTGTTCAGGTTTGGGTTAGGATTAGGGTTATGGTTATGGTTAGTTTTAGTCTTGGGGTTAGGGGTAGGTTTAGGATGAGTGTTCAGATTTGTGCTGGGGTTAGGCTTTATTTTCGTTTTAGGGCTAGTTTTAGGGTTAGGTTATGGTTCGTCTTAAGGTTAGTTTTCAGGTTTAGGTTAGGGTTTGAGTTATATTTCGGGTTAAGGTTAGGGTTAGGCTTAATGTTGGGGTTTGCATTTGGGTTAGCATTTGGGTTTGGGCTAGATTTCTGGTTACGGTTTGAGTTCGGTTTAGGATTAGGGTTCAGGTTAGGTTTGGGGTTAGGATTAGGGTTTGGTTAGGGTTAGGGTTAGGGTGTGGGTTTGACTTAGGTTTAGGGTTAGGGTTAGGGTTAGGGTCATGTTTGGGTTCGAGTTAGGGTTAGGGCTAGGGTTGTGGTTAGGGTTCGGTTTTAGGTTATTGTTAGTGTTACAGTTAGGGTTAGGGTTCGACTTAGGGTTCAGGTTTGGATTAGGGTTAGGGTTCTGCTTACGGTTATGGTTAGGGTGAGGTTTACGCTCAGCGTTATGGTGAGGTTTTGTTTTAGGGTTAGGTTTTTGGTTAGGATTCGGGTTAGGGTTAGAGTTTAGGTCCAGGTTAGAGTTAGGTTTCTCTTTCTGGTCAGGGTTAGGTTTTATGTTAAGGTTCGGTTTGTGTTAGGGTTAGGGTTTGTGTTATTGTTTGGGTTATGGTTATGGTTTGCTTATGGTTAATGTTAGTGTTTATGTTATTGTGAGTATTAGGGTTAGGATTTGGGCTAGGGATCGGTTTTGGTTTAGGGTTAGAGTTATGGTTAGCGTTCGGGTTAGATTTCGGCTTTGGGTTAGTGTTAAGGTTTGGTTAGCATTAGGGTTAGGGTTATAGTTAGAGTCAGGTTTAGACAGTTAGGGTTTGGGTTTTGGTTTGAGTTAGGGTTATGGGTATGGTTAGCCTGTAGGGTCAGGATTATAGTTAATGTTAGTGTTAGTTTTAAGGTTAGGGTTAGGCTGTGGGTTCAGGTTCGGGTTAGGGTTAGGGTTAGGTTTCATGTTAGGGTAAGTGTTAGGCTTTGGACTAGGTTTAGGTTTAGTGTTCATGTTAAGTTTAATTTTCGGGTGAGGTTTATGCATACGGTTAGTGTTTAGGTCATGGTAGGTTCGGGTTAGTGTCAGGGTTAGTGTTCATGATATGGTTAGTGTTAGGGTTCGGTTTCGGGTTCGGGTTAGTGTTAGGTTCCATGTTAGGGTAAGAGTCAGGGTTCAGATTTGTGTTAGGGTTAGGGTTAGCATTATGTGTTGGTTTAGGGTTAGGATTAGGGCTATAGTAGGGTTAGGGTTAGGGTTAGGTGTCTGGTTTGGATTAGACTTAGGGTTATGGTTTGGGTGAGGATTAGGGTTCAGGGTACGTTTTGGGTTAGGGTTAGGGTTCAAGTTAGGTTTATGGTTAGGGTGCAGGTCAGTGTTAGTGTTAGGTTATGGGTTATGGTTTGGGTTTGGTTTATGGTTAGGGTTCAGGTTCAGGTTAGGATTAGTGTTAGGGTTTGGGTTAGGTTTAGGTTTAGGGTTGGGTTCGGGTTAGGTTTAGGTTTAAGGTTCAGATTAGGTTTCGTGTTAGGGTTAGATTTTGGGTTAGGGTTAGAGTTAGGGTTAGGGTTACTGTTAGGTTTAGGGTTATGATTGGGTTCTGGTTAGAGTTAGAGTTATGGTTCGTGTTAGGGTTTGTGTTAATGTTAGGGTTATTGTTGGGGCTAGGGTTATTTGTGTTCTGGTTAGGGTTATGTTTATGGTTCGGGTTAGAATTTGGGTTAGCATTATGGTTGGGTTCCCGTTATGATTAGGGTTAGTGTTCTGGTTATGTTTTGGGTTAGGGTTAGCATTATGGTTAGTGTTAGGGTTAGGGCTAGAGCAAGGGTTCAGTTTATATTTAGGGTCGGGTTTGCATTCGGGTTCAAGTTAGGTTTCCTGTTAGGGTTCGAGTTAGGGTTCATGTTTTTGTTCGGGTTACAGTTCAGATTTTGGTTCATATTCGGGTTAGTGTTAGGTTCGGGTTCGGTTTAGGCTTGAGGTTCAGTTTAGTTTTAAGTTGAGGCTTAGAGTCAGGATTAGTGGACAAGTTCGTGTTATGGTTAGGTTTAGGGTTAGGGTTAGTGTTTGAATTAGGCTTAAGGTTAATGTTTGGGTTTGGGATCAGGTTAGGGTTATTGTTAGGATCAAGTTGAGCTTTGGGTTATGGTGAGCATTAGGCTTAGGGTTATAATTTGGGTGTGGGTTAGAGTTAGGCATAGGATTAGGGTTTGCATTCTGTTTAGTGTTAGGGTCAGCGTTAGGGTTTGTGTTAGGGTTAGGATTAGGGTTAGGACTAGGATTACGGTTAGGGTTGGGTTCTGGTTGTGGTTAGGTTTAGGATACGGTTTAGGGTTAGGGTTAGGGGTAGGGTTACCGTTTGTGTTAGTGTAGTGTTGCTTAGGGCTAGTGTTAGGGTTAGTGTTAGGGTTAGGGCTTGGTTATGATTAGGGCTAGGGCTAGGATTAGCTTTATGGCTAGGCTTAGAGTTATGGAGAGGGTTTGAGTTTGGGTTAGGGTTAGGTTTAGCAGTAGGGGTAGGGTTAGGGTTTGTGTTAAGACTGGGTTATGGCTAAAACTAAGGCTAGGCTTAGGGTTAGGGTTGGATTATGCGCTGGGTTATGTTGAGGGTTAGGGATGAAGGTAGTGTTAGGGTTACTGTTATTGCAATAGTTATCAGTAGGCTGGGCTTAGGGCTAAGTTTAGGGTTACTTTTAGGTTTAGGTTTCTTTTTAGGTTTAGGGCTAGGTTTATTGTTAGGGTTACGGCTAGGGCTGGGTTTCGTGTTAGGGCTAGGGTTAGGATTAGAGTTGGGTCTGGCATTAACGTTGGGTGTGTGTTAGTGTTAGGGCTGTGGAAGGGGTAGGAGTAGGGATCCGGTTATGTATTGGGTGAGGACTAGGGCTAGAGTTGGTGTTATGATAGTGTTATTGTTACTGTTAGGGCTAGGGCTAAGACTAGGTTTAAGGTTAGGGTTAGAGTTGGCTCAGCGTTACAGTTACAGTGACGGTTAGTTGTAGGCATACTACTAGGGTTAGTGTCAGGGCTAGTTTTAAGTTTTGGCATAGGCTTAGGGTTAGAGCTAAAGTTGGAGTAGTGTTAGTGTTACAAACCCTAACCCTAGCCCTAAAACTAATGTTAACATTAATCCTAACACAAAGCCTAATTCTCACCCTAGCCCACCCCTAACTTTACCCCTCACTTTAACCCTAAACCAAACCCTAACCATGCCATTACCCCTACCCCTACCCTTAACCCAAACACTTAGCCTAACCCTAACCCTAACCCTAACCGTACACTAATCCCATCCTTAACCTAATGCTAACCCTAGACCTAATATTAGCCCTAATTCTAGCCCTAGCTCTAACCCCAGCCCTAAACCTAAACTTAAACCTAAACTTAACCTTAACCCTAGAACTATCCTAACCCAAACCCTATCCCTAGCCCTAAGCGAACCCCTACCACTACCTCAGAACCTAAACATAGCCGTAACCTAACTCTAACACTAACCATTGCTCTAACCCAACCATAACACTAAGCCTAATACTACCACTAATCCTAGACCTCGTCCTACCACAAACATTGCCCTAGCTCTAACACTAACCCTAAACCTATCCCTAACCCTTAGCCAAACCCAAACCATAACCATAATGGTAAGCCTATCCATAAACCTACCCCTAAACGTAACCCTCACCCTAACACCAGCCCTAACCCTAACCCTATTGCTAAGCCTAATACTAGGCCTAACCGCAATGCTAGCCCTACAATAACCATAATGCTAGCACTAACCCTAACCCTAGCCCTAGCCCTAGCCCTAGCCCTAACACTAAACCTAACCATAACACTCCACCCAAGCTCTAACCCTAACACAAATCCTAGCCCTAGACCTGAACCTAACTTTAGCCCTAGCCATAACCATATCCCTAACCTTAACCCTAGCTCTAGCCCTAACTCTAACACTAAACCTAACTACAGACCTAGCCATACACCTAATGATAACTCTAACCCTTTCCATAACCCTGACCCAAACTCTAACTCTAACACTAGCACTATCCGTAACGTTAACACTAACACTAAAGCTAAACCTGACCATATCCCTAAACCCAACCCTAGCCCTAGTCTTAACCCTAACCCTAAACCTAGACATAAGCCTAGCTCTAACCCTAACCTTAGCCCTAAACCAAACACCAACGTTAACTGTAACCCTAACGTAGCACTAACCTTAACCATAGCCCTAAAACTACCCTTAACCCAAACCCTAACCCAAATCCACACTAACCCTAGTACTAATCCTTCCCTAAATCTAGACCTAACATTACTCCTAACCCTAACGCTTGCCCTAACCTGAACTCTAGTCCTATCCCTAACTCTAATGCTAAACCTAACCCTAACTCTCACCATAACTTTAAACATAACCAAACCTGATACTTAACTCCAACCCTAGCCCTAGGCATAAGCCTAAAACTAACCCTAACCTAAACCCTAAGCCCAACCCTAACAGTACTCCAACACCTAACTCCCCAACTGAAACAATAACACAACAACTACCACTACCCCTAAACCTAACACAACTCTAACCCTAACACTACCACTAACCTAACCCTAACCCTAAACCAAATATAACACTAAACTTAACTCTGATGCTATCACTAATCCTAACCCGAATCATAATTCTACCCTAGCCCTAGGCCTAACCCTAACCCTAACGTTAGTCTTAGCCTTAACATTATCTTTAACCCTAACCCTAATGCAACACTATCCCTAACCCTAACACTACACCTAACCCTCCCATAAACCTAAATCTAACCAAATGCCTAGCCCTACCCCTACTCCTAACACCAAGCAAAACAGAACCCTAATCCTAATCTTAACACTAATCCTAGCCCTAGCTCTAATCCTAATCCTAGCCCTAGTTGTAACACTAACCATAACCCTAGCCATAACACTAAACCTAGCCATATCCCTAGCTCTAACCTTAACCATAACCCTATCCCTAACCCTAAACAAAAACCTAACCCTAACCATAATCCAACCCCACCCTTATCCCTATGCCTACATCCCTATGACACTTACGCTAACTCTAACCATAGCACTATACGTAAACCTAAACCTAGACATAACACTACCACTACGCCTAACCCAACCATATGACTAGCCCTAACCCTAACCACAGCCATAAACCTAAACCTAACCCTAACCCTAGCCCGAACCTACCCCAACCCTAGTCGTAACCATAAAGCTAGCCCTAAACCTAACCCTAGCACTAATGCTAGCCCTATCCCAAACCCTAATCGTAAACCCAACCATAGCCCTAACCCTAACCCTAAATCTACTTCTAACCATAACCCTAACATTAACCTTAACCCAAGCCTTACACTAACCCTAGCCCTAAACCCAGCCCCAAGGCCAACACTAATCCTTGTCCTCACCCGTCACCTAACCCAATCCCTAACTTTAACACTAAACCTAATCCTAGCCATAATCCTAACATGAACCTCAGCCCTAGAACTAACCCTAACTGTAACCCTAACGCAAAAACTGGGCCTAATAACCCAACCCTAAATGCTAACCCTAAACACAGCCCTATACTTAGTCCTAGATCTAACACTAACCCTAGTACTAGAACTGAACCTAACTCTAGCCCAAAGCCTAAACCTAGCCCTAGACCCAGCCCTAGTCCTAAATTTAACCATAGCCATAACTCTAGACCTGGCCCTAATGCTAACCCTAACGAGAATCCTAAAGCTAACCCTATCACTACCTCTAACCGTAACCGTAACCCTAAGCCTATCCCTAACCTAGCCTTTCCCCAGACACTAACACTTACCATAACACAGACCCTAACCTTAAGCCTCACCAAAAGCCAATCCCAAGTGCTAACACTAACATTAATCTTAAGTATAATCCTAACCCTAAACGTACCCCTACCCTTAACACTAACCATATGCCTAACCTTAAACATAACCCTAAATCTTAGCCTACCCCTACCCCTAAGTCTAACCCTAAACTGAACTCTAATACTAACCCTAACCTTAACACTACGCCTATCACTACCACTACCCTGAAAACTAATACTAACCCTTACTCTAACCCAACATTAACCCTAGCCCTAACACTAATCCTAGCCCTAATCCTAACACAAGCCTTTGCCCTAACCCTAACACTAATCCTAACCCTAGCCCTAACCCTATAACCAGCCCTAGACCTAGCCTTAACCCTAACAGTAAACCTAGCCCATACCCTAAGGCAAACTCAAACCTTATCCCTAACTGTAACCAGCCCTAACCCTAAGCATATACCTAACCTTAACCCTAACCGTGGCTTTAACCCTAATGCCAACTCTAACACTGGCCATAACCCTAAAGCTTACCCTAACCCTAAAAATAACACTAACCCAATCCCTATGCCTACCAATGACCTTAACTCTAACACTAACCCTAGCCCTATCCCTACACCTACACCTCCCCTAACCATAACCCTAACCCAAACCCTACCCCATCCTTAACCTTAAACTTAACTCTAAGGCAACCCTAACCCCAACCCTACCACTAACCATAAAACTAACATTAACCAAAACCCAAACCTAACCCTAACTCTAAACTTAACATTAACACTATTCCTAGCACTAGCCATAATCCTAACCCTAACCCTACCCCAAACCTAACCCTAACCCTACCCCTACACATACCTCTCCCCTAAACCTAAATCTAACCAAACTCCTAACCCTACCCCTACCCCTATCCCTAACACCAAGCATAACTCAACCCTAATCCTAACCTTAACCTTAATACTTGTCCTAGCTCTAATCCAAACCCTAGCATTAGTTCTAAGACTAACCATAACCCTAGCGATAACCCTAAACCTAGATCTACCCCTAGCTCTAACCTTAACCCTAACCCTAACCCTAACCCTAAACCAAAACCTAACCCTAACTCTAATCCAACACCACCTTTATCCCTATGCCTACGTCTAACATTGGCACTTATGCTGACACTACCGTAGCCCTATGTGTAAACCTACAGCTAGCCCTAACCCTACCGCTATGCCTAACCCTACCCATATGCCTAGCCCTAACCCTAACCATAGACGTAAACCTAAACCTAACCCTAACACTAGCCCTAAACCTACCACTAACCTAGCCATAGCCATAAATCTAACCCTAAACCTAACCATAGCACTAACACTAGCCCTATCCCTAAGCCTAACCCTAACCTTAACCCAAGCGTTACACTAACCCTAGACCTAAACCCAGCCCCAACCCCAAACCTAATCCTTGCCCTTACTCATCCCCTCACTCTATCCCTAACTTAACACGAACTTTAATCCTAGCCATAATCCTAACATGAACCCCAGCCCTAGAACTAACTCTAACTGTAACCCTAACACTAAAACTGGGCCTAACACTTAGCCCAACCCCAAAGACTAACCCTAAATGCAGCCCTATGCTCATTCCTAGATCTAACACTAACCCTAGCAGTAGAACTGAACCTAACCTTAGCCAAAGCCCTAAACCTAGCCCTAGACCCAGCCCTAGCCCTAAACTTAACCCCAGCCCAAACTCTAGACCTGGCCCTAACGCTAACGTTAATGCAAATCCCAAAGCTAACCGTATCACTACCTCTAACCTTAACCGTAACCCTACCCCTATCCCTAACACAGCCTTTCCCCAGACACTAACACTTACCATAACATGGACCCTAACCCTAACCTTAAGCCTCACCATAACCCAATCCCTAGTGCTAACACTAACACTAACCTTAAGCATAATCCTAACCCTAAACCTACCCATACTCCTAACACTAACCCTATGTTGAACGTTAAACATAACCCTAAATCTTAGTAGACCCCTAGCCAGAAGTCTAACACTAACCCTAATTCTAATGCTAACACTAACACAAACACTACACCTACTCCTACCACTACCCCGAACCCTAACACTAACACTTACTCTAACCCAACAGTAACCCTAACCCTAAACCTACACCTACCAATACCACTACCACAAACCCTAACACTAACCCTTACTCTAACCCAACTGTAACCCTAACCCTAACACTAATCCTAGCTCTAACTATAACACAAAACCTTCCACTAACCCAAACACTAACCCTAAACCTAGCCCTAACCTTATAACCAGTCCTAGATCTAGCCTTAACCCTAACCCTAACCCTAGCCCTTAAGCTAAGACAAACCCAACCCTATGCATAAACCTAACCTTAAGCCTAACCGTGGCTTTAAACCTAATGCCAACTCTAACACTAGCCATAACCCTAAATCTTACCTTAACCCTAAAAATAACCCTAACCCAATCCCTATGCCTATCAATGACCTTAACCCTATCCCTAACCCTAACCCTATCCCTACAACTACTCCTCCCCTAACCATAACCCTAACACAAACCCTACACCATCCTTAACCTTAAAGCTAACTCGAATGCAACCCTAATCCCAACCCTACCACTAACCATAAAACTAACCCTAACCCAAACCCAAACCTAACTCTAATTCTGTTCCTAACACTAACACTGTTCCTAGCACTAGTCATAATCCTAACCCTAGCCCTACCCCAAACCTAACCGTAGCCCTATCCCTAACCTAAACCCTAACCCTAACCCTAACCCTAACCCTAACCCTAACCCTAACACTATCCCTACATGTACCTCTCTGCTAAACCTAACCCTAACCCAAACTTAACTCTAACCCTAACCCCAGTCCTAGCACTAAAACAAGCCCTAACCGGAAGCCTAAGCCTAACACTATCCCTACATCTATTCCTCCCATAATCCTAACCCAAACCCTACCCCATCCCTAAGCTTAAACCCAACCCTAATGCAAGCCTAACCCCAACCCTAAGACTACCCCTAACCATAAAACTAACATTAAACCAGTCCCAAACCTAACTTTAACCCTAAACATTACCCTGACACTAATCCTAGCCCTGAACCTACACTTACCACAAACCCTAAACCTAACCCTATTCCAAACCGACCCCCAACTTCTCTCCAACCCTACCTCTACCCCTAAACCTAACCCTAACTGAAACCCAGCTCTACCCCTACCCCTAACCCTAACTCTAACCCTAACCCATCCGTACCCTTAACATGAAGCCTAGCCATAGCCCTAAACATAAAACCAACACCAGCCCTAGCCATAACCCTGACCAGCACTAACCCTATACCTAACCATAACACTAAACCTAGCACTAACCATAGACCTAACCCAAACCATTGCACTAACCTTTACTCTAACGATACCCTGAGCCCTAACTCTCACCCTAACCCAATTGCATCCCAATCTCAATGCTAACCCTAACCCTAACCCTAATACTAATCCTAGCCCTAGCCATAACCCTAACTCTAGCACTATTGCTAACACTAACCATAACCCTAGCCGTAACCTTAACCCTAGCTCTAGCCTGAAGCCTAGCACTAACCCCAACTGTAACCTTAAAGCTATCCATTGACATAGACATACCACTAACACAGCCCTACTCCTGAAATTAGCCATAGTCCTAGCCCTAACACTAAACCCAGGCGTAGCCCTGGAACTAACCTTAGACCTATCCCTAACCATAAACCTGGTCTTAACCTTAATCCTAAGATTAATACTACATCGAACCCTAGCATAAACACTAATGCTAACACTAACCAAATGATAACACTAAAACAGCCCACCCCATACCCCTAACACTAACCTTACCCTTAACACTGAACCTAACCCTAACCATGACCCTACCCTACAGCTACCCCTAAACCAAACACTTACCCTAACATAACCCTAACCCTAACCCTAACCGTACCTGAATCCTAGCACTAGCCCTAACCTAATGCTAGCGTTAGATGTAACGCTAACCCTAACACTAGCCCTAAACCTAGCCATAGCCCTAGCTCTGACTCTAAACTTAACCCTAATACTAACAGTAGTCCTAACGCTAACCAAACCCTAACCCTAGCCCTAAGCCAACCCCTAACCCTACACCTGACCCTAACCCTAACCATAACCCTAAACCTCAAACCTAGCCCTAACCCAACTCAAATCCTAGCCCTAGATCTGACCCTAAAATTAGCCCTAGCCTTAGCCCTAACTCTAATCCTAACAATAACCTTAGCTCTAGCTCTAGCCCTAACACTAACCCTAACTATAAATATACACCTAGCCCTAGCACTAACTCTAACCCTAGCTCTGTCCATAGCCTTGGCTGTAATCGTAATACTAACACTGACATATCCCTAACCCTAACCTTAATACCACCCCTAAACCTAACACTAAACCATCCCTAGCCTCAACGCTACCCATTACCCTAAGCCTAACATTAACCCTAACTCTAACTCAGTCCTACGCTAACCCTGACCCTAACACTTATCGTAGTCTGAGCCACAACCTGAACCCTAGTTCGAGCCCCATACTAACTGTAACTCTATCCCTAACCCTAAACCTAGCCCCAGCCATTGCCCTAATCCTACCTGTAACCTAAACTTACCTCTAACCCTAACCTTACCACTAAAAATAAACCTAACCCTAGCTGTACTACTAATCCTGAACCTAAACCTTATCCTAACTCTAAATCTAGTCATAGGCCTAACCCCAACCCTAGCCCTAGAGATGACCTGAACGCTAACTCTGACCATAACCCAACAATAACCCTAACCCTAACGTTAACCCTGACCTATTCCTAGCCCTAGCCTTAACGCCAAGACAAGTCCATGTCCAAACCCTAACACTAACCCTAGTCCTAATCCTACTCCTAACTGTGACACTAGCTTTAAACCCAACCCTAACCCTAACCCTAAACCTATACCTAACACAAACCCTAACCTTAACCGTAATCCTAACCTACCACTAATCCTATCTGTAGCCCTAAAACTGCCCCTACCCACAATGCAAACCATAACCCTAAGCCTAGCCTTACTCTTAACCCTACCCCTAAAGCTAGGCCTAATCATAGCCCTCAGCATAACACTAGCCCTAACCCTAACTCTAGACCTAATGCTAACTCTCATGCTACTCCTAGCCCTAAGTCTCACCATAACTCTAACCTTAACCCAACGCTCACCCTAATGCTAAATGTGCCACTCCTCTAAACCTAACCCTAACCCAACTCCTAGTTCTATCACTATCCCTAACCCTAACCCAACCCTAACCATAACTCTACCCCTAACCTTAACCAGAAACCTAAACAATCCCTAACCATAATCATAACACTAATCCTAACAGTAGCCTTACTCCTAAGCATAGCCCTAGACTTAACACTAACCGTAACACTAGTGGTAGCCTAACAGCCCTAGTTCTAGATCTAGCCGTAACCCTAGCCCAAAACTAACCCTAGCTCTACCTTAATCCTAACCCTAGCCCTAATTCTAAACTGAAGCCCAGTCCTAGCCCTAACCATAACTGTAGCACTAACTCTAGCCCTAACCACAACTGTAGCTATAAACCTAACCCAAACCCTAGCCTAACCTTAATGCTAATCCTAGGCATAACCCTAGCCCTAACCCTAACCCTGGCCCTAACACTAACCCTAATGCTAGCCCTACCCGTAACGCCAGCACTAACTCTAAACTAAGGTAACTAAAACCTTAACACTAACCATAGACCTAACCATAACTCTAGCCTTAACTCTAACCCTAACCCTACCCCAAACCTAGCTGTAATGCTAGCCCTATCCCTACACATAAACCTAAACCTAGCTCTAGCACTAGCCCTAAACTTAACCCTGACCCTAAACCTAACCATAGCCATAAGACTAACCCAAACCATAGACTGATCAGAGCCTAATCCGAGAACTACCACTAACAGTACTGGTAACCGTAACCATAAACCTAACCCTAACCCTAGCCCTAGACCTAACCTCTACCATAGCGGAAGACCTGACCCTAACCCTAACCCTAACCCTAACCTTAACCCTAACCCTAACCCAACATTAGCCCTAAACCTAATGTTAACCCTGACGTAATCATAACACTAGCCCTAATCCCAACCCACGCCCTGGTCCTAACCTTAACCCTAACCATAGACATAAACCTCAGCATAGCCCTAAACATAGCCTTAAACCTAACCTTCACCTTAACACTAAACCTAGCCCTAATCCATACTCTAACCCTAAGAGTAACCCTAGAGCTAGCACTAGAACTAACACTATCCCTAGCTCTATCCCTAGCCCTGGCACTAACCCTAACCCTACCACTCACCCTATGCCTAAGCAGAGTCCTAACACTAACACTAACTCTAACCCTAACCCTAATCATAGCCCTAACCCTAGCCCTAGCCCTAACCTTAATGCTAAGCCTAACCCTAGCCCTAACCCAAACCCTAACCCTAACCCAACCATAACCCTAACTCTAACCTTACCCTACTGCTAACATTACCCATCACCTTAACCCTTACCCTAAGTCTAAACGTAACCTTACCCCTAACCCTAAAGCTAACCTTGACCCTACCAATACCCTTACCCCTAACGGTAAGCCAACTCTAACACTAACCATAATCCTAGCCATAGCTATAACGCTAAAGCCAGCTCCAGCCCTAGCCCTAACACTCATCCTAGCACTAACCCTAGCCCTAACACTAACGGTAGCCTTAAACTTAACCCTAGCTCTAACCCTAGACCTAAACTTAAGCCTTTCCCAAAACATAATCCTAACAATAACCCTCTGACCCTCACCCAAACACTAAACCTAACCCAAGCATAACCCTAACCCTAGCCACAAGCCCAGCCCTGAGACTAACTCGAACCCTATTCCTAACCCTACCCCAAGCACTAACAATAAGCCTAACCCCAACCCTAACCAAAACCGCTGCCCTGACCCCAAACCTAACCCTAACCCAACCCTAAGCCTAACTCTAGCCCTATGCCTAAACCGAACCTTAAGCGTAATGCTAACCTTAACATTTGCCCTAGACATAACACTAACACAGCCCTAGACCAGATCCTTACCCTAGCCCTAACCTTACGATAACCACAAACCTATACCTACCCCTAAGCCTAACCCTAGCCCTGGCCCTGATCCTAACCCTAACATTAACCATATCCCTAACCATAGCCTCAACACTAATGCTAATCCTAACCCTAACCATGACCCTAAACCTACCTCTCCTATACCACAACACCTACACCAACACTTAACCCTAACACTAACAGTACTCCTGCTCCTACGTCTAACACTAAACATAAACATAAACCAAACACTAATCCTAGCCATAGCCTGAACCATAATGCTAGACCTAGTCCTAACACTAACCCTAACCCTAGCCCTAAACTGGATGCCAGCCGTAACCCTAGTACTCACTCTAGCCCTAGCCCTAACACCAACATTAACCCAAAATGTAGCCCTAAGCCAACACCTACCACTATCAGTAACCCTAACCCTAAATGGAGGATTAATCTTAACCATAACCCAAATCCTCTGAATAAGCTTAACCCTAATGCTAGCTCTAATGTTATCACTAAACATAACCCTAAAGCTAACTCTAATCCTAAACCTAAGCCGTGCCCAGACACTGACTCTAGCCTTAGGCCTAATACTAACCATAACACTACCCCTAAGCCTAAACCTAACCTGTAACCCTAACCCTAAACCTAACCTGACACGAACCCAAAGCGAACCCTAACCCAAACCAGAACCTAAGGCGAACCCAAAAACGAGCCCGATACAAAATCTTAACCCTAACACTAACTGTAGTCCTAACCCGAACCCTAAACCTAGCCATAACCATAGCTGTAGCCCTAACCCTTGCCCTACTCTAACCCTAAGCCTAACCCTAACCCTAGCCCTAGCCCTAAACATAGCCCTAACCCTAGCACTAAGCCAACCCTAACCCTAACCCTAGACCTAACCCTAACTGTAAAACTAACCCCAACTGTAGCCCTAACTATAACCATAACACTAACCAAAATAGTAGCCCAAGTGCTAACCATAACCCTAACCCTAACCTAGCCCTAACCGCAACCCTAACCGTCTCCCTAACCCTAAAGCTAGTCCTAGCCCTAACTGTAATGCTACCCTAACCGTAGACCTAACCATAACCATAACACTAACCATAACCCTAGCCCAAGTGTTAACCATGACCCTAACCCTAAACCTAACCCTAACCTAGCCCTAACCGTAACTCTAACCCTAGCCCTAATCCTAAAGCTAGCCCTAGCCCTACTGCTAGCCCTAACCCTAACTCTAGCCCTAGCCCTAGACTTAGCCCTAACAGTAACCCTAGCCATGAGCCTAACTGTAGCCCCAACCCTAACCCTAACCCTAAACATAACCCTAAACCTAGCCCTAACCCTAACCCTAACCGTAACGTTAACCATATCCCTAACCCTAACCGTAACCTTAACCATATCCCTAACGCTAAAGCCAGCCCTAACCCTACACACACTGGCAGAGTCATGTCCTCGATAATTACTGTAAAGTCACGTGGAATATTTGAAACAGCAAAGGTAAAAATAGCAATTCCTTACGCTAAATTGGACTGATGTCACACACAATTGGTGTGATGTCAAAATATGTGAATGATGTGAGACACACAATAGGAGTGCTTTCGTACATAAAAATATATGTCACAAAAATAAGTGAATAGTGTCACACATATCAATAGATGTGTTTGCACACACAAGTGTGAGCCTTGTCACACATACATCATTGGTGTGATGTCACAGACACACTGAGTGATGTCACACATACAATGTGAGTGATGGCACACACTACACTGGTGATGTCACAGACAATGGGTGGTGTGTCTCTCATGAAAATGAGTGTGAATTCACACATAACAATGAGGGTTACACAAAGTACACAAGTGTGGTATGTCAGAGTAAAATGTGAGAGATTTCACAGAAACCTAGGAGTGATTTCATACATAACAGTGGATGTCACATCACAGTTAAGAATATGACAGCCTGCAAACACAATGAGAGTGATATAACACAATTGAGAGATGTGACAGGCTATCCTAGTGTTAACACACTCAAGGCATGTGATGTCCCATATTGGTTGTGATGTCACACATAACAGTTGGAGTTACATCACACAAAAAGGTAGCAAGTCACACACACCATTGGAGTGATGTCACACTCAATTGGTGTGATGTCATACAGAACACTGGGAGTGACACCACACATTATAGTTGTTTGATATTATATGAAAATTTAGGTTGATGTCACTCACAATTGGTGAGATGTGACACACAATGAGGATGTTGTCCCACACACACAAAGGGTGTGATGTCACCCATAACCATGTGTGTCACATCACACATCAC
The DNA here is from genome assembly GCA_028646465.1 of Rhinoceros unicornis. Lineage (NCBI taxonomy): Eukaryota > Metazoa > Chordata > Mammalia > Perissodactyla > Rhinocerotidae > Rhinoceros > Rhinoceros unicornis. The sequence goes on from CM053535.1 coordinate 46,957,803, forward strand.
AAAGGGTGTGATATCACATGAACACAATGGGAGTGATGGCACAAGTTACACGGCACTGATGTCATAGATAGCAGTGGGAGTGATGTCACACTATTGATGTGATGTCACACATAACATATGAGTAATATCACAAAGGACACAAGACTGATATCACACATAAGCTGTTAATAGCCTACACTCAAGCTTTCTATCCAGTGTATTGAAAGAGCAATTCTGCTGAACTCAGCTTGCCAGTAGCTATAGGGAACATACTCTAATGAGAGCTTTTATACTTTTCACTACAACTGCTATCTATAACAGCCATAAAATGAAAGTCAGGTGTGGAGAAAATCTCTGGCTGGTATCTGTGTAGGATCCTCCTGCAAATTGCCTTTTCCATCATTGTGGTTAACGACCGTCACTCAGGCTCTCTCTCCTACGTAATGCAAGCGAGTACTTGCTGAGCTCACCTGGCAAGGAGCTTTAAGGAGGACCTTCCTTTGAGAGCTTGTCAACTTTCACTGCAGCTGCAAGAGAGTATCTATAACATCCATTCCATGTAAGTTCTCTGTGGAGGAAAACACTTCCTTTTAGCTTTTTAGGATCATGTTGTAAAGTGTCTTTTCATCTTTGAAGTTCATTGCTTTCACTTAGGCATCCTCCCAAACGTAAAGACAAAACACCCTTGATAAACCCACTTTGCCAGTAGCTGTTAGGAACACCTTCCTATGAGAGTTTCCATTTTTCACCACAGCTCGGAAAGAAGCTGTATCACATCTATGCAATGAAAGTAGAGTGGGCTTAAAACCTCTACTTGAAACTGTAGAGGATCAGATTCATAAGGACTTCAAATGCACTGCACTTCAATCTGTGTTTCAGGATCTCACTAGCATATCATGATGAACACTCTTGCTTAAGACAAGTTGTCAATAACTGTTAGTAACATGTTCATATGAGAGGTTTTAAAATTTCAGTAGTGCTGCGAAAGAGTATCTATAACATCCATAAGATGTAAGTCCAGTGTGGAGAAAATCTCTTGCTTGTATTTGTATATGACTATCCTGAAAATTACAGTTCCAGCATGTCAGTTAATGACAATCACTTAGGAGTTCTCTCCCTTGTAATGCAGTTGGGAGAGAATATCCCTAACATCTATTCCATGAAAATACTCTGTGGAGAAAATCTCTTCCTTTTTTCTTTCTAGGATCCTATGTTAAAGTGCCTTTTTCTCCTCACTGTTCCTTGCTTGCACTGAGGCTTCCTTCCCAATGTGAAGACAAAACACCACTGCTCAACCAAGTTTGCAATTAGCTGTTAAATACATCTTCAAATGAGAGCATTCAATCTATCACTACAGGTGGTGCAGATTATCATTAACATCTATTCAATGAATGTTGAATCTTCAAAGTCCTGCTTGTAGCTGTTTAGTATCATTTTGAGAAGAGAATTTGAATACATTGCCATTCAATCTGCATTCAGTGTCTCACTAGCATTTTATGACAAACACTATTGCCTAACACAGGTGGCCAATATCTCTAAATAACATCCTCATATGAGAGGTTGAAAAATGTCAGTACAACTGGGAGAGGGTATCTATAACATCCATAAAATGAAAGTCAAGTCGGGAGAAAAACTCTTGCCTGTATCTGTAGAGAATCCTCTTGAAAATTAACTTTTCCAACATTGCACTTACTGATTTCCACTCAGGCTTTCTCTCCTATGTAATGCAAGAAAGTTCTTGCTGAACTCAGCTGGCAAAGAGCTTTAGGCAGGATATTACTCTTAGAGCCTTTAAACATTTCACTGCAGCTGAGAGAGGCTATACATGACATACCTTCCATGAAAGTACTCTGTGGAGGAAAACTCTTCCTTTTAATTTTTAGGATCATATTGTAAAGTGCCTTTTCATCTTTGCAGTCCATTTCTTGCACTCAGACTTCCTCCCTGATGTCAAGACAAAACACTGCTGCTAAACCTAGTTAGCCAGTAGCTGTCTGGAATATCTTCCTGGGAGAGATTTTTAACTTTTCACTACAGCTGGGAAAGAACCCCTATAATGCCCGTTCAATGGAAGTACAGTAGGAAGAAAAGCTTCTCTTGTCACTGCTTAGGATCATCTTGAGAAGTGACATTTGATACACTGTGGGTCGAGCCTACATACAGACACTCAACTGCATTTCATGAAAAACACTATTTCTACACTCAGCTTGCCAACAGATCTGAGTGACAGTCCTATAAGAGCTTGTAAACTTTTCACTATAGCTCAGAGAGAATATATGTTACATCCATTAGATGAATGTACACTGCTGAGAAATTCTACTCCTTGCGCTGTTTAGGGTCATCTGGACATAGGTCTTTTCAAACATTGCCATTTACAGACTTTGTTTCAGATCTCTCTTACATGCAATGTTAAGAATATTTTCACAGAACTCAGCTTGCCAGGAGATATTAAGGAACATCTTCCTAAGAGAGCTTTCAAGCTTTCTCTACAGCTGTGAGAGAATATCTATAACATCCATTCAATTAAAGAGGAGAGTGGAGAAAAACTCTTGCTAGTAGCTTTTGAGGATCATCTTTATAAGTGACTTTGCACACTTTGCAGTTCATGGTCTACACTCAAGCTTTCTCTCTAATGTAATGAAAGAGCTCTCCTGCTAAACTCAGCTTGCCAGTAGCTACATGGAACATATCCTGATGACAGCCTTTATACTTTTCACTGCAACTGGGACAGATTATCTGTATCATCCATTCAACAAAAGTACAGTGTGTAGAAAAATTCCATCTTGTATCTCTTTAGGGTCATCTTGAAAAATTCCTTTTCAAATGTTGCTGTTCACGTGATTTATTCAACCCCTGTCTTAGGTGGAATGAGTATCTGATCTTGCTGATGTCAATTTGCCAGTAGCTGTTAGGGAACATCTTCCTATGAAGGGCTTTAAACTTTTTATTACATGAGGAAGAGAAGATCTAAAATATCCATGCACTGAAAGCACAGTGTGAAGAAATATTCTTGCTTGTAGCTGTTTAGGATCTTCACCGAAAAGTATCTTTTGAAACATTGCAGCTCACGGCCTTCAACCAGGCTCTGGCACACATTAAAGGAAAGAATGTGCTTACTGAACAGAGCTTGCCATTGGCTGTATGTGAAATCTTCTCATGAGAGGTTTTAAGGTTTTCACTACTGCTGGGAGAAAAGATATGTAACTTCAAGTGAATGAAAACAGAATTAAAAAAATATCCTCTTGCTTTGAGTGCTTGAGGATCATCATGATAAGTGACATTTCAAGCATGGCAGTTTGTGGCCTGCACTCAGGCTTTCACTCAGAGGTAATGAAAGAATGCCTGTGCTGAATTTAACCGCCCTGTAGCTGTAAGTCAGATCTTCCTAGGAGGGCTCTGAAACTTTTCACTAAAGCAGGGGGAGAACAGCTAGGTCATCCACTGAAAGCAAGTACATTGTGGAGAAAAATTCTTGCTTCTACCAGTTTAGGATCCTCCTGAATAGTGCTGTTCAAAAATGCAGCTCATGGTCTGCACCCAGGCTCTCTCTCTCATAGACAGAAATCGTGTTTTTGCTGAAGACAGCTGCACAGTCACTGTTACTGAACACCTTTCTATAAAACTTTTAAATATTTCACTACTCAGGGGAGAGTACCTCTATATTATCCACTCCGTGGAAGTACTCTGTGAAGAAAAACTCTGGCTTGGAGATGTTTAGGATAACTTGAAAACTGCCTTTTTTGTGTGTGTGTGAGGAAGATCAGCCCTGAGCTAACATCCGAGCTAATCCTCCCCTTTTTGCTGATGAAGACGGGCTCTGAGCTAACATCTATTGCCAATCCTTCTCCTTTTTTTCCCCAAAGCCCCAGTAGATAGTTGTATGTCATAGTTGCACATCCTTCTAGTTGCTGTATGTGGGACGCAGCCTCAGCATGGCGGGAGAAGCAGTGCGTCAGTGCATGCCCGGGAACAGAACCCGGGCCGCCAGTAGCAGAGCGTGCACACTTAACCGCTAAGTCACGGGCCCTGCCCGAAAACTGGCTTTTGAAATGTTGCAGTTCATTGCTTGCACTCAGGCTTCCTCTCTGATATAAAAAATGAACGCTCTTGCTGAACCGAGGTTGCCAGCAGTTGTAAGGAACATATTCCTTTGAGAGCTTTTAAACTTTTGAAAACAACTGTGACAGAATATCCATAACATCCATTCAATGAAAGTAAACTGTGAAGAAAAACTTCTGCTTGCAGTTGATTAGGATCTTCTTGATAAGTGCCTTTAATAGACTGCAGCTCAATCCAACATACAGGCTGTCACAAGCATATCATGGAAGACCATTTGGAAATTTGGAAATCAGCTTGCTGTTAGCTGTAATTCATATCTTTCTATGAGAGCTCTAATATTTTCACAATAGCTTGGAGAGAATATCTGTTATGCCCGTTCAATGAATGTTCACTGCGGGGAAAATCCATTCCTTGCAGCCCTCTAGAATCATCTTGAAAAGTATCCTTTCCTAGAGTGCCATTTCACAGCCTTCACTCAGTCTCTCTCTCACATATAATGTAACCATCTTTTTCCAGAACTCAGCATGCCGTTAGCTGTGAGTCACATCTTCCGATGGGAACTTCATCTTTTGACTGTAAATGGGAGACAGTACCTATAACATCAATTCAATGAAAGGACAGTGTGCAGGAAATACCTTGCCTGAAGTAGTTTCGGATCATCTTTTTGTGTGACATTTAATACACTGCAGTTCAACCTACATTCAGGCTCTCACTGACGTATCATGAATGAATACTATGACTGAACATAGCTTGTCAGGAGCTATACTATCTTCCTAAGACAGGATTTGCAATTTTCAGGACAGCTGGGACAGCATACCTATATCATCCATTCAATGAGGGACACTCTGGAGAAGAAATCTTCCTTCGTGCTGTTTAAGATCATCTGAAAAATTGACTCTAAACATTGCAGTCACGGACTACACTCAGTGTCTCTCTCACATGTAATGAACTAATGTGCTTGCTGAACACAGCTTGGAGCCAGCTTTTAAGTATCATTCTTCAAAGGGAGTTTTACAGTTTTCACTACAGCTGTTAGAGACTATCTATCACATCCATTCCAAGTAAGTAAACTGTGTAGGAAATCTCTTGCTAGTAGCTGTTTAAGATCTTCTTGAAATTTACCTTTGAACTTTATAGTTAACGTGCTTCTGTCATACTCCCTATGCAGCAGAAGAAAAGAATGTTCTTGTGGAACCAGCTTGCCAGTAGCTGTAAGAGAAGTCTTCCTACGAGAGCTTTCAAACTTTTCAGTACCGGTGGTGCTGATTCATCTTAACAGCCATTCAATGGAAGTTGAGTGTGGAGAAAAAAACTCCTGCTTGTGGCTGTTGAGCATCTTCTTGATAAGTGACTTTTCATACACTGCAGCACAATCTGCATTCGGGAAGTCTCCCTAGCATATCGTGAAGAACAGTATTGCTTAACACAGGTGGCCAATATCTGTAAGGAACATCTGGCTATGAGAGTTTTCAAAATTTCCGTACCTCTGGGAAATAATATCTATAATATCCGTAAAATGAAAGTACAGTGTGGAGAAAGTCTCTCGTCTGTGTATGGGGCTACCCTGTAAATTGCCTTTTCCATCATTGCAATTAATGACATAGACTCCTGCTCTCTCTACCAAGTAGTGCAAGAAAGTGTTTGCTGAACTCAGGTTGCAATGATCTTTAAGGAGCATCTTCCTCTGAGAGTGTTTACAATTTTCACTGCAACAGGGAGATAATATCTGTAACATCCCTGCCATGTAAGTACTTTGTGGAGGAAAACACTTGCTTTTCTATTTTTAGGATCTTATTGTAAAGAGCATTTTCATCTTTGCAGTTCATTGCCTGCACTCAGGATTCCACGCCGACGTAAAGAGGAAATACCACTGCTAAACCTACTTTACCAGTAGCTGTTAGGAACACCTCCCTGTGAGAGTTGAAACTTTTCACCACAGCTCGAAAAGAAGCTCTATCAAATCCATTCAATGAAAGTACATCGTGAAGAAAAACACTTCTTGTAACTGTTTATGGTCGTCATCTTACATGACTTAAATACTGTGCAATTCAAGTAGCATTCACGATCTCACAAGCATATCATGATGAACACAATTGCTTAACACAAGTGGTAAATATGTGTTAGTAACTTCTTCATATGAGAAGTTTTAAAATATCAGTACATCCATCTATAGCATCCATAAAAAGAAGTTCCTTGTAGAGAAAATTTCTTGCTAATATCCATATAGGACTATCCTGAAAATTGCCTTTCCAACATTGCAGTTAACGACCTTCACTTAGTAATTTTCTCCCTATGTACAGCAAGAAAGACCTTGCTGAACTCAGACTGCAAGCAGCTTTCAGCAGGAACTGCCTCTGAGAGCTTTTAAACTTTCCACTGCAGTGGGGACAGAATATCTATAACACCCATTGCATGAACGTACACTGTGCAGAAAACCTCTTCCTTGTAGATTTTTGGATCATGTGGTAAAGTACATTTCCTCTTTGCTGTTCATTGCCTGCACTGAGGCATTCTTCCCAATGGAATGACAAAACACCACTAATCAACCAATTTTGCCAGTAGCTTTCAGGAACATCTTATGAGAGTTATCACTACAGGTGGTGCAGAATATCATTACCATCCATTCAATGAAAGTTGACTCTTCAGAGAAAGTCCTCTTTGTAGCTGTTTAGGATCATGTTGATAATTTGAATACACTGAAGTTCAATCTGCATTCAGGGTCTCACTAGCGTATCATGATGAACACTTTTGCTTCACAAATATTCCCAATAAGTGTAAGTAATATCTTCATATGAGAGGTTTGAAAATTTCAGTACAGCTGGGAGAGAGTATCTGTAGTGTCTGTAAAATGAAAGGCCAGTGTGGATAAAAAATCTTGCTTGAACCTGTAGAGGACTATCCTGAAAATTGCCTTTCCCAACATTGCTGTTAATGACATTCACTTATGAATTCTCTCCTCGGGGCCCACCTGGTGGGGCATGCTCCACTTTGGTCTGCTGGGGTTTGCTGTTTCCCAAGCCCGGGCATGCACCAATGCACTGCTTGCCACAACATGCTGTGGTGGCGTCCCATATAAAGTAGAGGAAGTTGGGCACAGATGTTAGTCCAGGGCCAACATTCCTCAGTGAAAAAGAGGAAGATCAGCATCGGATGTTACCTCAGGGTTGATCTTCCTCACAAAAAAGAGAAAAATAAAATTCTCTCTCATATAATGCCAGAAAGTGCTTGCTTAACTCTGCTTCCAAGTATGTTTAATGAGAATCTACCCTTGAGAGCTTTTAAACTTTCCACTTCAGCTTGGAGATGATATCTATAGTATCCATCTAATGAACGTACTCTGTGGAGAAAGATATTTCCCTTAGGTTTTGAGGATCATAATGGAAAGTGCCTTTTCTTCTTTTTGGTTCATTCCCTGCACTGAGCCTGACTTCCCAATGGAAAGACAAAATGCCACTGTTCAATCACTTTTGCCAGTAGCAAGGAAGAAAATACGTTCGTGCCCTGTCTGTCTTCTTTCTAGCCAATGTGTTCCATCTTCCTTAACCAGGTTTGGAACATATTGCCATTTTGGGCCTTGAGAAGGAATATCACTTGCCTTTGAGGAGGCACTTTCTGATCCCGGGGTCTAAGTAGAGCTCTAGAAACAAGTTTGTAAATGAGTAGGAGTGATTACTAGAACTGAGCTAAACTATGTACAACAAAAATTGCTGGAAATACCTTCATGCCCAATCTCTCTTCCTTCCATCTTGTAAGGATCAGAAACCTAAAAGAGGTATGTAACAGAATACCATTTTGGGCCTTGAGATTGAATCTCAAATTCCTTTGAGAGGGCACTCTATGACCCAGGCTTGTAAGTACATGTTTAAAAAAGACTTTGTATATGAGTGGCAATCATTACTACAGCTGAGCTAAACTATGTAGAACACACATTTCTGGAAATATCTTCATGCCCAATCTCTCTTCCTTCCAGCTATGAAGGATTATGTTCCTAAAACAGGTTTTGAACATATTGCTGTTTCGAGACTTAGGAAGGAATATCACATTCCTTTGAGAAGGCACTTTCTCATCACAGCTTGTATGTAGATGTCTAGGAACAAGTTAGTATATGAGTGGCAATCATCACTAGAGCTGAGCTCAACTGTATAAAACACCCATTCCTGGAAGTATCTTTGTGCTCAATCTCTCTTCCTTTCAGGTCCTGAGAATCACCTTCCTAAACCAGGTTTAATTCATAATGCTATTTCGGTCATTGAGAGCAAATCTCACATTCCTCTGAGAAGAAACTTACTGATAACTTTTTGTAAGTAGATGTCTAGGAACAAGTTTCTTTTGGAGCATCAATCATTACTACAGCTGAGTTAAACGATTTATAATACACATTCTTTGAAATAACTTTATGGACAAACTCTCTTCCTTCTAGCATTAAACATCACTAAACTAAATCAGTTTTGGACCATATTGCCATGTTAGGCTTGAGAAGGAATCTTGCATTCCTTTGAGGAGGCACTTTCTGATCCCAGCTTGTAAGTAGAAATCTAGGAACACATTACATATAAGTGGCAAACGTTACTGTCACTGAGCTAAGCTATGTATAGTACCCATCCTGGAAATAACTTTTTGCCTCATCTCTTTTCCTTTCAACTCATAAGGATCACAAAGCTAAACCGGGTTTGGAACATATTGGTATTTCACACCTTGAGAAGGAATCTCACATTCTTTTGAGAAGGCACTTTCTGATCCTGTCCAGAATGTTGAAGTCTAGGAACAAGTTTGTATATGAGTGTTAATCATTGCTAGAGCTGAGCTAAACTGTGTATAACAACCATTCCAGGAAATACTTTGTTCCTCATCTCTCTTCCCTCTATCACTTAAGGATCACAAACATAAACCAGGTTTCGTACATCATGCCATTTCTGGCCTTGAAAACGAATCTCACATTTCTTTGAAGGCACATGCTGATCCATGCTTCCAATTAGATGACAAGGAACAAGATTCTATATAAGTGGCAATCATTAGTACAACTGAGCTATTCTATGAATAACATCAATTCCTGGAAAAAAACTTCATGCCAAGTCTCTCTTACTTCTAGCTCATAAGTACCACCTTCCTCGACCAAGTTTGGAACATATTGCTGTTTCAGGCCTTGAGAAGGAATATCACATTCCTTTGAGAAATCACTTTCTGATCCTGGGGTTATGTAGACGTCTAGGAACAAGTTTGTATATGAGTGGCAATCATTACTACACCTGAGTTAATCTCTGTATAAAACCCACTCATAGAAACATCATTGTACCCAATCTCTCTTCCTTCCCTCCAGTAAGGATCACAAACCTAATCAAGGTTTGGAATATATTGCGATTTTGGTCCCAGAGCATGAATCTCACATTCCTCTGTGAAGGCACGTTTTGTTCGCAGCCTCTATGTAGATTTCTATCAACAAGTTTGTGTATGAGTGGCAATCATGACTACAGGAGCTAAAGTATGTAAAACAGCCATTCCTGGAAATCACTTTGTGCCTAATCTCTCTTCCTTCATCTCATCAGGATCAGCTTGCTTTACCATTTTTGGAACATCATGTTATTTCAGGCCTTGAGAAGGAACCTCATAGGGTCCAGCCCCATGGTGTAGAAGTTAAGTGCTCACGCTATGCTGCTGGTTGCCTGGGTTTGGATTCCGGGCACGCACCGATGCACCGCTTGTCAGGCCATGCTGTGGTGGTGTCCCACTTAAAGTGGAGGAAGATCAGTCCGGATGTTAGCTCAGGGCCAGTATTCCTCAGCAAATACAGGAGGATTTGGATGAATGTTAGCTCAGGGCTGATCTTCCTCACAAAAAAAAAAAAGAGAAGGAAACACATATTCCTTTCAGAAGGAACATTTTTATCCCAGATTCTAAGTTGAAGCCTAGGAACAAGTTTGAATATGATTGGCAATCATTACTACAGCTGAGCTAAACTGTGACTAACAGCCATTCCTGCAAATAACTACATGCCCAAACTCTCTTCATTCTGGCTCGCCAAGATGACCTTCATCAACAAGTTTTGGAACATACTGCCATTTCGGGCCTTTAGAAGGAATCTCACATTCTTTTGAGAACACACTCTCTGATACGGGCTTCTAAGTACATATCTAGGAACAAGTTTGTATAGGTGTGGCAGTCATTACTACAGCTGACAAACGAGGTATAACACCCATTCATGGAAATCACTTTGTGCCTAATCTCTCTTCCTTCCAACTTGTAAGGATCACAAGCCTAAACTACGTTTGGACCATAATGCCATTTTGGTCCTTAAGAAGGAATCTCACATTGCCTCAATAAGGAAACTTCTGATCCTGGATTTACATAGATGTCTAGGAACAAGTTTGTATGTGATTGGCAATCTTTACTACAGCTGAGGTAAACTTTGTATAACAACCATTTCTGGAAGTAACTTTGTGTCTAATCTCTCTTCCTTCCATCTCATAAAGATCACAAACCTAAACCAGATTTTGAACATATTGCCATTTCACACCTTGAGAACAGATCTCACATTCCCTTGAGAAGGCACATTCTATTCCTGGCTTCTAAGTACATGTCTAGGAAAAAATTGGTATATGAGTTTCAATCATTATTAGAGGTGAGCTACACTATGTATAACACCCATTCCTGGAAATAACTTTGTGCCTTATCTCGATTCTTCATCACGGATGTATCACAGCCCTAAACCAGGTTTGGTAAATAACATCAATTTGGGCATTGAGAATGAATCTCACATTTCTTTGAGAAGGCAATTTCTGATCCTGGCTTGAAAGTAAATGTCTAGTAGCAAGTTTGAATATGAGTGGGAATCATTACTACAGCTGAGATGAAATATATATCGCTTATTCTTGAAAATAACTTGGTGCCCAATCTGTCTTCCTACCACCTCGTAAGCATCACAAACCTAAACCAGTTTTGGAACATAGTGTCATTTCAGACACTGAGAAGGAGTCTCACATTCCTATGAGAAGGCACTTTCTGATCCCGGCCTTTATGTAGATATGCAGGAACAAGTTTGTAAATGAGTGACAATCATTATTACGTCAGAGTTAAATTATGTATAATACCTATTCCTGGAAATGACTTTGCGCATAACCTCTCTTCCTTCCATGTCGTAAAGGTCACCTTCCTCAACCAGGTTTGGAAAATAATGCCATTTCTGCACCTGAGAATTAATCTCACATTCCTTTGAGAAGGTAATTTCTGATGCAGATTTCTAAGTAGATGTCCATGGACAAGTTTGTATATGAGTAGCAATCATTCCTACAGCTTAGCAAAAGTATACGTAACGCCCATTCTTGGAAATAAATTTATGCCTAACCTCTCATCCTTCCATCTGCCAATGGTGAAAAACCTCAACCAGGTTTGGAGCATAATGCCATTTTGTGCCTTGAGAACGAATCTTGTACTTCTTTGATAAGTCACTTTCTGAAACCCCTTGTAAGTAAATGTCTAGGAACAAGTTTCTATATGAGTGGTAATCATTACTACAGCTGAGCTAAGCATTACTGGACATGACTCCGTACCTAATCCAACTTCCTTCCAACTGCTACAGATCTCCTTCCATAAGCAGGTTTATAATTAGGGTCACATAGGGCCTTTAGACAGGATGACTCTCAAATGCCTTGGAGATCACAATTTCTTCTCCCAGTTTGAAGGTAGACGGTTGAAACATGTTTGTATATGAGAGACATTCATTACTACAGCTGAGTTTACCTATGTATAACAACCATTCCTCATAGTATCTTCATGCACAATTCTCTTCCTTCCAGCTCCTAAGGATCGCCTTCCCAAAGCAGGTTTTGCACAGGGCCATGGAAGGCCTTGAGAGAGAATCTCATGCACATGCCTTATAGAAGGCACTTTCTTATCCTGGCTTGTAAGTAGATGGTAAGAAACATCTTTCTAACTGAGTGGCATCACTACTACAGCTGAGTTAAACTATGGATAACACCAGTTCCTGGAACTATTTTCACGGCCAATATCCTTTCCTTCCAGTGTCCAAGGATTGCCTTCCTAAAGCTGGTATGGAACAAGGACCATGTAGTGCCTTGAGACAATCTCGCTCACAAGCCATAGGGAGTGCACTTACTGATACCAGATTCTAAGTAGATGGTTAGGAACTTGTTTGTATCTGAGTGGCAAGAATTGCTATAGGTGGGCTAAACTAGGTATAACATCCATTCCTGGAAATGACTTTGTACCCAATCTCCCATCCTTCCAGCTCCTAAGGATCACCTTCATAGAGCAGGTTCGGAAACAGGGCCGTGTAGGGCCTTGACACAGGATCACTCTCAAATGCCTTAGAGAACAGAATTTCTTAACCCGGGTTGGAAGTAGATGGTTAGAGACATCTTTGTTTCTGAGTGGCAATCATTACTACAGTTTAGTTAAACTATGTATAAGACCCATTCCTGGAAACAACTACGTGCCCAAACTTCCTACCTTACAGGGCCTAAGGATCAATTTCCCAAAGTATATTTTGTGCAAGGCCATGTAGGGCCTTGAGAGAGAATCTCACTCACATGCTTTAGAGAAGGCACTTTACTATCCCGGGTTGTAAGTAGACAGTAAGATACATCTATCTATCTGAGTGGCAATCAACACTACATCTGTGTTAAGTTATGTATAAGACCCATTCCTGGAAACACCTTCACTACCAATTTCCTTCCTTCCAGCTCCTAAGGATCGCCTTCTCAAAGCAGGTTTTACAAAGGGTGATGCAGGGCCTTGAGAGAGAATCTCAGCTTCATGATTTAGAGAAGGGATTTTTTTTATCCCATCTTGTAATTAGAATGTAAGAAATATCTTCCCATCTGATAGGCAATCACTTCTAGAGCTTAGTTGAAATATGGATAACACTGATACCTAGAAGGAACTTCCTGCCCCATATCCTTTACGTACAGCTCCTAAGTATTGCCTTCCCAAAGCAGGTTTGGAAACAGGACGGTGTAGATCCTTGGGAAAGAATCTCACTAACATGCTTTAGAGAAGGCACTTTCTTCTCCCAGCTTGTAAGTAGATGGTTAGAAACACGTTTTTTTTTTTTTGTTTTGTTTTTTGAGTGGCAATCATTACTACACCTGAGTTTAACTATGTATAAGACCCATTCCTGGAAACAACTTGGTGCCCAATCTCCCTTTCTTCCAGCTCCTAAAGATCGTCTTCTAAAACCAGTTTGTGCACAAGGCCATGTAGGGATTTCAGAGAGATTTTCACTGATGTGCCTTAGAGAAGGCACTTTCTTACCCTGGTTTGTAAGCAGATGGAAAAAAACATGTTTCTATCTGAGTGGCAATCACTACTACAGCTGTGTTAAACTATGTATAACACCCATTCCTGGAAATACCTTCATGCCAGTTCTTCCTCCATTCCAGCACATAAGGATCTCCTTGCCAAAGCAGGTTTATACAAGCCCATGAAGAGATTTCAGAGATAATCTCACTCACATGATTTAGAGAAGGCACTTTCTTATCCCAGCTTGTAAGTAGATGGTAAGAAACGTCTTTGTATCTCAGTAGCAATCACTACTGCAACTCAGATAAACTATGTATAGCACCCATTCCTGGAAGTGATTTCATGCCACATCTCTCTTCCTTCTCACTCCTAAGGATCGCCTTCCCAAAAAGGTTTTTTACAGGCCCACATAGGGCCTTCAGAGAGTATCACACTCGCATGCCTTAGAGAAGACATTTTGTTGTACTGGAAATTAAGTAGATGTTATGAAACATCTTTCTATATTTGTGGCAATCACTACTAGAGCTAAGAGAAACGATGGACGACAGCTATTCTTGGAAGTAACTTCATGCCCAATCTCTCTTCCTTCCAGCTCCTAGGGATTGCCTTCCCAAAGAAAGTTGTGCACAGCACCATGGAGGGCCTTGAGAGAGAATCTTACTCAAAGTCCTTAGAGAAGGCACTTTCTTATGCTGGATTGTGAGAAGATGATAAGAAACATCTTTGTATCTGAGGGGCAATCACTATTACAGCTGAGTTAAACTATGGATAACACCCATTCCTGGAGGTAATTTCAAGCCTTATTGCTCTTCCATCTTGCTCCTAAGGATTGCCTTCCCAAAGCAGCATTTTCACAAGGCCATGAAGTACCTTGAGAGAGAATCTCACTCACATGCCTTAGACAAGGCACTTTTTTATCCCGAATTGTAATTAGATGGTTAGAAACATCTTTGTATCTGAGTGTCAATCACTACTAGAGCTGAGTGAAATATTTATAAGACCCATTCCTGGAAGTAACTTCATGCCCAATGTCCCTTCCTTCCAACACCTAAGCATTGCCTTCCAAAAGCAGTTTTGGAAACAGGACCGTGTAGTGCCTTGAGATATAATCTCACTCACAAGCCATAGAGAACGCACTTTCTGATACTGGATTCTAAGTATATTGTAAGGAACATATTTGTATCTGATGTGCAAGTTATCCTACAGCTGAGCTAAACAAAATATAACATTCATTCCTGGAAATATCTTTGAGCCCAATCTCCCTTCCTTCCATCTCCCAAGGATCGCCTTCCTAAAGCAGGTTTGGAAACAGGTTCGTGTAGGGCCTTAAGACAGGCACACTCTCAAATACCTCAGAGAACACACTTTCATAACCAAAGTTTAAGTAGATGGTTAGAAACATCTTTGTTTCTCAGTGGCAAACATTACCACAGCTGAGTTAAACTAAGTATTACACCCATTGATGGAAATATCTTTTTGCTCAAACTCCCTTAATTCCAGCTCTTAATGACCTCATTCCCAAAGCATGTTTCTTTAAGAGCCATCTAGGGCCTTGAGGGAATTTCACTCCCGTGCCTTAGAGAGGGAAGTTTCTTATCACGGCTTGTAAGTACATGGTTAGAAACACATCTCTATCTGTGTGGCAATCACTACTACAGCTGCGTTCAACAATGGATAACACCCATTCCTGCAAGTAACTTCATGCCCAATCAGCCTTCCTTCCAGCTCCTATGGTTTGCCTTCCCAAAGAAGGTTTCGCACTGTTCCATGTAGGGCCTTGAGAGAGAATGTCTCTCACATGCTTAGAGAAGGCACACTCTTATCCTGGCTTGTGGGTAGATGTCAAGAAACATCATTGTATTTTTGTGGCAATCACTACTACAGCTGAGTTCAACAATGGATAACACCCATTTCTGGAAGTACCTTCATGCCAAATCTCCCATCTTTCCAGCTCCTAATGATCACCTTCCCAAAGCATGTTTGCAAACAGGACCATGTATTGCCTTGAGACAGAATCTCACACAAAAGCATAGAGAATGCACTTTCAGATACCGGATTCCAAGTAGATGGTTAGGAACATGTTTGTTCCTGATTGGCAAGCATTACTACAGCTGAGCTACACTAAGCATAAGACAAATCCTAGAAATAACTTTATTCACAATCTCCCTTCCTTTTAGCTCCTTAGATTAGTCTTTCTAAGGCAGGTTTCAAAACAGGGCCGTGTAGGGCATTGAGACAAGACCACTCTCTAATGACTTAGAGAACACACTCCCTTATCCCAGTTTTAAGTAGATGATTAGAAACATGTTTTTTTCCTGAGTAGCAATCATTAGTACAGCTGAATTAAACTATGTCTAAGACCTATTACTGAAATCAACTTTGTGCCCTTTCTCCCTTCCTTCATACTCCAAAGGATCACCTTCCGAAACCAGGTATTGCACATGGCCATGAAGGGCCTTGAGGGAGAAACTCACTCACATGCCTTAGAGAAGGCCCTTTCTTTTCCTGGCTTGTAAGTATTTGGTAAGAAACGTTTTTGTATCTGAGTGAAAATAATTACTGCATCTGAGTTAAACTATGGATAACACCCATTTCTGGAAGTAACTTCATGCTCAATCTCCCTTCCTTCCACCTGCTAAGGATAACCTTCCGAAAGCAGGTTTTGAAACAGGTCCGTGGAGTTTCTAGAGACAGGAACACTCTCAAATTCCTTAGAGAACACACTTTTTTCTCTCGGTTTCTAAGTTGACAAAAAGAAATATCTTTTTTTTGAGTGTGAATCATTACTAGAGTTCGGGTTAAGGTTCGAGTTAGGGTTTGGGTTAGGGTTCTGGTTAAGATTAGGGTTTGGGTGAAGGTTAGGATTAGGGAATTGGGTTAGGGTTAGGGTTAGGATTATGGTTCAGGATAGGGTTATGGTTTGGGGTAGGTGTAGGGTTAGGGTTCATGTTATGGTTAGGGTTTTGGTTAGGCTTAGGGGTAGAGTTGGGGTTAGTGTTCAGGTTAGGTTAGGGTTAGGTTTATGGTTCGGGTTTGTGTTAAGGCTAGGTTTCAGGATCGGGATCGCGTTTGGGTTCGGGTTCGGTTTAGTGTTAGGGTTAGTTTTAGTTTATGGTTTCAGCTTAGGGTTAGGTGTGGTGTCAAGTTAGGGTTAGTGCTAGGCTTTGGGTTAGGGTTACGGTTAGAGTTCGGCATAGGGTTAGGGTGTGGTTTACTGTTAGGGTTAGGTTTCAGGTTAGGGTTAGATTTAGAGTTACTGTGAGGATTCAAGTTCGAGTTAGGGTAAGTGTTAGGGTTCATGTTAGGGAAATGCTTAGGGTTCATGTTAGGGTTAGAGTTTGGGTTAAGGTTAGAGTTAGTGTTAGGGTTGGGGTTAGTTTTAGGGTTAGGGTTATGGTTATGGTTAGGGTTAGGGATTAGGGTAATGTTAGGGTTGGTGTTAGGGTTAGGGTTAAGGTTTGGTTTATGGTAGGAGTAGGGTTAGGATTATTGTTAGAGGCTCCGGGCTTAAATTATTTTTAGGCTTAGGGTTAGGGTTCAGGTTAGTGTTAGATCTAGGGTTAGTGTTAGGTTACTGGTTTGGTTAAAGTTCAAGTTTTGGTTAGGGTTAGGGTAGGATTCCGGTGAGGGTTAGTGTTAGGGTCAAGGTTAGGGTTAGGGTTAGGGATAGAGTTAGGGTTAGGGTTCCAGTTCGGGTACTGGTTATGGTTCATGTTACGGTTAGGGATCCGTTAGAGTTAGGTTTAGGCTTAGAGTTCGGTTTATGGATAGGGTTAGGGTTAGGGTTCAGGTTTGGGTTAGTGTTTGGGTTAATGTTAGGGGCCGGGCTAGGCTTAGGGTTCAGGTTAGCATTCAGGCTAGGGCTCTGGTTGGGGTTAGGTTTAGCCCTTATTGTTAGGGTTAGGGTAAGGGTTACGTTAAGGGTTAGGTTTCGGGTTACAGTTAAGTTTAGGGTTTGGATTCGGGTTCAGTTTATGGGTAAATTTGGGTATGGGTTAGGGTTAAGGTTAGTCTTAGAATTCGGTTTGTGTTAGGGTTAGGGTTTTGTTCATGTTAGGGTTAGGCTTAGGGTTCGGCTTAGGGTTAGGGTATGGATTCGGTTTTGGGTTCGGATTATGGTTAGTGTTAGGGTTCGAGTAACGGTTCAGGTTAGGATTAAGTTTAGGGTTCGTGTTAGATTTACGGTTAGTGTTCATGTTCATGTTAAGATTTAGGTTAGCATTATATTTCAGATTCTGGTTAGGGCTTGGATTTGGTTTGGTGTTAGGGTTTGGGTTAGGATTGGGTTATGGTTAGCGTTAGGGTTAGGGTTAAGGTTAGGTTTAGGTTTAGAGTTAGTGTTAGGTTTAGAATTCAAGTTAGGGTTAGGGTTAGCATTCAGTTTAGGATTAGAGTTAGAATTAGCATTAGTGTTAGGGTTAGGGTTCTGGTCGGGTTAGGGTTAGGGTTAGTGTTAGTGGTCGGTTAGGGTTAAGGTTCGGTTTCATGTTCGTGTTAGATTTAGGGTTAGCCTTTAAGATAAGGATTAGGGTTTGGATTAGTGTTAGGGGCCAGGTTAGTGTTAGGGTTACAGTTTGGGTTAGGGTTAGGGTTAGGGTTTGGTTTAGGGTTAAGTTCGGTTTAGTGTAAGGGTTACGGTTTGGGTTCAAGTCAGGTTTTGGGTTCAGGTTAGAGTTAGAGTTAGGGTTTTGGTTCTGGTTAGGGTTAGGGTTGGGGTTTGGTAAATGTTATGGTTCGGGTTCGGGTTTGAGTTATAGTCAGTTTTCCCTTAGGGTATAGTTCGGGTCGAGTTCAGGTTCAAGTTAGGGTTAGTGTTATGGGAGGCTTAGGGTTAGTGTTAAGGTTTGGTTTCACATAATGGTTATGGTTATGGTTTGGGTTAGCTTCAGGGTAAGGGTTAGAGTTCAGATTAGGGTTAGGTTAGGGTTAGGATTAGGGTCAGGGTTAGGTTTAGGGTTTAGGGTTATGATTAGTGTTCGGCTTAGTGTTAGTGTTTAGTGTTAGGCTTAGGGTTAGGGTTAGGATTAGGTTTTGGAATATGGTTAGGTTTAGGGTTGTGTTAGGGTTAGAGAGTTAGGGTTTATGTTAGGGTTACTGTTAGGGTTAGGTTTAAAGTTCAGTTTTGGGTTAGGATTCGGGTTCATTTTACGGCTAGAGTTGGGTTAGTGTTAGGTTAGTGTTAGGGTTAGGGTTTGTGTTCACGTTCGGGTTCAAGTTAGGGTTAGTTATAGGGTTAGGAGTGGTTTAGGGTTAGGATTTGTGGTAGGGTCATGTTTCGGGTATGTGTTATGGTGAGCCTTTAGGCTTAGGGTAAGGGTTAAGTTTAGGGTACAAGTTAAGTTTAGTGTTAGATTTAGATTTATGTTTCTGGTTATGGTAAGGGTTAGTTTTAGAGTTTGGGTAATGGTTATGGGTAGGTTTAGTGTGAGGGTTAGGGTTCGAGTTTTGTTCACGTTCGGATTAGGGTTAGGGTTAGGCATAGGGTTAGGGTTCAGGTTAGGATTTGGGTTAAGGTTAGGGGTAGGGTTAGGGTTTGGGATAGTGTTATGTTTTGGGTTTGGGTTAGGGCTATGTTTCAGGTTATGTTTAGGTTTTGGCTTCGGGTTAGGGTTAGAGTAAGTCTTAGTGTTTGGGTTAGTGTCATGTTTAGGGTCAGGCTTAGGGTTAGGGTTAGGATTAGGTTTAGGGTTGGGCTTAGGGTTAGGTTTTGGTTTCGAGTTAGTGTTTGGGTTACAGTTTGCATTAGGGTTAGGTTTTGCAATGGGGTTAAGTTTAAGGTTCATGTAGGAGTTAGTTTTTGTGTTAGGGTTAGGGTTAAAGTCAGGATTATGGTTCGTGTTCGGGTTCATGTTAGGCTTAGGGTAACAGTTAGTGATAGGATTCAGGTTATGTTTCAGGTTAGGCTGAGTGTTAGGGTTAGCGTTAGGGCTAGGTTTAGGGTTAGGATTAGGGTTAGAGTTAGGTTTTGAGTCAGGTTTGTGTTTGAGTTAGTGTTAGGGTTTGGATTCAGGTTAGGGTTTGGGTTAGGTTCTGGGTTAGCCTTTAGAGTTAGGGTTAGTGTTAGGGTTATGTTTCGTGTTAGTGTTAGTGTTGGGGTCATGGTTAGGTTTCGGGTTAGGGTTAAGGTTCAGATTAGGGTTAGAGTTAGTGTGAGGGTTCGGTTTAGGGAGAAGGTTAAGATTAGGGTTAGGGTTCAGGTTAGGGTTTGGGTTTGGGTTGTGTTAGTGTTAGGGAAATGATTAGGGATAGGGTTCCGGTTCAGGTTAGTGTTACTGTTACAGTTAGGGTTAGTGTTAAGATTCGGTTTAGTGTGAGGGTCCGGGTTAGTATTGGGTTTCCGTTTCAGTTTAGTGTTCGGTTTAGGTTTAGCGCTATGTTTAGATTTAGGGTTAGTGTTAGAGTTTGGGTTAGGGTTAGGGTTAGCCATTAGGGTTAGGTTGTAGGGTTAGGATTAGCTTTATGTTTAGGGTTAGGGTTAGGGATAGAGTTAGAGTTAGGGTTTGGGTTAAGGTTAGGTTTATTGTTAAGGTTAGGGTTAGGGTTAGTGTAGAGGTTAGGGCTCGTATTCGGGTTTGGGTTAGGGTTAGGATTAGCCTTTAACGTTAGGGTTAGCGTTTGGGTTCGGTTTCTGGTTAGGGTTAGAGTTAGCCTTTAGGGTTACAGTGTGGGTTTGTGTTAGGGTACTGTTTAGGGTAAGTGTTAGGGTTAAGGTTAGGTTTAAATTAGAGTTACAGTTAGGGTTCAGGATAGGATTAAGTTTGCGTTCGGATTAGCACTAGGGTTAGGCTTAGGGTTTGGGTTCAGGTTAGTGTCAGGGTTAGGGTTGGGTTCAGGTTAGGATTAGGGGTAGGGTTAGGGTTCTTGTTTGGGTAAGGGTTATTGTTCAAGTTAGGGTTATGGATAGGATTAGGGTTCAGTTTCGGTTTAGGGTTATGGCTGGGTCCAGGTTTGGGTTAGGGTTAGTGTTGGGGTTACCGTTAGGACTGGGTTAGGGTTCGGGTTTGGTTTCGGCTTCGGGTTAGGGTTAGGGCTAGCTTTTAAGTTTAAGGTTAGAATTAGGGTTAGGTTTAGATATTGGGTTAGTCTTAGGGTTTGAGTTCGTGTTAGGTTCAGGGCTAGATTGAGAGTTATTTTTAGGGTTAGAGTTCGGGTTAGGATTAGGGTTAGGGTTAGGTTTTGGGTTATGATTATGGTTAGGATTATGATTTGCCTTAGGGTAAGGGTTTGGGTCCCTGTTTGGGTTAGGGATATGGTTCATGTTCAGGTTACAGTAGGGTTTGGTTTCAGGTTAGGGTTAAGTTTAGCTTTCAGTTAGGGCTAGGAATTGTGTGCTGTTTAGCATTAGGGTTAGGTTAATGGTTTTGTTTAGGGTTAGCGTTAGGGTTCGGGTTCGGGTTAAGTTTAGGTTTAGGATTTAGGGTTAGTGTTAGTGTTATGATTATGGTTAGGGATGTTTTGGTTTATGGGTAGTGTTAGAGATATGGTTAAGATTAGAGGGTTAGGTTTTAGGTTAGGGTTATGTTTATAGTTAGGGTTAGGATTCAGTTTCTGGTTAGGTTTTGGGTTCGGGCTAGGGGTAGGGTTCGGTTAAGTGTTAGTGTTAGGGTTAGGGTTAGGTTTCTAATTCGGGTTCAGGTTAGGTTTAAGGTTAAGGTTAGTTTCAGGGTTAGGGTTATGTTTAGTTGCTGGGTTAGGGTTAATTTTAGCATTAGGGTTCGGGTTGGTAAGGGCTTGGGTTCAGGTTACGGTTAGCTTTAAGATTCTGGTTCGGGTTAGGTTTCGGGTAAGTTTTGGGTTATGGTTAGGCTACGTGTTCCAGTGGGTTAAGGTTAGGGTTAGGGTTAGGGTTAGAGATATGGTTTTGTTTACAAGTAGGGTTAGGGATAGTGTTAGATTTTTCAGGGTTAGTGTTTAGGTTAGTGTTAAGGTTAACGTTAGGGTTAGGGTTAGGGTTAGGTTTAGTTTTAGTACCAGGGTTAGGCTTAGGGTTAGGGTTGTTGTTATGGTTTTCTTAGCGTTAGGGTTAGGGTTCTGTTTTGGGTTATGGTGATGGTTCGGTTTAGGGTTAGGATTAGGGTTGGGGTTTTTTGTTATGATTGATATTAGGGTCCATGTTAGGGTTAGGGTTTGGGCTAGGTTTAGGGTTGGAGTTAAGGTTAGGGTTAGCATTATGTTTAAATTTACAGTAAGGATTATGGTTGGGTTAGGGGTAGGGTTAGGAATAAGTTTAGGGTTCAGGTTGTAGTTAGGCTTAGGGATAGGTTGAGTGTTTTGGTTAGTCTTGGAGTTGGGGTTATTTTTATGGTTCAAGTTAGGGTTAGGGTTATGGTTAGTTTTCGTGTTAAGTTTAAGATTAGTTTTAGGGTTAAGGTTAGGGTTATGGTTCAGATTAGGTTTAGGGTTATGGTTAGTGTTATGTTTAGGGTTAGGGTTAAGGTTAGCATTTAGGGGTAGGTTTACAAATAGTATCAGAGTTCTTGTTAAGTTTAGGTTTCAGTTTATATTTAGAGTTAGAGTTAGGGTTCGGGTTAGGGTTCGAGTTAGGTTTAGTGTTGGGGTTCAGTTTACGGGTTGGGTTAGTGTTAGGGTTAGTGTTAAGTTTCACTTTAGTGTTAGATTTGGAGTTAGTGTTCGTGTTCAGTTTTGGTTTAGGGTACTGTTTAGGTTTAGGGTTAGGTTTAACTTTAGAATTATTGTTAGACTTCGGTTTAGGGTGAGTGTTAGCCTTCAGTTTAGGGTAGGGGTTAGGGTTAAGTTTAGGTTTAAGGTGAGGATTAGGGTTCAGGTTCAGGATAGTGTTCAGATTGTGTTC
Source organism: Rhinoceros unicornis (assembly GCA_028646465.1). Classification (NCBI taxonomy): domain Eukaryota; kingdom Metazoa; phylum Chordata; class Mammalia; order Perissodactyla; family Rhinocerotidae; genus Rhinoceros; species Rhinoceros unicornis. The sequence goes on from CM053535.1 coordinate 46,979,908, forward strand.
GGATTAGCGTTATGGTTGGGCTTAGGGTTCGGGTTAGCATTAGGTTCAGGCTTAGGGTTCGGGTTAGTGTTAGCTTTTGGGTTAGGATTACAGTTATTGTTAGGTTTCATTTAGGGTAAGGGTTAGGGTTTGGGTAAAGGTTGCAGATAGAATTAGGGTTCGGGTTCAGGTTAGGGTTGTGGTTGGGTTCGAGTTAGGGTTAGGGTTATGCTTAGGGTTCGGGTTAGCATTAGAGTTTGGGGACGGGTTCGGTTTAGGGTTAGGGTTAGGGTTAAGTTTAGGGTTGGGTTAGGGTTAGAGTTAGTGTTAGGATTTGGGTTTGGTTTAGGGTTAGGGTTAGGGTTAGTATTTAGGGGTAGAGTTAGGAATAGGGTAAGAGTTATGGTGAGGGTTCAGGTTAGGGTTAGGGTTCAGTTTAGGCTTAGAGTTAAGTTTAGGGTTACATTTAGGATTAGGATTCGGGTTTGGTTTAGAGTTAGGGTTAGTGTTAAGGGTCAGTTTAGTGTTAGGTTTCGTGTTAGGGTTTGGGTTCGGTTTCAGTTTAGAGTTCCGTTTAGGTTTAGTGTTGGGTTTAGGTTTCATGTTAGTTAGAGTTCGGGTTAGGGTTAGTGTTAGCCTTTAGTTTTAGGATGTAGGGTTAGGGTTAAGCTTATGTTTAGGGTTAGCGTTAGAGATAGGGTTAGGGCTAGGATTAGAGTTAGTGGTCTGGTTCTGGTTCAGGTTACCTTTAGAGTAACCTTTATTGTTAGGTTTCGGGTTATGGTTCAGGTTAGGGTTAGTGTTAGGGTTAGGGTTTGGGTTTATTTTAGGGTTGGGGTTAGGGCTCGGGTTACGATTCCGTTTTGGGATAGAGATGGGGTTAGTCTTAGGCTTCACGTTACGGTTAGAGGTAGGGTTAGGCTTAAGGTTAGGGTTATTGTTAGTGGTTGCGGGTTAGTGTTTGAGTTCGTGTTCAGGTAAGGGTTAAGTTTAGCTTTTAGAGTTACTCTTAGGATTAGACTTAGGGTTAGGGATCAGGTTATGGTTAGGTTTCAGGTTAGGTTTATGTTTAGTGTTAGGGTTAGTGTTCGGGTTAGGGTTTGTGTTAGCCTTTAATGTTATGGTTAGGATTAGCGTTAGGGTTAGGCGTCTGTTCATGGTTAGGGTTAGGCTTTGGGATAGCGTTAGGGTTAGCGTTAGGGTTAGAGTTATATGTAGGGTTAGGATTACGGTTCGAGTTAGGGTTTGGTGTTGAGTTAGGGTTTGAGTTGGCCTTTAGCATTATGGTTACATTTAGGGTTAGGCTTAGGGTTCGGGTTAGGGTTAGTGTTAGGGTTAGGGTTCAGGTCAGGTTACAGGTTAGGGTTAGGGTTCTGGTTCTGGTTCAGATTAGGGTTAGGCTGTGGTTTAATGTTTGGTATAGCTTTAGGTTTAGGGTTAGTCTTAGTGTTATGGTTAGGTTTCAGTTTAAGATTAGGGTTCGGGTTAGGGTTCTGGTTTGGGTTATTGTTTGGTTTTGGCTTAGGGTTAGGGTTCTTGTTAGGGTTAGGGTTCAGGTTAGGGATAGGTTCATGTTTAGGATTAGGGTTAGTGTTAGGTTCGGGATTGGGTTAGGGTTAGGGTTAGGGTTAATGTTACGATTAGGGTTAGGGTTAGTGTTAGGGTTAGCCTTAGGGGAGGGTTAAGTTTAGGGTTGGTGTTGGGGTTTGGTTTAGCGTTTGGGTTACGGTTAGAGTTAGGGTTGGTTAGACGGTTAGAGTTTAGGTTAGCGTTAGAGTTAGGGTTACTTTCGGGGCAAGTTAGGGTTCAGTTTCTGAATACTGTTCAGTTAAGGTTAGGGATAATGTTAGTGTTAGGCTTAGGGTTAATGTTAAGGTTTGGGCTCTGGTTAGGATTAGGGTTAGATTTTGGGTTTGTGTTTAGTTTAGGATTCAACTTATGGTTAGGGTTAGTGTTAGCGTTTGTGTTAAGGTCAGGGTCGGGTTAGTGTTATTGTGCGTTAGGATTAGGACTCAGGTTATGGTTAGTTCTAGGTTTAGTATTAGGGTTAGGATTACGGTTACATTTAGGCTTATGGTTAGGGTTCAGGTTAGCATTTTGTTTAGGTTTAGGGGTAGGGTTAGGTTTAGGTTTAGGGTTAGGGTTTAGGTTAGCGTTAGGGTTAGGGTTCGGGTTCAGGTTAGGCTTTGGTTTCCTGTTCGTGTTTGTGTTCGTGTTAGGGTTAGAGTTTGTCTTAAGTTTCAGGTTAGGTTTCGGGTTGGAGTTAGACTTCGGGTTAAGGTTAGGATCAGCGTTAGAGTTAGGCTTAGGGTTCAGGTTAGATTTAGATTTATAGTTAGGTTTAGGATTAGTGTTAGGGTTAAGGTTAGGGTTCGGTTTAGGGTTAGGGTGAGGGTTAGGGCTAGGGTTTAGTGTTCATGTTAGGGTTAGGGCTATGGTTCGTGTTACGGTTAGGTTTCAGGAGAGGCTTAGGGTTTATGTTAGTGTTATGATTAGAGTTAGTGTTAGGTTTAGTGTTAGGGTTAAGGTTCGGGTTCGGGTTAGGGTTAGGGGTAGGGGTAGGTTTAGGATTCACGTTACGGTTAGTGTTAGGGTTAGGGTTAGAGTGTTAGAGTTTAGGCTCGTGTTAGGGATCGGGTTAAGGTTAGAGTGTTAGGGTTAGGTTCGGGTTAGGGTGCGGGTTAGGTTTAGTGTTAGGGTTAGGTTTAGGGTTAGGGTTAGTGTTAGGGTGAGGGTTATGGTTCGGGTGAGTGTTAGGGTTAGGCTTTAGGGTGAAGGGTTACGATTAGTGTTAGGTTTAGGGTTAGTGTTAGGATTAGGGTTAGGGTTAGTGTTAGCGTTAGGGTTACGGTTAGGTTTAAGGTTAGGGTTATAGTTCGTGTTATGGGTAAGGTAAGAGATAGTGTCAGTGTTTGAATGTTATAGTTAGGGGTACAGTTAGGGTTCTGGTTCAGGTTACGGTTAGGGTTAGTCTTAGTGTTAGGGTTTAGGGTTAGGCGTAGGGTTACAGTTTGGGTTACTGTTAAGGTTAGGGTTAGGTTCACGGTTAGAGGGTTTGTGTTTAGGTTAGGGTTAGTCTTAGGTTTGCAGTTAGGTTCGGGTTCAGGTGAGGTTTCGGCATAGGGTTAGGGTTAGAGTTATAGTCAGGGTTAGTGTTATGGGGCATGTTAAGGTTAGGGTTACTCTTAGGCTTAGGGTTAAGCTTAAGGTTTAGGTTCGGGTTATAGTTAGATTTTGCATTAGGGTTTGTGTTAACTTTAGATTTCGACATAGAATTAAGGTTAGGGTTAGGGTTTGGATTAGAGTTAGGGTTAGGCTTATAGTTAGGGTTAGGATTTAGGGTTAGCCTTAGGGTAAGGGTTAGGATTAGGGTTAGGTTTAGAGTTAGAGGGTTAGGGCTTAGGTTAGGGTTAGGGCTAGTGTTAGGGTTAGTGTTAGGGTTAGGCTTCGAATTAAGATTAGGGTTAAGGGTAGGGGTAGGGTTAGGGTTCGGGTTTGGGTTCGGGTTCAGGTTAGAGTTAGGTTTAGGGATAGAGTTTGGGTTAGTGTTAGGGTTAGGATTACTTTTATGTTTAGAGTTAGGGTTCGAGTTTGGGTTAGGGTCATGGTTGTGGTTTGTGTTAAATTTAGGGTTACGTTTAGAGTTAGGGTTAGTGTAAATTTTATGATTAGGGTCAGGTTTAGGTTTAGGGTTCTGCTTCTGTTTAAGGTTAGGGTTATGGTTCGTGTGAAGTTTAGAGTTTGAGTTAGGGTTAGGGCCCGAGTTAAAGTTTGGGTTAGGATTAAGTTTAGGGTTATGCTTCTAGTTATTTTTAGGTTTATGGTTAGTGCTAGGGTTAGGTTTAGTGTTATTGTTAGGGTTAGGGTTAAGTTTAGGACTAGTGTTATTTTTAGGCTTAGGGTTAAGTTTACGTTTTGTGTTCGTATTAGGGTTAGGGTTTGGTTTCGATTTCGGTTTCAGGTTAGTGTTAGGTTTAGCTCTCAGATTTGGGTTAGGTTTATGGTTATGTTTAGTGTTAGGGTTTAGGGTTAGCGTTAGGGTTAGGGTTAGTGTTAGGCTTCGGGTTACAGTTAGGGTTAGGTTTAGGGTTATGTTTAAACGGTTAGGGTTTAGGTTAGGGTTAGGGGTAGTGTTAGGGTTTGAGTTAGGTTAAGTGTTAAGTTTAGAGTTTGGGTTAAGATTTGGGTTTGTGTTAGTTGTAGGGTTAGGGTCCAGGTTTTTGCTAGAGTTCTTGTTAGGGTTAGCATTAGGGATAGGATTAGGGTTAGTGTTAGGGCTAGGTTCAGGCTCATGGTTGGGTTAAGATTCGGGTTGGGTTAGCATCAGGGCTATAGTTCGTTTTAAGTTTAGGGTTCAGTTTAGAATTAGAGTTAGTGTTAATGTTAGGTTTAGAGATAGATTAGGGTTAGCTTTCAGTTTTTCGGTACAGTTAGTGTTACGTGTCGTGTGAAGGTTAGTGTTTGGGTTAGGTTTATGGTTAGAGTTATGGTTAGGGTTAGGGCTCGGATTAGGGTTAGGGTTAGGGTTAGTGGTAGGTTTAGGATTAGGATTAGGGTTAGGGTTAAAGGATAGGGTTTATGTTAGGGTTATTGTTAGGTTAGGATTCAGGTTCAGATTACGGTTATGGTTCGGGTTAGTGTTAGTTTTAAGGTTTGGATTATGGTTAGTTTATGGTTATGGTTATGGTTATGGTTAGAAGGTTAGGATTTAGGTTAGGGTTAGCGTTATGTTATGGGTTGGGGTTTGGGTTCGGGTTTGCATTAGGGTTAAGGTTAGGTTTATGGCTAGGGTTAGGGTTAGCGTGTGGATTAGAGTTAAGGTAGGTTTAGGGTTCGGGTTACTGTTAGGGTTAGGGTTTGGATAGAGTTAGGGTTACGTTCCTTGTTAGGATTCTAGTTAGGGTTCAGGTTACGTTCTGGTTAGGGTTAGGGTCCAGTTTAGGATTCAGGTTAGGGTGAGGTTTAGGTTTAGTGTTAGCATTAGGTTTAGTTTTAAGATTAGGTTTAGAGTTAGGGTTAGGGTTCTGCTTAGGTTTTTGTTTAGGTTTAGGGCTGGAGTTAAGTTTCATGTTAGGGTAAGAATTCTTGTTAGGTTTTGGATTAGGTTTAGGTGTGGGGTTAAGCTTCGTGTTAGGGTTAGGGTTCAGGTACGGTTAGTTTTAGGGTTAGGATTAGGATTTGAATTCGGCTTAGGGTTAGGGTTGGGTACAGGTTTAGGGACAGGTTTGTGTTAGGGTTAGAGTTAGAGTTAGTGTTAGAGTTCTCCTTATGGTTAGTGTTAGGGTTAGGCTTAGAAGGTTAGGCTTTGGTTAGGGTTAGGCTTCGGGTTCAGGTTAGGTTTCTGTTCGGATTAGGGTTGGGTTAGTGATAGGTTTAGGGTTAGGGTTAGGTTTAGGGTTAGGGTTCGGTTTAGTGTTATGGTTATGGGTAGTGTCAGTGTTAGGGCTCAGGTTAGAGTTAGTGTTAGTGTTAGGATTAGAGTTTGGGTTAGGATAAGGGTTTGGGTTAAAGTTAGGGTTTGTGTTTGGGGTAGGGTTAGGGATAGTGTTAGGTTTTGTGGGTTAGGGTTAGGGCTAGGGTTCCACTTCGGCTTCAGGTTAAGGGTAGTGATAGAGTTAGAGGTGGTTTAGGGTTAGGGTTAGGGCTCAAAATAGAGTTACGGTTAGTGTTATAGTTAGAGTTATGGTTAGGGTTAGGCTTACTATTGGTGTTACTGTTAGGGTTATGGTTAGGTTTAAGATTAAGTTTAGGTTTCGGTTTCAGGTTAAGGTTAGGGTTCAGCTTAGGGTTAGTGTTTAGGGTTAGAGTTAGTGTAAGTGTTAACATTAGTTAGTGTTCGGGTTACGGGTAGGGTTAGGGATAGTGTTAGGTTTAGTGGTCAGGGTTAGGGTTAAGGTTATTGTTTGATTTTGGGTTAGGGTTCAGGTTCACGTTACCTTTAGTTTTATGGTTCAGGTAAATGATATGGTTAGGGTTAGTGTTCGTGTTCGGGTTTTGGTTAGGTTTAGGTTTTAAGATTAAGATTACTGTTAGGATTAGGGTTCGGGTTACTGTTAGGTTTAGAATTAGGTTTAGGTTTAGAGGATTATAATTTATGTTAGGTTTAGGGTTTGTGTTCGGGTCATGTTAGGGTTATGTTTATGGTAAGGGTCAGGTTTAGGGTTAGGGTTACAGTTTAGGATTCTTGTAACGTTAGGGTTAAATTTACAGTTAGGGTTAGTGTTAGGGCTTGTGTTAGGTTTAGGGTAAGTGTTAGGATTAAGGTTAGGCTTCGGGTTCCTGTTAGGGTTAGGGCTAGCATTAGTGTTAAGGTTTGGGTTAGGTTTCCGATTAGTGTTAGAGTTCAGGTTAGGGTGAAGGTTAAGGTTAGGGCTCCGGTTAGGCTAAGGGTTAGGGTTCATGTTAAGACTTGGGTTAGGATTAGGGCTCTGGTTAGGATCAGTCTTAGTGTTCAGGTTCAGGTAACTGTTATGCTTAGGGTTTAGGTTCGGGTTAGGGTAAGGGTTAGGGTTAGGATTAGCATTAGTGTTAGGCTTAGGTTTAGGGTTAGGGTTAGGGTTCGAGTTAACATTCAGGTTAGGGTTAGGGGTAGGGTTACGTTTAGGTTTAAGGTTAGGGTTTGGCTTAGGGTTAGGAGTAAGTTTAGGGTTCGGGATAGGGTTTGGATTCTGGTTCAGGATGGGGTAGGGTTATGTTTAGTGTTAGGGTTAGTGTTTAGGATTAGGGTCAAGGTTAGGGTTAGGGATAGGGTTAGGTTTAGGGTTAGATTTCGGGTTACCATTAATGTTAAGATTACGGTTAGGGTTAGAGGGTTAGGGTTATGATTATGGTTAGGGTAAGGGTAAGGGTTAGGATCAGGGTTAGTGGTAGTGTTAGGGCTAGGTTTTGGGTTAGGGTTAATCTATGTTTGGAGTTAGGGTTCAGGTTCAGGTTAGGGTTCTGTTTCAGTTATGGGTTAGTGTTATGTTAGGATTAGGGTTATGATTATGGTTAGACTTAGGGTTAGTGTGTGCGTTAGGATTAGCTTTGGTGTTATGGTTATGGTTCAGGTTCGGGTTAGGTTTTGGGTTAAGTTTAGAATTAGGATAGGGTTAGGCTTACATTCAATGTTAAGATTAGAGTTAGAGTTAAGTTTAGGGATAGTGTTTGTTCTGGTTAGGGTTAGGGTTATGTTTTCAGTTAATGTTAGGGTTCAGTCTAGGGTTAGGGTTAGGGTTAGTGCTAGAGTTAGGGTTAGTGTTGGGGTTAAGGTTCTAGTTAGGGTTAGGTTTATGGTTACGTTTCAGTTTAGGGTTACTGTTGGGGGCCTATAAGTGTTTATGTGAGGGTTAGCATTATGGTTAGGGTGAGGGTTTACATAGGGTTAGGGTTACGTTTCATGTTAGGCTTCTGGTTAGGCTTTGGGTTCAGGTTATGATTCTGGTTAGCGTTAGGTTCTGGTTAGGGTTAGTTTCCAATGTAGGATTCAGGTTAGGATGAGATTTAAGGTTATTGTTAGGGTTAGGGTTAGGATTAGGATTAGGTTTAGGGTTAGGATTACATTTCCGGTTAGATTTTGGGTTATGTTTTGTGGTGGGGTTAGGTTTTATGTTAGGGTTAGGATTTAGGTCTCTGGTTAATGTTAGTGTTAAGGTTAGGGTTATGGTTAGGAATCGTTTAGGGTTAGGATTAGATTTTGGGTTAGGGTTACTGTTAGGGTTAATGTTAGTGTTCGGGTAAGGGTTAGCATTAGTGTTATTGTTAGGGTTTTGGTTAGTTTTAGGGTTATTGTTCTGGTTCGGGTTGGGGTTAGGGTTATGGTTAGTGTTAATGTTAGCCTTCAGGCTAGCATTAGGGTTAGGTTTAGGTTTCGTGTTAGGGTTACATTTCTGTTTCATGTTAGGTTTAGGGTTTTTCATTAGCATTAGTGTTTGAGTTACGGTTAGGATCGGGTAAGTCTTAGTGTTAGGATACAGGTTCGGGTTAGATTTAGGGTTAGGGTTACTGTCAAACTAGTGTTAGGTTGTGGTTTATGGTTCGGGTTAGAGTTAAGTTTAGGTTAGTGTTAAGGTTAGGGTTAAGCTTAGGGTTAAGGTTTAGGGTTAGAGTTAGGGTTAGGGTTAGGGTTTGGGCTAAGTTTCAGGTTAGAGTTACAGGTAGGGTTAGGCTTCAAGTTAGTGTCAGTGTTCTGGTTAGGGTTACTTTTATGGTTCAGTTTAGAGTTAGTTTTCGTTATAGGTTTAGGCTTAGTCTTAGTTTTAGGGTTAAAGTTAGTGTTTGGGATAGGGTTCGGCTTTGGGCTCTCGTTAAGTTTAGTGTTCTGGTTCTGGTTAGTTTTAGGTTTAGGGTTATGGTTAGGGTTAATCTTTGGTTTAGGGTTAGTGTTAGGGATAGATCTTGGATTAGGGTTAGAGTTCGGGTTAGGGTTAGGTTTATGTTTAGGGTTTGGGTTAGGGTTTGTATTCAGGTTAGGTTTTAGGGTTAGGCTTTGGCTTAGTGTTTGGATTTGGGTTGGAGTAAGGGTTAGAGATAGAGTTATGTTTTGAGCTAGGGATAGTTGCTGGTTTAGAGTTAGGGCTAGGGCTAGGGCTATTTTCTGATGTGGGGCTTGTTTAGGTTTAGTTCTATGACAAGGTTTAGGGGTAGGGTTACATTTAGGCTTAGGCTTAGGGCTATGGCTAGTGCTAGGGTTAGTGTTAGTACTAGGGCTAGTATTAGTATTAGTGCTAGTGTTAGTTTTAGGTATGGATTTTCGTGAAGGTTAGGGTAAGTTTTAGGGTTATGTGTAGATGTAGGGTAGGGTCAGCATTGGATTTATTTTAGGGTTAATTTTAAGGTTAAGGGTAGGGATTTGGGTTACAGTTAGGCTTAGATTAGGCGTAGGGTTAGGTGTAGGGTTAGAACAGATTTAGAGTTTGTGTTAGGGCTATTGTTAGGTCTAGGACTAGGGTTAAGTTTAGGGTTAAGTTTGGGTTTGGTTGTGATTAGAGGGAGGTGTAGGGCTTGGGGTAGTGTTAGAGTGATGGTTAGTGCAAGGTTTATGTTTAGGACTATGTTTAGGGCTATGTTTAGGGTTAGGTTTAGGACTAGGGTTAGTGCTGGGTCGGGGTTAGGGCTAGGACTGGGGCTGGTTTTAGGGTTATCACTATGGCTAGGCTTAGGGTAGGATTATGTTTATGTTAAGGTTAGCATTAGGAGCATGGGTAGGCATAGGGCTAGGGATAGATTTAGGGTTAGGGCTAGGGTTAGGGCTAGGGTTAGGGTTGCATTAGGGTTAGGGTTAGTTATAGGCGTAGGTCTAGGATTAGTGTTAGGGTTAGGGATAGGGTTAGGGTTAGTGCTATGTTAAGGTTACAGTTAGGGTTAGAGTCAGGGTTTAGGTTAGGGTTAGGTTTAAGTTTAGGGTTATGGCTTGGATTGGGGTAGTCTTAGGGCTAATGCAAGGGTTAGGATTAGGTCTCCATCTAGGATTAGTCTTAGGGCAAAGGTTAGGGTTAACGTTAGATTTTGGGCAGGGATAAGTTTAGGGTTAAGGTTGAGTTAAGTGTGGGGTTAGGGTAAGGGGTAAGGCTAGGGTTGTGTTAAGTTTGGGTTCCTTGTGGCGTAGGTGTAGTGGTAGGCCTATGGTTAGGGATAGTTGGACGGTTGGGGCTAGCGTCAGGGCTATGGCATAAGCGTTAGGGTAATGCTTAGCATTATTTTGGTGGGTTAGGGTTAGGGATAGGTTTAGCATTAGGATTAGGATTAGGGCCATTGCTATGGGTAGTGTTAAGGGTAGGGTTAAGTCTAGGGCTTGGTCAAGGGTTTGGGTTGAGCTCAGTACCTGGGTTAGGGTCAGGTCTAGGACTGTTTTAGTGTTAGGTCCACTGCAAGGAGTAGGCTTAGGGTTACTATTAGGGTTAGGGTTAGTTTTGGTTAGGGCTAAGGTTGGGGTTAAGGTTAGTGTTAGGATTAGTGTATGGGTTAGGGCCATTGTTAGGGTTAGGTCTAAGGTTAGAGTTAGCTCTAGGTCTTGGTCAGGAGTTAGGGTTTGAGCTAAGGCTAGGGTTAGTGTCAGGTCTAGGGCTAGGTGAGAATTAAGTTTAGGGTTAGGATAAGGATTACAGCTGGGTAGGGTTAGTGCTGCTTAGGGTAGGGTTAGGGTTAGAATTAGAGTTAGTGTTAGGGCTGGCTGGGTTATGATTAAATCTAGGGCTAGGATTAGTGTTATTGTTAGGCTTAGAGTTAGGGAAGTGTTTTTGAGTTTGTGTTAGGCTTAGGTTTAGAGGTAGGGGTAGGGTTAGGGTTTGTTTTAGGACTGGGTTAGGGCGACAGCTAGGGCTAGGTTTAGGGTGAGTGTTGGATTATGTGAAGGGTTAGGGTGATGGTTGGGGTGGGGTTAGTTTTAGGGTTAGTGTTATGGAAAGAGTTATCATTATGGCTGGGCTTAGGGCTAGATTTAGTGTTAGGGTTAGGGCTGCAGCTGGGTTTTGGGTTAGGTCTATGGGTAGGATTAGAGTTAGGTTTGGCATTAGTGTTCGGTGTGCATTAGGGTTAGGTGCAGTGGAAGGGGTAGGAGCAGGAGTAGGGTTAGGGTTTGTGTTAGGACTAGGGTTGGAGTTAAGGTTATGCTAGTGTTAGGGTTATTGTTAGGGCTAGGGCTAGGACTAGGTTTAACGTTAGGGTTAGACTTGGCTTAGGGTTACAGTTACAGTGAGGGTTAGTGTTAGGCACAATATTAGAGTTAGGACTAGGGCTAGTTTTAGGGTTTGGGATAGTGTTAGGGTTAGGGCTTAATTTGGCTTAGGGTTAGTGTTACAATCCCTAAGCCTAACCCTAAACCTAATGTTAACATTAATCCTAAAGCGAAGGCTAATTCTCACCCGATCCATGGCTCTAACTCTAACCTTAACCATAGCCCTAGATGTAACCTTATCCCTAACCCTAACCTTAACACTAACTCTAACACTAACCCTACACTTACCCCTACACTAACCCTACGCCTACCACTAACTCTAAATTTTACCATTACCATAACCCAACCCCAACCCAAACTAACCTAACTCTAAGAATGACCCAAGCCCTAGCACCTAGCCTAAGCCTAGACCTATCCCTAACACTAACCCTAGCTCAAGCAGTAACCTTAAACCTAACACAAGCCCTAGCCCTAACACTAACCCTAACTGTAACCCTACCCCTAAGCCTTGCCCTAGAACACTAACACAGCCCTACACCTGAAGCCAATCCTAGTCCTAGCCCTAACTCTAAAACCTAGACCTATCACCAGCCATAACCCTAAACCTATCCTTAAACCTAGCCCTGGTCCAAACTTTAACCCTAACACTAACCATATCCCTAACTCTAGCACAAACACTAAGGCTAACCCTAATCCTAACTCTAACCCTAACACTAATCCAACTCTAAAGCTAACCCTAATCGTAACCCAAACCCTATCCCTATCCCTCACTTTAGACCTAAGTATAGCACAACCGTAACCCCTAAACTACCCCTCCCCTAACCATAAAACTAACTCTAACCCTAACCAAAACCTAACTCTAACCCTATCCTTAACCCTAACACTAATCCTAGCCCTACATCTAAACCTACCTCAACCCTAACCTAACCCTATCCCAAATCCAACCGAAAACCTAACCCTACCCGTACCCCTAACACTAACCATAAGCAGAACCCTGACACTAGCACAAACACTAATATTAACCATAATCCTAAGTATAACACTAAAACTAGACCTCCCCCTAAACTTACCCCTAATTTTAACCCTAATCTTAACCCTAACCGTACTCTTACCCCTACCCGTAACCTTAACCCAAACACTTAGCATAACCCTAACCCTAACGCTAACCCTACCCTACTCCTAGCCCAAGACCTAATGCTAGCCCAAACCCTAACCCTAGCACTAGCCCTAACCCTAATCCTAAACATAAACAAACCTAAACATAACCCTAGCCGTACCCTAACCCAAACCCAAAACGCAGCCCTAAGCCAACGCCTACCACTACCCTAGAACCTAATCAGAGCTGAAAACCTAACCCTAAAACTAACCCTTACTCTAACCCAACCATAACCCTAATCCTAAACCTAACCCTAATCCTAGAACTACTCCTAACACAAACCCTTTCCCTAGCTCTAACACTAACCCTAAACCTCTCCCAAACTCTAAGCCAAACCCAAACCATAACCATAAAGGTAACCCTAACCCTAAACAAACTCCTAAACCTAACCCTGAACCTAACACCAGCCCTAGCCCTAACCCTACTGCTAAGCCTAACAATAGGCCTAACCAAAACGCTAGCCCTACACTAACCCTAACGCTAGCACTCACCCTAACCCTAGCCCTAGCCCTAGCCATAACCCTAAACCTAACCATAACACTCCACAGAAACCCTAGCCCTAACACATATCCTAGCGTTAGACCTGACCCTAAACATAGCCCTAGCCATAACCATATCCCTAAACTTAACCCTAGCTCAAGCCCTAAACATAACCCTAAGCTTAACTATAGACCTAGCCCTAGCTCTAAGGATAACCCTAGCCCTTTCCATAGCCCTGGCCCTAATGCTAACTCTAACACTAGCACTATCCCTAACCTTAGCTGTAACACTAACGCTAATCTTAACCATAGACCTAAACCCAACCCTAACCCTAGTCCTAACCCTAACTCTAAACCTAGATATAAACCTAGCCCTAACTCTAACCCTAGCCCTAAACCAAACACTAATGTTAACTGTACCCCTAACGTAGCAGTAATCTTAACTGTAGACCTAAAACTACTCCTAACCAAAACATTAACCCTAACCCACATTAAACCTAGTCCTAACCCTATCTCTAAATCTAGGCCTAACATTAGCCCTAACCATAACGCTTGTCCTAATCTGAAAACTAGCCCTGACCCTAACTGTAATGCTAAACCTACACTTAACTCTCAGCACAACGCTAACCATAACCCACCCAGGCCTAAACCTAACCACAGACCTAGGCATAACCCTAGCCCTAACCCAAACCCTCACCACAACACTAACTGTACCCCTACATGTACACCTCCCTTAACACAAACACTAACACAACACCTAACCCTACCCCTACCTCTACCCATAAACCGAACCCAACTCGAACCCTACCCCTACCCTTACCCTTACCCCTAAGCCTAACCCTAATGCAAACCTAACACTAACCCTAACCCTAATGCTAACACTAATCCTAACCTTAACCGTAGTTCTTACCCCAGCCCTAGCCCTAATGTTAAACCTAACCCTAGCCCTAGCCTTACCCTGATCTTTAACCCTAACCCTAACGAAATCCCAACTCTAACCCGACCACTACACCTACCCATCCACTAAACGTAAACCTAACCAAACGCCCACCCTTACCCCTACCTCTACACCTAACACCAAGCATAGCCCACCCCTAATCCAAACCCTAACACTAATCCTAGCCCTAGCTCTAAAGCTAACCCTAGCTCTACTTCTAAGACTAACCATAACCCTAGCCATAACCCTAAACCTAGCACTATCACTTGCCCTAACCTTAACCATAACACTAACTCTAACCCTAACCCAAAAGCTAACCCTAGCCTAACACTAACCCTAACCATAGACCTAACCCTAACACTAAATCTAATTCTAATGATAGCTATAACCCTAACCTTAACCCAAGCCTTACACTAACACAAGACCTAACCTCAGCCCCAAACCTAAACCTAATCATTGTTCTCACCCGACCTCTAACCCTATCTCTAACTTTAACACTAACCCTAATCCTAGCCATAATCTTAACATGAGCCCCAGCCCTAGACCTAACCCTAATTGTAACCCTAACACTAAAACTGGGCCTAACACTTAGCCCCACCTCGAAGACTAACACTAAATGCAGCCCTATGCATAGTCTGAGATCTAACACTAACCCTAGCAGTAGAACTGAACCTAAGCTTAGCCCAAGCCAGAAACCTAGCGCTAGACCAAGACCTAGCCCTAACCTTAACCCTAACATTAACTCTAGACATGACCCTAGCCCAAACCCTAACGCGATTCCCAAAACTAACAGTATCACTAACCCTACCCGTAACTGTAACCCTACCGCATCCCTAACACAGCCTTTACCCAGACCCTAACACTTAACGTAACATGGACCTTAATACTAACCCAACCCTAAACCCAAACTTAACCCTAAACCTAACCCTAACCTTAAGCCTAACCATAACCCAATCCTTAGTACTAACACTAACACTAATATTAAGCATAATCTTAAACCTAAACCTAACCCTAACCCTATGCCTAACCTTAATCATAACCCTAAATCTTAGCCTAACCCTACCCCTAAGTCTAACCTGACCCCAACTCTAACACTAACCCTAATCCTATCACTACCTCTACCACTACCCTGAACCCTAACACTAATCCTTGCTCTAACCCAACCATACCACTAACCCTAACACTAATCCAAGCCCTAACTGTAACCCAAACCCTTGTAATAATCCTAACACTAACCCAGCCATAGCCCTAACCATAAACCAGCCCTAGACCTAGCCTTAACCCTAACCCTAGCACTAGCCCTAACCCTAAGACAAAACCAAATCCTAACCCTAACTGTACCTCAGCTCTAACCCTAACCATAAACCAAACTTTAACCCTAACCATGGCTCTGATCCTAATGCCAACTCTAACAATAGCAGTAACCCTAAATCTAACCCTATCCCTAAAACTAACCCAACTCAACCCTACCCCTCCCACTGACCTTAACCCTAACCCTAACCCTAACCCTATCCCTACACCTACTCTTCCCCTAACCATAACCATAACCCAACCATACCTCATCCTAACCTTAAACCTAACTTGAATGCAACCCTCACTGCAACCAGAATACTAATCATAAAACTAACCCTAACCCAAACACAAACCTAACTCTAACTCTATCCCTAACACTGAAACTATACATAATACTAGCCATACCCTAACCTTAGCCCTAGCCCTAACTTTATCCCTAACCCTAACCCTAACACTACCCTACACATACTTCTCTGCTAAACCGAACCCTAACCCAACCCTAACTCTAACTCTAACCCCAGTCCTAGCACTAATACAAGTCCTAACCCTAAGCCTAACCCTACCCTTATGCCTACTCCTCCACTAATCCTAACCCAAACCCTACCCCATCGCTAAGCTTAAACCTAACCCTAACTCAAGCCTAAACCCAACCCTAACCATAAACGAACATAAACCCTGTCCCAAACCTAACCTTAACCCTAAAATTTACCCTAACATTAATCCAGGCCCTGCACCTACTTCAACACTAACCATAAACCTAATTCTAATCCAAACGGACCCCTAATCCCACCCCTACACCTACCCCTAAACTTAACCCTAACTCTAAACCAGCTCTACCACTACCACTAAGGCAAACCCTAACCCATACATACCCCTAAACTTAATCCTACCCATAGCCTTAAATATAAAACCAATACAAACCTTAGCACTAACGCTGAACTAGCACTAACCCTAGCCATAACTCTAACACTATACCTAGCACTAACCATAGAACTAAACTTAACCATTGCACTAGCCGTTACTCTAATGCAACCCCAGCCCTAACTGTTACTGTAACCTAGCACACAGCCAACCTCAACGCTAAACCTAACGCTAACCATAATACTAATCCTAGCCCTAGCCCTAAACCTAACCCTAGCACTATCACTAGCATTAACCATAACCCTAGCCGCAACTCTAACCCTAACACTAGCCCTAACACTATCACTAACCCCACATGGAACCTTAAAGCTAATCATTGCCCTAGACCTAACACTAACCCAGCCCTACTCCTGAAATTAACCATAGTCCTAGCTCTAACCCTAAACCCAGGCATAGCCCTAGCCCTAAACCTAGACCTATCTCTAACCCTAGCCCTGGCCCTAACAGTAACCCTAAAATGAACACTGTCCCTAACCCTAGCACAAACACTAATGTTAATCCTAAACCTAACAATAACACTAAAACAATGCATTCACATGCCCCTAACACTAACCCGAACCTTAACCCTAACCCTGACCCTACACTACACCTACCACTAAACCAAACACTTACTCTACCATAACCCTAACCCTAACTGTACCTTAATCCTACCCCTAGCCCTAACCTAATGCTAACGCGAGACCTAACACTAGCCATAACCATATACCTAGCCATAGCTATAACTCTAAACTTAACCTTAACACTAGTCCTAACCATAACTCAAACCCTAACCCTAGCCTTAAGGACACCCCTACCCCTACAGCTGACCCTAACCCTAACCCTCAACCCTAGCCCTAACCCAACAGAAATCCTAGCCCTAGATCTGACCCAAAATTACCCCTAGCCCTAGCCCTAACTCTAAACCTAACACTAACGCTAGCTCAAACCCTAACCTTAACCATAACCATAAATATAGACCTAGCCCTAGCACTAATGCTAATCCTAGTCCTGTCTGTAGCCATGGCTCTAACTGTAACCCTAACACTAGACATATCCCTAACCCTAACCCTAAAACTACCACTAAACCTAACACTAAACAATTCCTAACCCCAACACTACCCATTCCCCTAAGCCTAACATTAACTCTCACTGTAACTCAGCCCTACACTAACCCTGACCCTAACCCTTATCCTAGTCGGAGCCACAACTCTAACCCTAGTTCGAGCCCTAACACTAACTGTAACTCTATCTCTAACCCTAAACCTAGCCCCAGCCAATGCCCTAACCCTACCCCTAACCTAAACTTACATTAACCCCAACTCTATCACCAAAATAAACCTAACCCTAGCTCTAGCACTAACCCTAAAGCTAAATCTTATCCTAACTCCAACCCTAGCACTAGACCTAACCCCTAAAGTAGACCTAGAGATGACACTAACACTAATTCTAACTGTAACACAAAACTAACTCTAACCCTAACATTAACCCTGATCAAATCCTAGCCCTAGAACTACTGCCAACACTAGCCCATGTCCAAACCCTAACACTAACCTTAGTCATAATCCTACTCCTAACCATACCACTACCCCTAAACCTGATCCTAACCCTACCCCTAACCCTAAACCTATACCTAGCCCAAACCTTAACTCTAACCGTAACCCAAACCTACCAATAACCCTAGCTAGAGCCCTAAAACTGTCCCTGCCCACAATGCTAACCATAACCCTAACCCTAACCCTACTCTACCCCAACCATAATGCTAGATCTAACCCTAACCCTCAGCATAAACCTTGCCCTAACCCAAACTTTAGCCCTAAGGCTAACTCTCATGCTACCCCTGGCCCTAACACTCACCATAACTCTAACCATAACCCAACACTCACTCTACCATTAAACTTACCACTCCTCTAACTCTAACCCTAACCCAACTCCTACCCCTACCACTACCGCTAACCCTAACCCAACACTAACCCTGACCCTAACCCGAACCCTAAGTCATAACACTAACCCTAACCTAACCCTAACCTAACACTAACCCTCTCCTTAAGCCTAAACCAAACGCTAATCAAAACCCTAACCCTAACCCAAACCATAACCCAAACCATAAACCGAACTCTAAAAATGATTCACTCAGATACAAAGATGTTTCCTTCTGTCAACTTACAAACCGAGAGAAGAAACTGTGTTCTCTAAGTAATTTGAGAGTGTTCCCGTCTGAAGGAAATCCACAGCCCTTTTGCAAACCTGCTTTGGGAAGGTGATCCTTAGCACTTGGAGGCAAGGGAGATTGGGCATGAAGTTCCTTACAGGAATGGGCGTTATCCATAGTTTAACTCAAGTGTTGTACTGATTGCCACACAGATATAAAGATGTTTCCTAATATCTACTTACAAGCTGGGAAAGAAAGTGCCTTCTCTAAGCATGTGAGAGAGATTCTCTCTCAAGGCCCTACATGGAACGGTGCAAAACCTTCTCTGAGAGGGCAAACCATATGAGATGGAAGGAATTCTGTTTGGGCATGAGGTTACTTCCAGGAATGGGTGTTATTCATTGTTGAACTCAGCTGTAGCAGTGACTGCCACACAGATAAAGAGATGTTTCTTACCATCTACTTACAAGTCGTGATAAAAAAATGTGAGTAAGATTCTCTCAAGGCCCTAGATGGTCTTGAGAGAAGGTCCCAAAAATGCTTTGGGAATGTGGTCCTTAGGAGCTGGAAGGAAGGCAGTTTGGGCACAAAGATATTTCCAGCAATGGGTGTAATACTTAGTTTAACTCAGCTGAGGTAATGATTGCCACTGAGAGGGAAAGATGTTTCTAGCCATCTACTTCCAACACGGGATATGAAGGTGTGTTCTCTGAAGTATCTGAGAGTGGGCTGGTATCCATTGTTTCACTCAGCTCTAGTAGTGATTGGCACAAAGATAGGAATATATTTCATAACATCTAATTAGTTTCTGGGATAAGAAAGTGCCTTCTCTAAGGCATGTGAGTGTGATACTCTCTGAAGGCCTTCTGTTGGCCTGTGCAAAACCTTTTTGGGAAGGCGAGCCTTTGGAGTAGGAAGGAAGAGAGATGGGGCATGAAGTTACTTCCAGGAATGGGTGCTATACCTAGTTTATCTGAGTTGTAGTAGTGATTGCCACTCAGATACAAAGATTTTTCTTACCATCTAATTACAAGCTGAGATAAGAAACTGTCTCCTCTAAATCATGTGTGTGAGGTTCTCTCTCAAGGCCCTTCATGGACCTGTGTAAACCTGCTTTGGCAAGGCGATTTTTATGTGCTGTAAGGAAGGAAGATCTGGCATGAGGGTATTCCCAGGAATGGGTATTACACATAGCTGAACTCAGCTGTAGTAGTGATTGCCACTCAGATAAAAAGATGTTTCTTTCCATCTACTTACAAGCATGGATAATAAAGTGTCTTCTCTAAGGCATGTGATTGAAATTCTCTCTCAAGTCCCTACATGGCCCTGTGGAAAACCTGGTTTTGGTAGGCGATCTTTAGGAGCTGGACAAAAGGGAGATTGGGCACCAAGTTGTTTCCTGGAATGAGTCTTACACATAGTTTAACTCAGCTGTAGTAATATTTTCCCCTCAAAAAAAAAAAAAAAGGTGTTTCTAACCATCTATGTACCAGCTGGGAGAAGAAAGTGCCTTCTCTAAGTCATGTTAGTGAGATTCTTTCCCAAGGATCTACACGTTCCTGTTTCCAAACCTGCTTTGGGAAGGCGATCCTTAGGAGCTGTATGTAAGGGATATGGGACATGAAGTTACTTCTAGGAATGCATGTTATCCATATTTGTACTCTGCTCTAGCAGTGATTGTCTATCAGATAGGAAGATATTTCTTACCTTCTACTTACAAGACGAGATAAAAAAATCCCTTCTCTAAGTCATGAAGCTGAGATTCTCTCTCAAGGCCCTGCATCATCCTTTGTAAAACTTGCTTTGGGAAGGTGATCCTTAGGAGCTTGAAGGAGGGAAGATTGGGATCAAAGATGTTTCCAGGAATGGGTCTTATACATAGTTGAACTCAGATGTAGTATTGATTGCCACTCAGATAGATAGATGTTTCTTACCGTCTACTTAAATCCCAGGATAAGAAAGTGCCTTCTCTAAGGCATGTGAGATTCTCTCTAGAGGTCCTACATGGCCTTGCACAAAACATACTTTGGGAAATTGATCCTTAGGAGCAATGAGGTAGGAAGTTTGGGCACAAAGTTATTTTCAGGAATGGGTCATATACATAGTTTAACTAAACTGTAGTAATGATTGCCACTCAGAAACAAAGATGTTTCTAACTATCTACTTCCAACTTGGGATAAGAAATTCTGTTCTCTAAGATATTTGATAGTGATCCTGTTTCAAGGCCCTACATGGCCCTGTTTCCATATTGGCTTTAGGAAGACAATCCGTAGGAGCTGGAAGGAAGGGAGATTAGTCACAGGTAAATTCCAGGAATGGGAGTTATACTTAGTATAGCTCAGCTGTAGTAATGCCTGCCACTCAGATACAAACATGTTTCTAACCATCAACTTAGAATCCGGTATGAGAAAATGGACTCTCAAGGGATTGTAATTGAGATGCTGTCCCGAGGCACTACACGGTCCTGTTTTCAAACCTGCTTTTAGAAGGCTCTCATTAGGAACTGGAAGGAAGGGGTTGGACAAGATGTTACTTCCAAGAATGAGTGTTAACCATAATTTTACTCATCTCTAGTAACGATTGTTGCAAAGACAGACAGATGTTTCTTATCCTCTACTTACAAGCCAGGATAGGAAAGTGCCTTCTCAAAGGCATGTGACTGAGATTCTCTCTGAAGTCCCTACATGGACCTATGCAAAACCTTCTTTGGGAGGGAGATTCTTAGGAATTGGAATGATGGGAGATTGTGCAAGAAGTTACTTCCAGGTATGGGTGTTACATCTCATTAAATTCAGCTATAGTAATGACTGCCACTCAGATACAAAGATGTTACTTATCATCTACATACAAGCTTGGAGTAGAAAGTGTGTTGTCTGAGACATTTGAGAGTGATCCTGTTTCAAGGCCCTACATGGCCCTGTTTCCAAACCTCATGATCCTTAGGAGCTAGAAGGATGGGAGATTGGGCACAAAGTCATTTCCAGGAATGGGTTTTTTACTTACTTTAGCTCAGCTGTAGCAATTCTTGCCACTCAGATACAAACATATTCCTAACCATCTACTTAGAATTCAGTATCAGTAAGTGCACTCTCTATGGCTTGTGAGTGAGATTGTCTCAAGGCACCACATGGTCCTGGTTTCATACCTACTTTAGGAAGGAAATCCTTAGTCTCTGGAAGGAAGGGATATTGGGCATGAACTTAGTTCCAGAAACTGGTGTATCCCTAGTTTAACTAAACAGTGGCACTGATGCCACTCAGATAGAAAGATGATTCTTACTATCTACTTACAAGCCGGGATAAGAAAGTGCCTTCTCTAAGGCATGTGTGTGAGATTCTCTCTCAAGGCTCTACATGGGCCTGTGCAAAACCTGCTTTGGGAAGGTGATCCTTATGAGCTAGAAGGGAGACAGATTGGGCATGAAGTTACTATCAGGAATGGTTGTTATACATATTAAAACTCATCTGTAGTAATGAGTGTCTCTCAAATACAAAGATGTTTCATACCATCTACCTTGAAATAGGGAGAAGAAATTGTGATCTCCAAGGCATTTGAGAATCATCCTGTCTAAAGGTCCTAACAAGGACACAAACAGGAATACCCTGTTGATAAACCTGCTTTTGGAAGGAGATCTGTAGCAGCTGGAAGGAAGGGAGATTGGGCACTAAGTCATGTCCAGGAATGGGTGTTATACATAGCTTAGCTCAGCTGTAGTAATGATGAACACTCATATAGAAACTTATTCCTAGACATTTCCTTACAAGGGGGTTCAGAAAGTGCCTTATCAAAGGAGTAGGAGATTCATTCTCAAGGCACAAAATGGCATTATGCTCCAAATCTGGTTCAGGTTATTCACCCTTACAAGATGAAAGGAAGTGTGGTTAGGCACAAATTTATTTCCAGGAATGGGCGTTACACATAGTTTTGCTAAGCTGTAGGGATGATTTTCACTCATATGCAAGCTTGTTCATGTACTTTTACTTAGAAACCTGCATCAGAAATTACCTACCCAAAGGAATGTGAGATTAATTCTCAGGTCCAGAAGTGGCATTATGTTCCAAATCTGGTTGAGGAACATGGTGATCCTTACAACACGGAAGGAAGTGAGATTAAGTACAAAGTTATTTCCAGGAATATGTGTTATACATAGTTTAACTCCACTTTAATAATGATTGTCACTCATTTACAAACTTGTTCCTGCATATCTACATAAAGGCCGGGATCAGAAACTGCATTCTCATAGGAATGTGAGATTCCTTCTCAGGGTCCGAAATGACAATATGTTCCAAAACTGGTTTAGGTTTGTGAAGCTTACGAGCTGGAATGAAGAGAGATTGGGCACCAAGTTATTTTCAGGAGTAGGTGATATATATTTCATCTCAGCTGTAGTAATGATTGCCACTCATATTCAAACTTGCTCCTAGATATTTACTTACAAACCAGGATAAGAAATTGCCTTCTCAGAGAAATGTGAGATTTGTTCTCAATGCCCGAATTGGCATTATTTACCAAACCTCGTTTAGGGTTGCGAACCTTATGTGATTGAATGACGCGAGATAAGGCATAAAATTATTTCCAGAAATTGGTGTTATATATAGTATAGCACACCTCTACTAATGAATGAATCTCATATACCAACTTTTTCCTAGACATCTACTTAGAAGCCAGGCTTAGAATGTGCCTTCTCAAGGGAATGTGAGGTTTGTTCTCAAGGTGTGAAATGGCAATATGTTCAAAATCTGGTTTAGGTTTGTGATCCTTATGCGATGGAAGGAAGAGACAGTAGGTACAAAGTTATTTCCAGTCATGGGTGTTATACCAAGTTTGTCAGCTGTAGTAATGACTGCCACGCCTGTACAAACTTTTTCCTAGATATGTACTTAGAAGCCGGTATCAGAGAGTGTGTTCTCAAAAGAATGTGAGATTCATTATAAAGGCCTGAAAGGGCAGTATGTTCCAAACCTGGTTGACCAAGGTGGTCCTTACGAGCTGGAATGAAGAGAGTTTGGGCACGAAGTTATTTCCAGGAATGGATGTTAGTTACAGTTTAGCTCAGCTGTAGTAATGATTGCCAATCATATATATATAAGCTTGTTCTTAGACTTCTACTTAGAAGCCAGGATAAGAAGGTTCCTTCTGAAAGGAATATGAGGTTACTTCTCTTTTTTTTTTGGTCAGGAAGATCAGCCTTGAGCTAGCATCCATGGCAATCCTCCTCTGTTTCCTGAGGAAGACTGGCCCTGAGCTAACATCCGTGCCAATCTTCCTCCACTCTATCTGGGATGCCAGGACAGCATGGCCTGACAAGGGGTTTGTCAGTGCATGTCTGGGATCCTAACCCAGGCTACCAGCAGTGAGGCATGGACACTTAACTGCTACACTGCGGGCCTGGACCCTGCGAGCTTCCTTCTCAAAGCCCGAAATAGCATGATGTTCCAAAAAAGGTTGAGAAAGATCATCCTGAAGGGATGAAGATAGAGAGATTAGGAACAAAGTGATTTCCAGGAATGGCTGTTATAGATGCTTTAGCTCCTGTAGTGATGATTGCCATTCATATGCAAACTTGTTCATAGAAATCTACATACAGGCCGGGAAGAGAAAGTGACTTCAAAAAAGAACGTGAGATTCCTTCTCTGGGCCAAAATCGCAATATGTTCCAAACCTGGTTTAGTTGTGTGATCCTTACTGGATGGCAGGAGGAGAGATTGGGCATGATGATATTTCCATGAATGTGTTTTATACATAGATTAACTCAGGTGTAGTAATGATAGCCACTCATATACAAACTTGTTCCTAGACATCTACATAACCCCAGGATAAGAAAGTGACTTCTCAAAGGAACATGATATTCCTTCTCAAGGCCTGAAACTGCAATATGCTCCAAAATTGGTTGAGGAAGGTGGTATTTATGAGCTGGAAGTAAGAGAGTTTGGGCATGAAGTTTTTTTTCCAGTAATTGATGTTATTCGTAGAATAGCTCAGTTGTACTATTGATTGCCACTTTTATAGACTCTTGTTCCTGGACATAGACTTAGAAACAGCGATCAGAACGTGTCTTCTTAAAGGAATATCTGATTACTTCTCGAGGCCGGAAATGGCAATATGTTCCAAACATGGTTGAGGAAGGTGGACCTTATGATCTGGAAGGAAGAGAGACTGGACACGAAGTTATTTTCAGGAATAAGTGTTATTCATAGTTCAACTGAGCTGTAGTAATGATTCCCACTCATCATATACAAACTTGTTTCTAGGCATCTACTTAGAAGCTGGGATCAGAAAGTTCCTTCTCAAGGTAATGTGATTCTTTCTCAAGGCCCGACATGGTATTATGTTCAAAACCTTGCTTAGGAATGTAACCCTTTAGAGCTGGAAGGAAGAGAGATGGGGTAGAAAGTTATTTTGAGGACTGGTTCCTATACATAGCATAGCTCAGCTGTAGTAATGATTACCACTCATTTACAAACTTGTTACTAGACATTTACTTACAAGCCATGATCAGACAGTGCCTTCTCAAAGGAATGTGATATTCATCCTCAAAGGCCTGAAATGACATTATGTTCCAAACCTTGTTTAGGTTTGTGATCCTTACGTGATGGAAAGAAGAGAGAAGCACAAGACTTTTAACGATTGCAACTTGTACACAAACTTGACCCTGGACGTCTACATACAGACCGTGATCAGAAACTGCTGTCTCAGAGGAATGTAAGATTCCTTCTCCAGGTCAGAAATGGCAATATGTTCCCAACTTGGTTGAGGAAGATCTTCATTACTAGCTGGAAGTAAGATAGATTGGGCATGAAGTTATTTTCAGGATTGGGTGCCATTAAAAGAATAGCTCAGTTGTAGTAATGATGGGCACTTATATAGAATCTTGTTCCTGGACATCTACTTAGAAACAGGGATCAGAAAATGCCTTCAAAGTAGTGAGAGATTCATTCTCAAGGCCCAAAATGGCATGATGTATGATACCTTAATGTTTGTTCGTGTTTATGATCCTTATCAGATGGAAGGTTGAGAGATGAGGCACACAGTATTTCCAGGAGTGGTTGTTATACACAGTTTAGCTCAGCTCTAGTAATGATTAACACTAATATACACATTTGTTCCTAGACTTCAACATTCTGGACAGGATCAGAAAGTTCCTTCTCAAAGGAATGTGAGATTCTTTCTCAAGGTGTGAAATGGCAATATGTTCCAAACCAGGTTTAGCTTTGTGATCCTTATGAGTTGGAAGGAAGTGAGATAAGGCACAAAGTTATTTCCAGGATTGGGTATTATACATAGCTTACCTCAGTGTTAGTAATGCTTGCCACTCATATACAAATTTGTTCCTAGACATCTACTTAAAACCTGGGATCAGAAAGTGCCTGCTCAAAGGAATGCAAGATTTCTTCTCAAGGACCAACATGGCAATCTGGTCCAAAACTGGTTTAGTTTAGTGATGCTTAGTGCTAGAAGGAAGAGAGTTTGTCCATGAAATTATTTTGAGGAATGGGTATTGTCAATCGTTTAACTCAGCTGTAGTAATGATTGATGCTCCAATATAAACTTGTTCCTAGACTTCTACTTACAAGAAGTTATCAGTAAGTGTATTCTCAGAGGAATGTGGGATTTGTTCTCAGTGACAGAAATGGCATTATGTTCTAAACCTGGTTTAGGAAGGTGATTCTCATGAGCTGAAAGGAAGAGAGATTGAGCACAAAGATAGTTCCAGGAACAGGTATTTTATGCAGTTGAGCTCAGCTGTAGTGATGATTTCCACACATACACTAACTAGTTCCTAGACATCTACATACAAGCTGTGATGAGAAAGTGCCTTCTCAAAGGAATGTGATATTCCTGCCTAAGGCTCGAAACAGCAATATATTCAAAACCTGTTTTAGAAATGTAATCCTTCAGAGCAGGAAGGAAGAGAGATTCAGCTTGAAGATATTTCCAGAAATGGGTGATATCCATAGTTTAGGTCAGCTGTAGTAATGATTGCCACTCATATACAAAGTCGTTTCTAGACATTTAATTACAAGTGTGGGTCAGAAGTGCCCTCTCAAAGGAATTTGAGATTCAATCTCAAGGCCTGAAATTGCCTTCTGTTACATACCTGTTTTAGATTTCTGATCCTTACAAGATGGAAGGAAGAGATATTGGGCATGAAGTTATTTCCAGCAATGGGTGTTATACATAATTTAGCTAAGTTCTAGTAATCATTGCCACTCATTTACAAACTTGTTCCTAGAGCTCTACTTAGAACCCAGGATTAGTAATTGAATTCTCAAAGGATGTGATATTCCTTCTCAAGGCCCCAAATGACAATATGTTCCAAACTTGGTTAAGGAAGGTGGACCTCATTTTAGAAGGAAGAGAGACAGGGCACAGAGGTATTTTCTTCCTTGCTGCCTGCAAAAGTGTTTGAACAGTGGTATTTTGTCTTTCCATTGGGAAAGCACCATCAGTGCAGGCAAGGAACCAAAAAGAAGAAAAGGTACTTTCCATTGTGATCCTTAAAAACTAAAGGAAAATGTTTTTCTCCACAGAGTACATTAATTAGTTGCATATTATAGATATTCTCTCCCAGCTGCAGTAGAAAGTTTAAAAGCACTCAGGGGTAGATCCTCCTCAAACCTACTTGCATGCAGAGTTAAACAAGAACTTTGTGGCATTACATGGGAGAGAATTCTATTTTTTGTGTCTGAGGAAGTTCATCCCTGAGGTAACATCCGATGCTGATCCTCCACATTTGTGCTGATGAAGATTGTCCTATTTTCCTCTACTTTATATGCGACACCACCACAGCATGTCGTGGCAAGCAGTGCATTGATACGTGCCCAGGGTTGGGAAACAGCAAACTCCAGGCTACCGAAGCGGAGTGTGCACACTCAACTGCTTGCATGACTGGGCAGGCCCCAGGGAGAGAATTCTTAAGTGAATGTCATTAACAGCAATGTTGGGAAAGGCAATTTTCAAGATAGTCCTCTACAGGTGCAAGCAAGATTTTTTCTCCACACTGGCCTTTCAAGTTACAGGTGATACAGATACTCTCTCCCAGCTGTACTGAAATTTTAAAACCTCTCATATGAATATGTTACTTGCAGTTATTGGGTACCTGTGTTAAGGAAAAGTGTTCCTCATGATATGCTAGCGAGACCCTGAATGCAGATTGAACTTCAGTGTATTCAAATTCTCAAGATGATCCTAAACAGCTACAAGGAGGGGTTTCTCTGAAGAGTCAACTTTCATTGAATGGATGGCAATGATATTCTGCACCACCCGTAGTGATAACACTCATAGGAAGATGTTCCTGAAAACTACTGACAAACTTGGTTGATTGGTGGTGTTTTGTCATTCCATTGGGAAGAAAGCCTCAGTGCAGGCAATGAATGGCAAAAAGGAAAAGGCATTTAACCAGATGATCCAATAATCTACAAGGAAGTGTTTTTCTGCACAGCGTACTTTCATGTAATGGATGTTATAGATACGCTGTCCCAGCTGCAGTGGAAAGTTTAAAAGATCTCAGAAGCAGATCCTGTTGAAAGCTACTTGCAATCTCACTTCAGCAAGGTTTTTCTTGCATTACATAGGGAGAAAATTACTAAGTGAAGGTCGTTAACCGAAAGGTTGGGAAGGCAATTTTCAGGATAGTCCTATACAGATATTAGCAAGAAATAGTCTCTACAAGGAACTTTCATTTCATGGATGTTACAGATACTCACTTCCAGCTGTACTGAAATTTGAAAACCTCTCGTATGAAGAAGTTACTAACACATATTCACCACCTGTGCTAAGCAATAGTGTTGATAATGATATGCTACTGAGACCCTGAATGCCGCTTGAATGGCACTGTATTTAAGTCACGTAAGAAGATGACACTAAACACTTACAAGAAGAGACTTTCTTCACGGTGTTCTTTCATTGAATGGATTTGAGAGAGCTTCTTTTCAAGCTGTGGTGAAAAGTTTCTACTCTCACACGGAGGTGATCATAACAGCTACTGGTAAAGTACGTTAAGCAGTGGTATTTTTTCTTTACATCGACGTAGAAGCCTGAGTGCAGGCAATGAACTGCAAAGATGAAAATGCTCTTTACAATAAGATCCTAAAAAGATAAAAGCAAGAGTTTTCCTCCACAAAGTACTTACAAGGCAAGGATGATACAGATATTCTATTCCTGCTGCAGTGAAAAGTTTAAACACTCTCAGAGGAAGAACCTCCTTAAATATCCTTGCAATCTGAGTTCAGCAAACACTTTCTAGCGCTACTTCATAGAGTCAGCAGGAGTCAAGGTCTTTAACTGCAATGATGGAAAAGGCAATTTACAGGGTTGCCCCATACAGAGACAAGCAAGTGATTTTCTCCACACTTGACTTTCATTTTATGGATGTTATAGATACTCTGTATCAGCTATACTGAAATTTTTAAATATCTCATATGAATTTGTTACTTACAGTTATAGGCCACCTGTGTTAAGCAATAGTGTTTGTCATGATATGTTCCTAAGACCCTGAAAATGGATTGATCTGCAGTGTATTATATGTCTCATCTCAAGATGATCCTTAGCAGCTAACAGCAGGAGTTTATCTGAAGAGTCAACTTTAATGGAATAGATGTTAAACATAATCTGCAAAACCTGTAGTAATACTTTGAAAGCTTTCATAGCAAGATGTTATTAACAGCTACTGGCAAAATTGGTTGAGCAATGGCGTTTTGTCTCTATATAGGGAAGGAAACATCATTGCAGGCAATGAACAGCAAAGAGGAAAAGGCAATTTACCATGTGATCCTAATACCTTAAAAGAGTAGTTTTTCTGCACAGAGTATGTTCACGGAATGGATGTTAGAGATATTCTCTCCCAGCTGCAGTGAAATGTTTAATAGATCTCAGAGGAGAATGTTCCTCAGAGATACTTGCAAACTGAGTTCTGCAAACATTTTCTTGCATGACTTGGGTGAGATAGCCTGGGTGAAGGTCACTAAGTGCAATGAGAGAAAAGGCAATTTGCAAGGTGATCCTGTATAGATACAAGGAAGAGATTTTCTCCACACTTGATTTTCATTTTATGGATGTTATAGGTATCCTCCCTCAGCTGTAATGAAACAGTAAAACCTCTCATATGAGATGTAATCTACAGATTTTGGCCACCTTTGCTAATCAATAGTGTTTATCATGATAAGCTTCTCAGAACCTGAATGCAGATTGAACTGCAATAATTAAAAGACTCTTCTCAAGATGTCCTAAACACCTACAAGCAGGAGTTTGTCCAAAGAGTCAAGTTTCCTTGAATGGATGGTAACGATAATCTCCACCACCTGTAGTGATAGTTTGACAGCTCTCATAGGACATTATTCCTAACAGCTACTTTCAAACTTGTTTGAGCAGTGGTGATTTGTCTTTCCATTGGGAAGGGGGCCTCAGTGCAGGCAAAGAGCGGCAAAGAGGAAAAAGGCACTTTAACATATCCTAAAATGCTAAATTTAAGAGTTTTTCACCAACACTAAGTTCATGGAATGGATGTTAGAGAAATACTCTCCCCACTGCAGTGGAAAGTTTAAAAGCTCAGAGGCAGACCCTCCTGTAAAGTACTCGCAAGCAGAGCTCAGCAAGAACTTTCTTGCTTCACATGGGAAAGAATTCCTGATTGAAGGTCGTTAGCTGCAATGTTGGTAAAGGCAATTATCAGGATAGTCGTATACAGATACAAGTAAGAAATTTTATCCATACTGGACTTTCGTTTTATGGATGTTATAGATACCATATCCCAGTTGTACTGAAAGTTTAATCCCTCTCATATGAAGATGTTATTAACAGATATAGGCAACCAGTGTTAAGCAATAGTGGTCCTCATGATATGCTAGTGAGACCCTGAATGCAGATTGAACTGCAGTGCATTTAAAGCCACTGAAGAAGATGATCATAAACACTTGCAAGAGGAGGTTTTCTTCACAGTGTGCTTTCACTGAATGGATGTGATACAGATTCTTTCTGAGCTGTGGTGAAAAATGGAAATTCACATAGGAAGGTGTTCCTAACAGCTACTCGCAAAGTAGGTTTAACAGTGGTGTTTTCTTTTAGATCAGGATGGAGGCCTGAGTGCATGCGATGAACTGCAAAGATGAAAAGGCACTTTACAGTGGGATATTAAAAAGCTAAAAGGCAGTGTTTTCCTCCACAGAGAACTTACATGGAATGGATGTTAGAGATAATCTGTTGCAGCTGCAGTGAAAGTTGAAAAGCTCTCAAGGGAGGATCCTGCTTACAGCTCCTTGCCAGCTGAGTTCAGCTAGTACTTTCTTGCATTACATAGGAGAGAGAGCCTGAGTGATGATCGTTAACTACAATGATGGAAAAGGCAATCTGCAGGATGATCCTATACAGATACCAGCCAGAGATTTTCTCCACACTTGACTTTCATTTTATGGATGTTATAGATACTCTCTCCCAGCTGTAGTGAAAAGTTTAAAAGCCCTCCATGGAAAAGCTGACTTACAGCCACAGGGCTGTTGAGTTCAGAACGGGTGTTCTTTCATTATATTTGAGGGAAAGCCTGAGTACAGGCCATGAAGATCAATGATTGAAAAATTCACTCATCAAGATGATCCTCAACAACTAAAATGTGGTTTTTTTTCCACCGTGTATATGATTTCAATGGATGTTATAGATATTTTCTCTCAGAAGTAGTGAAAACGTTAAAAGCTCT
This sequence comes from Rhinoceros unicornis, assembly GCA_028646465.1. Classification (NCBI taxonomy): domain Eukaryota; kingdom Metazoa; phylum Chordata; class Mammalia; order Perissodactyla; family Rhinocerotidae; genus Rhinoceros; species Rhinoceros unicornis. The sequence goes on from CM053535.1 coordinate 47,010,143, forward strand.
GGTGGGAATATCTTACTTACAGCTAGTTGTAACCTTTGCTCACTAAGAATATTCTTTCATTTAATGTGAGAGAGAGACTGAGTAAATGTTGTGAGCTGCAATGTTTGAAAAAGTACTTTTCAGTGCAGATGCTAAACAGGTACAAGCAAGAGTTTTTCTCCACACTGTGCTTTTCATAAATGGAATTTATAGATATTCTCTTCCTTGTGTAGTGAAAAGTTTAAACACTCTCATAGGAAGATGCTCCCTAACAGCTACTGGCAAACTGAGTTCAATGAACACATTGCTTCATTCCATGTAAGAGAGAGCCTGAATGAAAGATGTGAACTGCAACCTTTGAAAAGGCCCCTTTCAAGATGATCATAAATAGAAAAAAAAGTTTTTCTTCACACTGTACTTTCATTGAATGGATGTTACAGATAATCTGTACCAGTTGTAGTGAAATGTATAAAACCTCTCATTAGAGTATGTTCCCTATAGCTACTGGCAAGCTGAGTTCAGCAGAAGTGTTCTTTCAATACATTGGATAGAAAGCTTGAGTGTAGACTATTAACATCTTATGTGTGATATAAGTCATGTGTCCTTTGTGGTATTACTCATTAGTTTACGTGTGACATCACTTTCATTATGTGTGACATCACATCAATAGTGTGACATCACTCCCACTGCTATCTGTGCCATCAGTGACATGTACCTTGTGACATCATTCCCATTGTGTACATGTGATATCCCTCCCAATGTTATGCATGGCTTGACACACTTGCCTATGGGTGACATCACATCAATCATTTGAGTGTGACAACATCCTCACTGTGCGTCACATCACAACAATCGTGTGTGACATCAATCTTAATTACCATATGATATCACAACCAGTATTATATGTGCTGTCACTCCCAGTATTATGTATGACATCACACCAATTGAGTGTGACATCACTCTGATAGTGTGTTTGACATCACTCCAATGGCGTGTGACATCGCTCACATGTTACGTCTGACATCACTCCAACCGTTATGTGTCACATCACACCCATTTTGTGACATCACACACCTTGAGTGTGATAACACTAGGATGGCCTGTCACATTTCTCAAATTGTGTGATATCACTCCCACTGTGTGTGATGGCATTCGTGTTCTTAACTGTGATGTGACATCCACTGTTATGTATGAAATTACTGCCAAGTTTCTGTGAAATCTCTCACAATTTACTCAGACATACGGCCCTTGTGTGTTTTGTGTAACTCTCATGGTTATGTGTAAATATACCCTCATTTTCCTTCATGACACCACTCCCATTGTCTATGACATCAACAAGTTGGTGTGAGCCTTCACAAACATTGTGTCTGACATCACTCAATGTGTATGTGACATCACACCAATGGTGTATTTGTGACAAAGCTCACATTTGTGTGTGAAAACACACCCACTGATATGGGTGACACCGTTCATGTTTTTGTGACATAAGTCACATTTTTATGTATGACACCATACATATTGTGATTGTGACAACATTCACATATACCGACATCACACCAATTGTGAGTGACATGAATCTAATATAGTACATGAAATCGCTATTGTTATATGTGATGTCACTCCCAATATTCTGTGTGATGTCACACTAATTCTCAAAGACATCACTCTACTAGTTTTCTGACATCACTCCCATGGTGTTTCTGTGACTTCAGTCTCATATTTGGAGTGACATCTCTCTGTTATTTGAAATATCATGCCTGTTTTGTTGTATGACATCACACTCTTGGTGTGATGTCACTCACACGTGTGTGAGATCAGTCATGTGTCCTTTTTTATATTACTCATATGTTTATGTGTGACATAACTCCCATTATGTGTGAAATCATATGAATTTTGTGACAACACTCCTACTGCTATGTGTGACATCATTGATGTGTCCCTTTTGACATAACTCACAATTTATGGTGTGACATCATTCCCATTGTGTGCATGTGACATCACTCCCATCATTTTATTTTATTTTTGTGTGTGTGTGTAATTTTTGTTTATTTTTATTTTTATTTTATTTTATTTTTTGTAACTTTTCTGTTTATTGCAGTAACTTTGGTTTATAACATTGTATAAATTTCAGGTGTACAACATTATACTTCTATTTCTGCATAGATTACATCATGTTCACCACCCAAATACTAATTACAAGCCATCACCACACAAATGTGCTGAATTATCCCTTTTGCCCTCCTCTCTCCCCCCTTCCCCTCTGGTAACCACCAATCCAATCTCTGTCTCTATGTGTTTGTTTATTGTTCTTATTATCTACTACTTAATCAAGGAAATCATACGGTATTTGACCTTCTCCCTCTGACTGATTTCACTTTGCATAATACCCTCAATGTCCATCCATGTTGTCACTAAAGGCTGGATCTCATCGTTTCTTATGGCTGAGTAGTATTCCATTGTGTATATATACCACATCTTCTTTATCCATTCGTCCCTTGATGGGCACTTAGGTTGCTTCCAAGTCTTGGCTATTGTGAATAACACTGCAATGAACACAGGGGTGCATGTATCTTTATGCATTGGTGTTTTCAAGTTCTTTGGATAGATGCCCAGCAGTGGAATAGCTGGATCATATGGTAGTTCTATCCTTGATTTTTTGAGGAATCTCCATACTGTTTTCCATAGTGGCTGCACCAGTTTTCACTCCCACCAGCAGTGTATGAGAGTTCCCTTCTCTCCACATCCTCTCCAACAGATGATGTTTCCTGTCTTGTTAATTATAGC
>CM053535.1:47013405-47047490 GCA_028646465.1 Rhinoceros unicornis
TCATGTCTTCATGACTGGCAGTTTTATTTCTTTTCCAATCTCTTGTTTGTTTTGTTTATTCAACAACTTCTAGACTGAACAGAAATAATTGTTAAGTAGAAGACAAAGTGGTGCTAGTGGCACTGTTTTCTCATTCCCAAACTTAAAAGGACACACCTTCAACATTTCACCATTTTATCAGATTAAGCAAGTTTTCTTTCTTCCATTCTTACTTTCCTGAGAGTTTCTGTCATGAATAGGTGATATATTTTATCAAATGTTTTTCTGATTATCTCCAATAAGAATATTTTTTCTCCTTTATTCTGTTAATATGGAATATTACATGGATTTAATTTTAAACGTTAAGCCTACTTTGTTTTCCTGGAATGAACTCAACTTGATTATGATATATCATTCTTTTAATAATCTGCTGAATTCAGTTTGCTAGTATTATGTCACTCCCATGGTGTTTCTGTGACTTCAGTCTCATATTTGGAGTGACATCTCTCCGTTATTTGAGATATCACACCTGTTTTGTTGTATGACACCACACCAATAGTGTGATGTCATTCACACATGTGTGATATCAGTCACGTGTCCTTTTTTATATTACTCACATGTTTATGTGTGACATAACTTCCATTAAGTGTGAAATCATATGAATTGTGTGACAATCTCCCACTGCTATGTGTGACATCATTGATGTGTCCCTTTTGACATAACTCACACTTTATAGTGTGACATCACTCCCATTGTGTGCATGTGACATCACTCCCATCATTTTACGTGACATGACACACATGGTTATGGGTGACATCACATCACTTGTGTATTTGTGGCAACATCCTCATTGTGTGTCACATCTCATCAATTGTTTGTGACATCAACCTTAATTAGCATATGATATCCCAACAATTATTATGATGGTGTCATTTCCGGTATTATGTATGACATCATACCAATTGAGTGTGGCATCACTCTGACAGTGTGTTTGACATCATTCCAACGTTGTGCTTGTGACATTGCTCACATTTTGTGTGTGACATCACTGCAATCATTATAGGTGACATCACACCCAATTTTGGACATCACACAACTTGATTGTGATAACACTAGGATAGCCAGTCACATCTCTCAAATTGTGTCATATCACTCCCATTGTGTGTGACGGCAGTCTTATTATTCACTGTGATGTGACATCTGCTGTTATGTATGAACTCACACCTCGGTTTCTCGAAATCTCTTACATTTTACCCTGACTTATGGCACTTGTGTGTTTTGTGTAACTCTTATTGTTATGTGTGAATTCACACTCATTTTCATGAGAGATACCACTTCCATTGTCTGTGACATCACCAGGTTGGTTTGTGCCTTCACACACATTGTATGTCTGACATCACTCAATGTCTGTGTGACATCACACCACTGGTGTATGTGTGACAGGGCTCACATTTGTGTGTGAAAACACACCCATGGATATGGGTGACACATTCACTTTTTTGTGACTTAAGTCACATTTTTATGTATGACATAACAATTATTGTGTCTGACAACATTCACATATGTTGACATCAGACCAATTGTGTGTGAGTTAGGGTTGGGGGTAGTATTAGGTTTAGGGCTAGGGTTAGGGTTAGTGTTAGGCTTAAGCTTAGGGCTAGGGCTAGGGTTGAGTTTAGGTTTAGGGTTAGGTTTCAGGTTAGGGTTCAGGTCAGGTTTTAGGTTAGGGTTAAAATTAGATTTAGGGTTAGTGTTCGCGTTAGGTTTAGTGTTACATTCCCATCAGGGATTGGGTTAGGCTTAGGGTTCGGGTTATGTTTAGTGTTGGGTTAGGCTTCAGGTTAGGGTTATGGTTTGGGTTAGTCTTAGGGTTAGGGATAAGGTTATGGTTAGGTTCGGGTTAGGGTTATCATTATGGTTCGGGGTAGGGTTCAGCTTACGGTTAGGTTTAGAGTTTGGGTTAGAGTTAGGGTTACGTTTTAGGTTCGGGTGTGGGTTAGGTTTATAGTTAGCATTAGGCTTTGGATAGGGTTAGGGTTAGCTCTAGGGTTTTGGGGAGCTTTGGGTTAGGGTTATTGTCAGTGTTTAGGGTTTAGGTTTAGAGTTAGGATTAGGTTTATGGTTGGGCTTAGGTTTGGCATTAGGGTTAGGGTAAGTGTTTGGGTTCAGGTTAGGTTTAGGGTTGGGGTTAGGCTTCAGGTTGGGGTTAGGTTTACGTTTAGGGTTAGGGTTAGGGTTGGTGTTAGAGTTAGGGTTAGAGATAGTGTTAGTCTTCTGATATGAGTTAGGGTTAGTATTCAGGTATGGGTTCACTTTATGGTTAGGATTAGGGCTATGGTTTAGGGTTAAGGTTAGTTTTAGTAGTTGGGTCTGTGTTAGGGTTCTGGTTAGCTTTGTGGTTAGGGTTAGGCTTTGGGTTAGGGTTAGTGTTCGAGTTTATGTTAGGGTTAGTGTAGTGGTAGGTTTTGGGTCTAGATTAGTGTTAGGTTTGGTTTCTGGTTAGAGTTAGGGTTAGGCTTAAGGTTTGGGTTAGGGTTAGGGTTCGGGTTCAGTTTAGAATTAGGGTTCGGGTCCGAGTTAGGTTAAGGATCAGGGTGCAAGTTAGTGTCAAGGTTAGTGTTCCGATTAGGGTTTTGGTTTGGTTTAGAGTTAGCTTTAGGGTTCAGTTTCATAATAGGGTTAGGGTTAAGGCTAGGGTTTGGGTTATGGTTGGGTTAGGGTTAGGGTTAGGTTTAAGTTTTGGGTTTGGTTTAGGGTTAAGTTTAGGGTTTGGTTTCATGTTAGGGTTAGGGTTACTGTTAGTGTTATGGGTCAGGTTATGGTTGAGTTCCGGTTAGGGCTAGGGTTGTGGTTTTGGTTTTGGTTTTGTTTAGGTTTACAGGTAGGTATTTCTTAGTGTTCGGGTTAGGCTTAGGGTTCAGGTTAGGTTTAGGGTAGGGTTAGGTGTCAGTTTAGGGTTAGGATTGGGTTTGGGTTCGTGTTAGGGTTAGCATTTGTGTTAGAGTAAGGGTTAGGATTTGGGTTTGGATTAGGGTTACGTTTAGGGTAGGGCTTAGTTTTCAGATTAGGGTTAGGGCAAGTGTTTGGGTTTGGGTAAGTTTAGGGTTAGGTTTAGGGATCAGGTTGACATTAGATTTAGGGTTAGGTTTAGTGTTAGTGTTGGGGTAGAGTTTATGGTTAGGGTTCGGGTTAGGCTTCTGATAATGATTAGGGTTAGTGTTCGAGTTTGGGTTCCCTTTAGGGTTAGGGTTAGGGTTATGGTTTAGGCATATGTTTTGGGTTAGTAGTAGGGTTAAGGTTAGGGTTAGTGTTAGGGTTCAGGGTTAGGATTCGGGCTAGTGTTAGGGTTCAGGTTTGAGTTTTGTTAAGGGTCATAGTTAGCATTACTGTTCGGGTTAGATTTAGGGTTAGTGTTAGAACTAGGATTAAGGTAGGTTTGGGTTAAATTTAGGGTTAGATTCGGGTTTGAGTTAGGTTTAGGGTTAGAGTTAGAGTTAGGTTTCTGGTTATGCTTAGGGTTAGGGTGAAGGTCATGTTTAGGGTTAGGGTTAGTGTTTTGGTTGGGTTCCGGTTATGGTTCAGGTTATGGTTTGGGTCAGTGTTCAGGATAGGGTTAAGATTAGGGTTAGTTTTAGGGTTGGGTTCTGGTTAGGGTTAGGTTTAGGCTTAGGGTTTGGTTAGGGTCAGGGTTAGGGTTCAGGTTCAGGTTAGGGTTAGGGTTCAGTTTAGTGTTAGGGTTCTGTTCGGTTTAGCGTTAGTGCTGGGGTTCAGGTTAGGGTTAGAGTTCAGGTTCCAGTTCCAGTTAGGCCTCCTCTTCAGGTTAGGTTTAAGGTTAGTTTTAGGGTTCGGGTTCAGGTTAGTGTTATATTTGGGTTGCTGTTAGTGTTAGGGTTAGGCTTAGGGTTTGTCTTAGTGTTAGGGTTAGCGTTCTGGTTTGGGTTAGTGTTATGGTTAGGGTTCGAGTTAGGCTTAAGGTTAGGGTTAGAGTAAGGTTTAGACTTCAGTTCCACGTTAGGGTTTAGGTTAGGTTTAGGACTAGTGTTAGGGTTAGGGTTGGGATCTGGTTAGGTTTAGGTTTAGTGTTCGGGTCAGGTTTGGGGCTCGGTTAGGGTTAGATTTTGGGTTAGGGTTAGGTTTAGGGTTAGGCTTACTGTTAGGGTTATGGATAGGATTATGGTTGGGTTCCAGTTAGGATTAGGGTTAGGTTTCTGGTTAGTGTTAAGCTTAGAATTAGGTTAGGGTTAGGGATAGGGTGAGATTTTGGGTTGGCGTTAGGGTGAGGGTTAGAGTTAGGGGTCTGGTTAGGATTAGGTTTAGGGGTGGGCTAGGGGTCCGGTTAGGGTTAAAGTTAGGGTTTGGTCAGGGTTAGGGTTAAGCTTACGGTTACTGTGTTTAGGCTTTGTTTTAGGGTTAGGTTTAGTTTTTGGGTGAGGGTTCGGGTTTGGTTTCATGTTAGGCTAAGTTTGGGGTTCAGATTAGTATTATGGCTAGGGTTAGATTTAGGATTAGGGTTAGTGTTTGGCTTTGGGTTAAGGTTAGGTTTTGGATTATGGATCGTGTTATGGTTAGTGTGATTGTTGGGTTAGGCTTAGGGTTAGGTTTAGGGTTCGGGTTTGGGTTAGAGTTAGGCTTAGGGTGAGGGTTAATATGAGGGTCAGGTTAAGGTTTCGGGTTAGGGTTTGGGTTAGGTTTAGGATTACTGTTAGGGTTAGAATTGGGTTTCTGTTAGGGTTAGCTTTAGGGTACTGGTTAAGTATAAGATTAGCACTAGGGGTAGGGTTGGATTTAGGGTTACTTTCAGGTACGGGTTCGTTTTAACGTTTATGGTTAGGATTAGGTTTTAGTGTTAGGGTTAGTGTTAGGTGTAGGGATAGGGTTAGTTTCAGTTTCAGTTTGGGGTTTGTGTTCTTCTTAGTTTTTGTGTTAGGGTTAGGCTTCCTTTAGGGTTGGAGTTAGGGTTCAGGTTCGTGTTTGGGTTAGGTTTAGGGTTAGGCTTCAGGCTAGTGTTAGGGTAGTGTTTGCGTTAGGATTAGAGTTAGAGTTAGGCTTGGGGTTATGGTTGCGGTTTGGGTTCGGGTTAGTGTTAGGGTTAATGTTAGGGTTCAGTTTAGGGTTAGGCTTAGCTTTAGGGCTACGGTTAAGGTCATGTTTGCGTTCCGGTTAGGGTTAGGATTAGGGTTCGCATTAGGTTTAGGGTGAGGGTTAGTGTTTGTTTCGGATTATGGTTATGAGTTAGGGTTATGGTTATGGTTAGGGTTATGTTTGGCTTCCATTTAGTTTTTGGGTTAGGGTTAGGGTTGGGTTCGGGTTAGGATTAGGGCTAGGATTAGGTTTAGGGTTATGGTTAGTGTTCAGATTAGGGTTACGGTCTGGGTTCAGATTATGGATCAGGTTATGGTTAGAGTCAGGGTTGTGTTAGGCTCAGGGTTTTGGTTAGGGTTACGGTTCAGGGTAGGCTTAGGGTTAGGGTTAGGGTGAAGTTAATGTTTCAGTTTAGGGTTTGGGTTAGTGTTAGGGTTACTGTTATGGATAGGGCTGGGTTCCCGTTAGGCTTAGTTTTGGGTTTCTGATTAGGGTTACAGTTAACGTTAGCATTAGAGTTGGGTTTAGGGTTAGGGTTAGGGTTCTGCTTAGGGTTAGGGTTAGGCTTCGGGTACTTGTTAGTTTTAGGGCTATGGTTAGGTGAGGGTTTAGTTTAGGGGTAGGGTTAGGGTTAGTTGTCGGTTTCATTTTGGGATTAGCGTTCTTGTCAGTTTTTGGGTTAGAGTTAGGCTTCTGGTTATGGTTATGGTTAGGGTTTGGTTCGGGTTTGTGTTAGGTTTAGAGTTAGCTTTCAGGTTAAGGTCAGGGTTCGTGTTCAGGTTAGGATTAGGATTAAAGTTAGGGTTAGAGTTATGGTTCGGGTTGGGGTTAGGGTTAGAGTGAGGACTAAGGTTAGTGTAAGGTTGTGTTCCAGTAATGGTTAGGGTTAGGGTTCATGTTACGTTTCGGTTTATGGTTAGTTTTCGTTTTTGGATTATGATTAGGGTTAGGGTTATGGTTGGTTTCCGGTTAGTGTTCAGGTTAGTGTTAGGGTTACGGTTAGGATTAACGTTAGGGTTAGTGTTAGTGTTAGGGTTCACATTAGGGTTGGGATTACTGTTAGTGATAGGGTTAGTGTTAGAGCTAACAATAGGTATGGGTTTAGGTTTAGGGCTAGGGTGAGGGCTATTTTCAGCTGAGGGGGTTGTTTTGGTTTAGTTCTAGGGCAAGGTTTAGGTTTAGCATTACAGTTATTGTTAGGGTTAGGGCTAGTGTTCATGCTCACGTTATGTTTACTGCTAGGGCTAGGATTAGTATTAGGGTTAGGGTTGGGGTGGATTCTGGTTATGGTTATGGTAATGTTTAGGGTTAGGTGTAGATGTAGCAATAGGATCAGTGTTGGATTAAGGTTAGGGTTAAGTAAAGGGTTAGGGGTAGGTATTTGGGTTAGGGTTAGGTTTAGGGTTAGGTGTAGGGTTACGGATAGGGTTAAGAACAAGGCTAGAGTCCGTTTCAGGGCTATTGTTAAGGCTGAGGTTAGGTTTAGGGTTAAGGTTGGGTTAGGTTATGATTAAGGTGTGAGTTAGGGCTAGGTGTTGCTTTAGAGTGATGGTTAGTGCAAGGTTTACGGATAGGACTATGTTTACGGCTAAGTTTAGGGTTAATGTTAGGACTAGGGTTGTTTCTGGGTGATGGTTAAGGCTAGTTCTTGGGCTGGTTTTAGGGTTAGTGGTATGGATAGGATTATGGTTAGGTTTATGTTTTGGTTAAGGTTAGCATTAGGAGTACGGGTAGGGGTAGGTCTAAGGATAGATTTAGGGTTAGAATAAGGGTTATGACTAGGGGTAGGGTTAGGGTTAGGATTGGGTTAGGTTTAGGGTTAGTTGTCATCATAGGGCTAGGATTAGTGTTATGGTTAATGATAGGGTTAGGGGTAGTGTTAGGTTAGGGTTACAGTTAGGGTTAGGGTCAGGGTTAAGGTTAGATTTATGGTTAGGTTTAGGGTTATGGCTGTGTTTAAGGTTTGTGTTATGATATGGCTAGAGTTAGGATTAGGTCTAGGTCTAGAATTAGTCTTAGGCAAGATTTAGGGTTTGATTAGGTTTAAGGTTAGAGTTTGGGCAGGTGTAACGTTAAAGTTGTGGTTGGATTAAAGGTAGGGTTAGGGTAAGGGATAGAGGTAGTGTGTCACGTTTGGGTTAGCGGAGGGGTAGGTGTAGTGGTAGGGTTATGGTTAGAGTTAGCTTGATGGTTGGAGCTAGCATCAAGGCTAAGACGAAGTTTAGGGTAAGTGTTAGCATTATTTTGGTAGGTAGGGTTAGGGATAGGTTTAGTGTTAGCATTAAGGTTAGGGCCATTGCTAGGGTTAGTGCTAAATTTAGGGTTATGTCTAGGTCGTAGTCAAGGGTTAGGGTTTGCCCTAGGTCCAGAGTTAGTGTCAGGTCTAGGACTGGGTTAGGTTTAGGTCCACGACAAGGAGTAGGCTGAGGGTTACGATTAGAGTTAGTGTTAGCATTGGTTAGGGCTAAGGTTGGAGTTAGGGTTAGTGTTAGGGTTAGGGTCATTTCTAGGGTTAGGGCTAAGGTTGGATTAGGTCTAGGGCTGGTCAAGCTTTAGGGTTTGGGCTAAGGCTAGGGTTAGGTTAGGGACTAGGACTAGGTGAGGGTTAAGGTTAGGTTTAAAGTTAGGGTTATGTTTAAGGTGAGGGTTACCAGTGGGGTTAGGCTTAGTGTTGTTTAGGGCTAGGGTTAGCCTTAGGATTAGGGTTGGTGTTAGGCTAGAGTGGGTTATGGTTGGAGGCATGGCTAGGATTAGTTTTATGGTTAGGCTTAGGGTTAGGGGAGGTAATTTGAATTTGTGTTATGGTTAGGTTTAGTGGTTGGAGTAGGGTTAGGAATAGGGTTAGGGTTTGTGTTAGTACTGGCTTAGGGCTAGGGTTGCATTATGTGTAGGGTTACGGTGGGGGTTAGGGGTGGGGCTAGTGTTAGGGTTAGTGTTATGGCAAGAGTTATCCTTAGGGCTGGGCCTAGGGTTAGGTTTATGGTTACATTCAGTCTTAGGTTTCTTTTTAAGTTTTGGGCTAGGTTTATTGTTAGGTTTAGGGCTGGGGCTTGATTTTGGGTTATGGCTATCGGTAGGATTAGGGTTAAGTCTGGAGTTAGTGGTGGGTGTGCATTAGGGTTAGGGGCAATGGAAAAGATAGGAGTAGGGGTACTGTTAGGGTTTGGGTTAGGACTAGGGTTAGACTTAGGGTTATGCTAGTGTTAGTGTTACTGTTAGGGCTAGGGCGAGGTCTAGGTTTAACCTTAGGATTAGGGTTGGCTTAGGGCTACAGTTACAGTAAGGGTTAGGGTTAGGCATACTATTAAGGTTAGGGCTAGTGCTAGTTTTAATGTTTGGGAAAGGCTTAATGTTACAGCTCAAGTTGGGTTAGGGTTAGTGTTACAAACCCTAACCCTAGTCCTAAAACTAACGCTAACAGTAATCCTAATGAGAAGCCAAATTCTCACCCAAGCCCTACCCGTAACCCCAACACTAACCATAGCCCTAGACCTAACTTTATCTCTAACCCTACTCCTAACATTAACCACAACACTAACCCTACACTTACCCCTACCCTAACCCTACACCATCCACTAATGCAAACCTTACCCTAACTGTAACCCAAACCCAACCCAGACAATAATTCTAACCCTAAATATAATCCAAGCCCCAGCACTAATCCTAAGCCTAACCCTATTACTAACACTAACCATAGCCCAAGCCGAAACCCTAACCCCAGACATGGCCCTAGCCAAAACCCTAATCCTAACTGTAACCCTACCCCAACCTTTGCTCTAGAACTGGCCCTAACTCAGCCCTACACCTGAAACTAATCCTAGCCCTAGCCCTAACACTAAAACCCAGACCATTCACTAGCTATATCTCTAACTCTAGCCCTAACCCTAACCCTGGCCCAAACCTTAACCCTAACACTAAGCCTATCCCTAACTTTAAGGCTAACCCTAGCCCTAACTCTAACCCTAATACTAACCCGCATCCTAATCCTAATCCAACCCTAAGCCTAACCATAAACCAAACCCTATCCCTATCCATAACCTTAAACCTAAGCCTAACGCAACAGTAACCCCGACCCTACCCCTCCCTCTAACCATAAAACTAATTCTAACCCTAACCAATACCTAACACTAGCCGTATCCATAACCTTAACACTAATCCTAGCCCTGCCTCTACACATACCCCAAACATAACTTTACCCCTAATCCAGCCCGAAGCCTAAGTCTACCCCTACCCCTAACATTAACCATAAGCAGAACCCTAAAGCTAGCACAAACGCTAATCCTAGCCCTAGGCATAACCCTAATCCTAACACTATCGGTAACACTAACAATAACCCTAGCTGTAAGCCCAACCCTAACACTAGCCATAGCCCTAGCACTAACCTCAATTGTAACCTTAACACTAACCATTGCCCTAAATCTAACACTAACACCGCCCTACGCCTGATATTAACCATAGTCCTAGCCCTAACACTAAACCCAAGCCTAGCCCTAGCCCTAAATTTAGACTTATCACTAAATCTAGTCCTGGGCCTAATCATAACCCTAACATTAACACTGTCCCTAACACTAGCACAGACACTAATGTTAACCCTAAACCCTACCCTATCACTAAAACAACCCATCTCCATACCCCTAACACATACCCTACACTTAAACATAAACCTAATCCTAAACGTGAAACTACCTTACACCTACCACTAAAACAAACCCTTACCCTACCATAACCCTAACCCTGACCATAACCATACTTCAGTCCTAGCCCTAGCCCTACCCTAATGCTAGTGCTAAACCTCACACTAACCCTAATGCTTGCCTTAACTCTATCCCTATCCCTAGCCCTAACTCTAAACATAACCCTAAACCTAACACAATTCCTAACCTTAACCCAAACCCTGACCCTAGCCCTAAGCCAACCACGAACCATAAATGTGACCCTAACCCTAACCCTAACCATCAAACCTAGTCCTAACCCAGCACAAATCCTAGCCCTAGATCTGACCCAAAACTTAGCCTTAGCCCTAGCCCTAGCCCTAACTCTAACCCTAACACTAACTCTAGCTCTAGACCTAACCCTAACTCTAACCATAAATATACACCTAGCTGTAGAACTAATGCTAACCCCAGCCCTGTCCGTAGCCCTGGCTCTAACCGTAACCATAACAGTAGCCCTATCCCTAACACTAACCCTAAATCTACTCCTAAACCTAACCCTAAACCATCCCGAAACCCAACCTTACCCATTCCCCTAAGCCTAACATTAACCCTAACTCTAACTCAGCCCTACTCTAACCCTGACCCTAACCCTTATCCTAGTCTGATCCACAACTCTAACACTAGTTCGAGCCCTAACACTAGATATAACTCTATTGTTAACCCTAAACCTAGCCCCAGCCATTGCCCTAACCCTAACCCTAACTTATACTTACCTCTAACCCTAACTCTACCACTAAAAATAAACCTAAACCTAGCTCTACACTAACTCTAAAGCTAAACCTTATCCTAACTCTAACTCTAGCCATAGCCCTAACCCCGAACCTAGCCCTAAAGATGACTCTAACCTTAACCCACCATAACCCAACACTAACCCTACCCCAAACATTAACCCCAAAGTAATCCTAAACCTAGTCCTAACTCCACTAGCCCATGTCCAAACTCTAAGCCTAACCCTAGTCCTAATCCTACTCCTAACCATGACACTAGCACTAAACCTGACCCAAACCCTAACCATAACACTAAACCTATACCTAAACCAAACCCTAACACTAACCATAACCTCAACCTACCACTAACCCTAGTTGTAGCCCTAATACTGCTCCTACCCATAACGCTAACCATAACACTAACCCTAGCCCTACACTTAACCATACCCCTAATGCTAGGCCTAAACCCAGCCCTCAGCATAACCCTAGCCATAACCCAATCCCTAACCTTAATGTTAATTCTCACGTTAACCCTAGTCCTAATGCTCACCGTAATTCTAACCCTAACCCAACCCTCACCCTACACCTAACCCTACCACTCCTCTAACCCTAAGCCTAACCCAACTCCTACACCTAAGTTTGCCCCTAAACCTAAGCCAATGCTAACCCTAAACTTACCCCTAACCCTAACCTTAACCAGAAAGCTAAACGATCCCTAACCATAACCATAACACTAATCCTAACCCTATCGTTAATCCTAAGCATAGCCCTAGCCCTAACACTGTCTGTAACCCTAGTCATAACATTAACAATAGCCCTAACTCTAGCCCTAGCCCTAACCTGAAGCCAAAACTAAACCTAACCCTACCTTAATACTAACCCTATCCCTAACCCTAAACCGAGGCCCAGCCCTAGGCCTAACCCTAGCTGTAACGTTAACTCTATCCCTAGCCCTAACTGTAGCTATAAACCTAACCCAAACCCTAAGCCAAAGCTTAGGCCTAACTCTAGCCCTAACCCTAAGATTTGCCCTAAAACTAACACTAACACTAGCTCTACCTGTAACCCTAGCAATAACTCTAAACCTAATGCAACCATAACCTTAACCTTAACCATAGACGTAACCCTAACCCTAGCCCTAACCCTAATCCTAACCCTACCCTAACCCTAGCTGTAACCCTAACCCTACCAATAAACGTAAACCTAAACCTAGCTCTAGCACTAACCCTAAACCTAACCCTGACCTTAAAGCTAACCATAACTCTAGGGCTAACCCAAACCCCAGACAAAGAGCTGAGCCTAATCCGAGACCTACCACTAAACATAACCATAACCATAAACCTAACCATGACCCTACCCCTAGACCAAACCTCTACCTTAGCCATAGACCTGACCCTAACCTTAATCTTAAAGCTAACACAACACTAACCATAACTCTAATGCTATCCGGGACCTAATCATAGCCCTAGCCTAACCCCAACCCCAGACCTAGCCCTAACCCTCATCTTAGCACTAACTCTAGCCCTAACACTAACTTTAGCCCTAAACCTAACTGAACACTAACAGTAAACCTAAACCTAACTCTAACCCTAGCCCTAAACCTAAGCCTTGCCCAAACCGTAATCTTAACGCTAACCATACCCCTGACACTCAGCCAAACACTAAACATATCCCAAGCGTTACCATACCCTAACCCTAGCCCTACTCCTAAGCCTAGCCCTAAGACTAAACGGAACACTATTCCTAACCGTACCCCTAGTCTTAACACTTAACTGAACCCCAAGGCTAACCAAAGCCGCTACCCTACCCCAAATGAAACCCTAACCCAACCCTAAGCCTAACCCTAGCCCTATGCAAAACCCTAACCTTAAGCATAACGCTAACCTTAACACTTGTCCTAGACCTAACCCTAACACAGCCCTAGACCAGACACTTACACTAGCCCTAACCCTAACCCTAAGGACAAACCTATACCTAGCCCTAAGCATAACTGTAGCCCTAAACTTAGGCCAGTGCCTAACCCTAATCACAACACTAAATTTATCCCTAAACATATCCGCAACACTAATGCTAATCATAACCCTAACCATGATCCTAAACCTACCTCTCCCATACCCCAAACCCTACCCCAACTTTTAATGCTAACACTAACAGTACCACTGCTCCTAAGTCTAACACTGACCATAAGCCTAAACTGAACCCTAAACCTAGCTATAGCCCTAACCATAATGATGGACCTAGGCCTAACTCTAACCCTAGCCCTAGCCCTAAACCGAACCCTAGCCCTAACCCTAATGCATATTCTAGCCCTAGTCTTAAGACCAAAACAAACTCTAACAGTAGCCCCAAGCCAACACCTACCATCAGGCATAACCCTAACCTTAAAGGGAGGATTACTCCTAACCCTAACCCAAATACTATCCATAAACCTAACCATAACCCTAGCCCCAGAGCTATCGCTAAACATAAGCCTGAAGCTAACACTAACCCTAACACTAAGGCATACCCTAACCCTAAACCTAGCCCTAGGGGTAATCATAAACCTAACCCAAACCTTAACCATAACTCTAACCCTAACACTTAACCTAACCCTAAACCTATCCCCTAAGACTAACCCTAACCCAAATCCGAAGCTGAAGCCGAACCTGAACACAAACCCTAACCGAAACCCTAACCTGAACCCCAACCATAGTGCTGACCCTAACCCTAATGCTAACCCTAACCCTGGCCCTAAACCAAAACGTTACCCTAGCCCTAAACCTTGCCCTAGACCTAGCACTAACCCTAACCCTAACCCTAAACATAACACTAACCTGATCCCAGCCCTAGCCCTAACATAAGGCCTGGCCCTATCCCTAGCCCTAACACTAGCCAGAACCCTAAACCTAGCCCTAACCCTAGCCTTGACCCTAACCCTAAACCTAGCCATAAAAATAGCCCTAATGCTAGCCCCAACCATAGCAATAACCCAACCATTACCCTAGCCCTAGTCCTAGCCCTAACTCTAATCCTAACCAAACACAAACCCTAACCCTAACCCTAGCAGTAACCCTAACCCTAACCTTAACACTAACTCCAAACCAAGCACTAACGCTAACGCTAATGCTAACACTAACCCTAACCCTAGGCCTAAGCCTAACCCTAACCCTAACACTTACCCTAACCCTAGTCATGAGCCTAACTCTAGCCCTAGCACCAATTCTAACCCAAGCAGTAGTCCTAACCCTAATGCTAACCCTAGCCCCAACCCTAATCCCAACTCTAACCCTAGCGCTAGACTTAACCCTAACACTACCGCTACACCTAGCTTTAACCCTAGCCCTAACCCTAACCCTAACACTAACCTTAGACCTAGACCTAACCTTAACTCTATCCCTAATGTTAAACCTAAACATAACGCTAACACGAATCCTAACCCACACACAATTCCTTTGATGTCAACATATGTAAATGTTGTCACACACACAACAGGTGTGATGTCATACATAAAAATGTGACTTATGTCACAAAAAAGTAAATGGTGTCACATATATCAATGGGTGTGTTTTCACACACAAATGTGAGCCCTGTCACACATTCACCATTGGTGTGATGTCACAGACACATTGAGTGAAGTCAGACACACAATGTGTGCGAAGGCACACACCAACCTGGTGATGTCACAGACAATGGGAGTGGTGTCTCTCACGAAAATGAATGTGAATTCACACATAAGAATGAGAGTTACACAAAACACCCACATGGGATGTAAGTCAGTCAGAGTAATATGCGAGCGGTTTCACAGAAACTGGGGTGTGATTTCATACATAACAGTGGATGTAACATCACAGTGAATAATATGACTGCTGTCACACACAATGGGAGTGATATCACACAATTTGAGAGATGTGACTGGCTATCCTAGTGTTATCACACTCAAGGTGTGTGATGTCCAAAAATGGGTGTGATGTCACACATAACGGTTGGAGTGATGTCACACACAAAATGTGAGTGATGTCATAAGCACAACATTGGATCGATGCCAAATACACTATCAGAGTGATGCCACACTCAATTGGTGTGATGTCATACATAATACTGGGAGTGACACCAACATAATAATGGTTGTGATATCATATGCTAATTAAGGTTGATGTCACACACAATTGATGTGATGTGACACACAATGAAGATTTTGTCACACACACACAAGTGATGTGATGTCACCCATAACCATGTGTGTCATGTCACATATAACGATGGGGGTGATATCACATACACACAATGGTAATGATGTCACACTTTAAAATGTGAGTTATGTCAAAAGGGACACACCAACAATGTCACACATAGCATGGGAGTGTTGTCACACAATTCATATTTTGTCACACATAATGAAAGTGATGTCACACATAAACAGGTGAGTAATATAACAATGGACACGTGACTGATCTCATACATATGTGAGCTGACTGATAGCGACACACTTGGTGTGATGTCATACAACACAACAGGCATGATATTTCAAATAACAGAGAGACGTCACTCCAGACATATGAGTGAAGTCACAGAAACACCATGGGAGTGGTGTCACAACACTAGTAGAGTGATGCCCTCGAGAATTAGTGTGATGTCACATGGAATGTTGGTAGTGACATCACATGTAAGAATAGTGATTTCATATTCTAAATTGGATACATGTCACACGTGATTGGTGTGATGTCAGCGCATGTAAATGTTGTCACACTCACAATAGGTGTGATGTCATATAAAAATGTCACTTATGTCACAAAAAAGTGAACTGTGTCACACATATCAATGGGTGTGTTTTCACACACAAATGTGAGCCCTGTCACAAATACACCTTTGGTGTGATGTCACACACACATTGATGTCAGACACACAATGTGTGTGAAGGCTCAAACCAATCTGATGATGTCACAGACAATGGGTGTGGTGTCCCTAAGGAAAATGAGCATATATTCACACATAACAATGAGAGTTACACAAAACACACAAGTGGGATATGTCAGAGTAAAATGTGAGTTATTTCACAGAATCCTGGGAGTGATTTCATAAATAACAGTGGATGTCACATCACAGTTAAGAACACGAATGCCATCACACACAATGGGAGTGATATTACACCATTTGAGAGATGTGAGAGGCTACCCTAGTGTTAGCACACTAAAGGTGTGTGACGTCCCAAAATGGGTGTGATGTCACACATAACGATTGGAGTGATGTCAGACACAAAATGTGAGCGATGTCACACACCTTTGGAGTGATGTCAGACACACTATCAGAGTGATCTCACACTCAATTGGTGTGGTGTCATACATAATACTGTGAGTAACACCACACATAATAATAGTTGGGTTATTATATGGTAATTATGGTTGATGTCATACACAATTCTTGTGATGTGACACACAATGAGCATGTTGTCACACAAACAATTGATGTGATGTCACCCATATGCATGTGTGTCACACCACGCATAACAATGGCAGTGATGTCACATGCTAACAAATGGAGTTATGTCACACGTAAAAATGTGAGTTATGTCACTAGGGACATGTCACTGATGTCACACATAGTGGGAGTGATGTCACACTTCTGAGGTGATGTCACACAATGAGAGTGATGTCACGCAAACATGTCAGTAAAATCACAAAGGACATATGACTGATGTCACACACGTGGAAGTGATGTCACACTATTAGTGTGATGTCACACAAAACAACAGGCGTTATATCACACCTAAGGTAATGATGTCACCCAAAATATATGAGTGAAGTCACAGAAACACCATGGGAGTGATTTCACAGCACTAGTATAGTGATGTCCTTGAGAATTAAGGTGGCATCACATGGAATATTGGGAGTGACATAACACATAACAACAGCCATTTCATGTGCTAAATTGGATTGATGTCACAATTAGAGTGATGTCAACATATGTGAATGTTTTCACACACACAATAGGTGTGATGTCGTACATAAAAATGTGAGTTATGTCACAAAAAATGTGAATGGTGTCACACATATCAATGGGTGTGTTTTCACACAAAACTGTGAGCACTATCACACATACAACATTGGTGTGATGTCACATAGATATTGAGTGAGGTCAGACACAAAATGTGTGTGAAGGCACACACCAACCTGGTGATGTCACAGACATTGGGAGTGGTGTCTCTAAGGAAAATGAGTGTGCATTCACACATAATGCGAGTTACGCAAAACACACAAGTAGGATTTAAGTCAGAGTAAAAGTTGGGAGACTTCACAGAAACCTGGAGGTGATTTCATACATAACAGTGGATGTCACATCACGGTTAAGAATATGACTGCTGTCACAAAATGAGAGTCATGTCACACAATTTGAGAGATGTCACAGGGTATTCTAGTGTTATCACACTCAAGGTGTGTGATATCCCAAAATGAGTGTGATGTCACACATAACGATCAGAGTGATGTCACACACAAAATGTGAGCAATGTCACACACACACCATTTTAGTGATGTCAAACACACTATCAGAGTGTTGTCACACAATTGGTGTGATGTCATACATAGTACTGTGAGTAACACTTGTGTGTGTTTTGTGTAACTCTCATTGTTATGTGTGCATTCACACTCATTTTCGTGAAGAGACACCTCTCCCATTGTCTGTGACATCACCGGGTTGCTGTGTGCCGTCACACACATTGTGTGTCTGACATCACTCAATGTGTGTGTGACATCACACCAATAGTGAATGTGTGACAGGGCTCACATTTGTGTGTGAAAACACCCATTGATATGTGTGACACCATTTACTTTTTTGTGACATAAGTCACATTTTTATGTACATCACACCTGTTGTGTGTGTGACAACATTCACATATGTTGACATCAAACGAATTGTGTGTGAGTTAGGGTTAGTATTAGCATTAGGTTTAGGTTTACGGTTAGGGATAGAGTTAGGGTTAGGGCTAGGTCTAGGGTTAGGATTAGGGTTAGTGTTAGGGCTAGGGTTAAAGCTAGGACTAGGTTTAGGGTTAGGGTTATGTGTAGGGCTAGGGTTAGGGTTAGGGTTGAGGCTAGGGTTAGGGTTAGGGTTAGGACTAGGGCTAGGGTTAGGGTTAGGGTTGAGGCTAGGGTTAGGGTTAGGGTTAGGACTAGGGCTAGGACTAGGGCCAGGCCTTGTGTTAGGGCTAGGGCTGGGCTTGTGTTAGTGTTATGTTTAGGGTTAGGGTTAGGGCTTGGCTATGGTCAGAGCTAGTGTTAGGTTTAGGGCTAGCACTAGGGCTAGGTCTTGGTTTAGGTCTAGGGTTAGTTTTAGGTTTAGGGCTATGGTTAGGGTTAGGGTTAGGTTTAGGACTATGGTTTGTGTCGGGTTAGGGTTCAGGTTAGGGTTCATGTTCAGGTTTGGCTTCGGCTTCGGATTTGGGTTAATGTTTGTTTTAGGGCTTAGGATTAGGGTTATGGTTTGGGTTAGGGTTTGGGTTAAGGTTAGTATTAGCCCTAGGGCTATGTTTAGGGTTAGGGTATGGCTTAGTGTTAGAGTTAGGGTTAGCTTTAGGGTTATGTTAATGATATCGCTAGGACTAGGGTCCGGTTAGTTTTATGGATTGGATTTGGGTTAGGGTTAGGATTAATCCTACATTTAGGGTTAGCATTACAGGTAATGGTAGGTGTTGGCTTAGGGCTATGATTAGGTTTAATGTTGGTCTTAGGGCTAGGGCTAGAATGAGCTTTAAGGCTAGGGTTAGGGATCAGTTTGGGGGTAAGTTTAGGTTTAGAGTTGGGCCTAGGTCTCGCTTTATGGTTAGGGCTATGGCTAGGTTTAGGGTTCAATTTAGGGTTATGGTCAGTGTTAGACTTAGGAGCAGGCGTGCTGTTAGTGTTAGCATTAACTGTTGGGGTAGGTGTTGTGGTATGGGAGAGGTAGGTTTAGTTTCATGTTTAGGGTTAGGATTAGCAGGTGTTGGGGCTATGGTTAGGGATATGGTTAATGTTTGGGTTAGGGTCAGGGCTAGGGCTAGGTTTAGGGCTGTGGTTAGGGTTAGGGCTAGGTATAGGTCTGTCTTTAGGCTTAGGGTTAGGGCTAGTAAAAGGGTCTGGTCTAGGGCTGTGTTAGGGTTAGGTCTAGGGCAAGTCTTAAAGATAGCGTTATGCTTAAGGTGAGGGTTTGGCATAGGGTTAGGGTTAGGTTTAGGATTGGGTTAGTGTTAGGTTTGTGGTAGGGGTAGTGGTTTGGTTAGGGTTGGGTTTTGGGTTAGTGTTAGGGCTAGGGGTATGGTTAGGAATTGTGTTCGGTTTAGTCTTAGGTCTAGGGTTAGGGTTAGGGTTACGGTTATACTTGGGTTATGTTTAGTGTTTGGCTGAGGGTCAGGGGTACGGTTTGCGTTAGTATTAGTGTTTGGCAAGGGTTAGTTTTAGGGCTAGGGTTAGAGCTAGGTTTAGGTTTACTCTTAGTGTTCAGTTAGGTTTAGGGCTAAGGTTAGTGTTAGGGTTAGAGTTAGTGCTAGGATGAGGGTTGGGCTAGGGCTGGGGATGGCTGTAGGGTTATGGCTATGGCTAGGCTTCGGGTTAGTGGTAGGGTTAGCATTCGGTTAGTGTTAGGGTTAGGGGTATGGGTAGGGTCAGGGTTAGCTTTAGGGTTAGTGGTAAGTTTAGGTTTAGATTTAGGGTAAAGGTTAATGTGAAGGTTATGCATAGTGGTAGGGTTAGCGTTAAGGTTAGTGTTGGGTTAGAGTTAGGGTTATGGTTGGGCTAGGATTAGGGTTTGTTTTAGGGCTAGGGTTAGAGTTAGCATTAAGGTTACAGCTAGAGCTAGGGTTAGGGCTATGGTTAGGGTTAGGGTTCGAGTTAGCATTAGTATTAGGTCTAACATTAGGTATAGGGTTAGTGGTAGGTTTGGGGTTAGTGTCAGAGCTAGGGCTAGGGCTAGAGTTAGTGTTAGTTCTAGAGCTAGCTCTAGGGTTACTGTTATGAGTAGAGTATGGGTAGGGCAAGTGTTAGGATTAGGGTGAGTGTTATGTTTAAGGTTATGTTTAGGGTTAGGCTTAGGTTTAGGGCTAGGTTTATGTCTATGGTTAGGGTTAGGGTTAGGACTAGGGCTTAGGTTGGGGTTAGGCTAGGGCTATGACTAGGTCCCGGTTAGCATTACTGTTAGTGTTGTTTTAGAGTTAGGGTTATGGTTAGTTAGGTTTAGGGTCAGTGTTAGGAGAAGGTCTACAGCTAGGGTAGAGGTTAGGCCTAGGGCTAGGGTTAGGCTTAGCTTTATGGTTACAGTTATGGTTATGGTTAGTGGTACATCTCAGATTAGTCTCAGGTCTCAGTCTAGGGCTTGTGTTAACCCTAGGGTTATGGTCAGGTTAAGGGTCAGGGTTAGGTTTAGGGTTAGTGTTAGAGCTAGGTTTAGGTTTACTTTTATTGGTAGGGTTAGGGTTACAGCTAGGTTTAGGGTAGCATTAGTTTTAGGGTTAGGGCTAGGGTTAGGGTTAGGGCTAGGGTTAGGGTTAAGATTATGGTTGCATTAGGTTTAGGGTTAGTGATGGGTTATGGGTAGGGCTAGAGTTAGGGTTAGTGTTAGGCCAATGGTTAGGGTTAGGGCTAGAGTTAGTCCTAGTATTATCATTAGGTTTAGGCCTAGGGTTCTGGTTAGGTTTACAGCTGCAGTTAGGGTTAGGGCTTGATTTATTGCTACAGTTAAGGTTAGGCCTAGGGCTGGGCCTCGGTTTAGGTTTAGGGATAGGGTTAGGATTAAGGTAGGCTTAGGTTTAGTTTTGGCCTAGGGTTAGGGCTAGAGCTAGAGCTAGAGCTAGGGTTATTGTTAGGAATACAACTAGGGTTAGGGACAGTGTTACGGACAGGGTATGCTTAGGATAAAGGATAGGATTAGGATTAGTGTCATGGTTATGGTTAGGGATCATTTAGGTTTCTGGTTAAGGTTAGGGGTAGGGGTAAGTTTAGGATTAGCATTGAGTTAGGGTTAGGGGTAATGGTTGTTTAGGATTTGGGTTAGGGTTTGAGTTAGAGGAGTGGTAGGTTTAGGCGTAGGGTGAAGATTGGGTTAGTTTTAGAGTTACAGTGAACATTAGGGTAGGGTTAGCATGAGAGTTAACATTAGGGCTAGAGTTAGGGTTACGGCTAGGGTTATGCTGAGCGCTGGGGTTAGGCCTAGCATTAGGAGTATGGTTAAGAGTAGGGCTAGGGTTAGTGTTATGGTTAGCATTATGGGTAGGGGCAGTATTAGGGCTACAGCTAGTGTTAGTGGTAGGTTAGAGTTATGGTTAGTTTTAGGGTTTTTGGGTTAGGTATAGGTTTAGTGTTATGGTTAGGGTTTGTGTCTGGTTTAGGGCTAGAGTCATCGTTAGAAGTAGGATTAGGACTAGGGTTAGTGTTAAGGTTTGGACATGGGCTAGTGGCGGTAGGGCTAGGGCTAGGATTAGGTTAGGGTTAATGTTGGGGGCGAGGTTATTGTTGGGTTATGGTGGGTCAGGGTTAGGGTCATCTCTAGGGCTAGATTTGGGGTTAGGCCTATGGCTAGGGTTAGAGTTAGGATAAAGTTTAGCTTTAGAGTTAGTGTAGAGCTAGGGTTAGGTTTATTTATTTATTTATTTTTAAAATTTTTTTTTGTGAGGAAGATCAGCCCTGAGCTAACATCCATGCTAATCCTCCTCTTTTTGCTGAGGAAGACCGGCCCTGAGCTAACATATATTGCCAATCCTCCTCCTTTTTTTTTTTCTTCCACAAAGCCCCAGTAGATAGTTGTATGTCATAGTTGCACATCCTTCTAGTTGCTGTATGTGGGACGCGGCCTCAGCATTGCCGGAGAAGCGTTGCGTCAGTGCGTGCCCGGGATCCGAACCCGGGCCGCCAGTAGCGGAGCGCACGCACTTAACCACTAAGCCACGGGCCTGGCCCGGGTTAGGTTTATTTTTAATGTCAAAGTTAGGGTTAGAGGTAAGTTTAGCTTAAGAGTAGGGTTAGGGCCATGGCTGGGGCTAGATTTAGAGTTAGGGATACAGTTACAGTTAGTGTTAGGGCTCGAACTAGGGTTAGGGTTGTGGCTCCGACTAGGATAAGGGTTAGGGTCAGGGTTAGCATAGGGCTGAGTTAGAGTTAGGGTTAACGTTAGGCTTAGGGGAATGAGTGGGGCTGGGGTTAGGGTTGGTATAGGCTTAGATTTAGAGGTAGTTTTAGGGTTAGGGTTAGGGATAGGGCTACTGTTACAGTTACGGTTAGAGCCAGGGCTTTGGACACGGCTGGGGTTAGCGTCAGTGCTAGGGCTAGGTGTATATTTATGGTTTGGGTTACGGTTGGGTCTAGAGATAGGGTTAGTGTTGGGGTTAGAGTTAGGGCTAGGGCTAGGGCTAAGTTTAGGGGCAGATCTAAGGCTAGGATTTGTGTTGGGTTAGGGCTAGAGTTGATGGTTAGGGTTAGGGTTAGGGTTAGGATTATGTTCAGGTGTAGGATTAGTGGTTGGCTTAGGGCTAGGGTTAGGGCTTGGGTTAGGGTTAGGTGTAGTGTTAGGTTTAGAGATAGGTCTAGGGCTAGGGATAGTGTTACCGTTAGGTCTAACGCTAGCATTAGGGTAGGGCTAGGGCTAGGATTGAAGTACGGTTAGGGTTAGGGTTAGGGTTATGTTAGGGTAAGTTTTGATTTATTGGTAGGTGTAATGTAGTGTCACGATTAGAGTTAGTTTTAGAGTTAAAGGTAGGGTATGTGTTAGGGGTATGGGCACGGGTTGTTTTAGTGTTATGGTTAGGTTTAGGGTTAGCATTAGTGTTTGTGCTAGGGTTAAGGACAGTGTTAATGTTAGGGTTATGTTTAGGGCCAGGGTTAAGGTTACGGTTAGGGATAGGTCATAGTTTAGGGCTAGGGCTAGACCTGGGTTTAGGGTTAGGGCTAGGACTATGGTTAATATCAGGTGTAGGGTGGTGTTAGTGTTAGATTTAGGGCAATGGTTAGTGTTAAGGTTACAGTTGAGGTTAGTGCTAGGGCTATGGCTAGTGTTAGGGTTCGGCTTACAGCTAAGGTTATTGTTCGTGTTACCGATAGTGCTAGGATTAGGGTTACGGCTAGGGCTAGAATTAGTATTAGGTTTAGAGTTAGCGTTGAGGTTGGGTTGGCATTGGGTTAGGGTGAGAGCTATGGTTTGGAGTAGCGTTAGAGTAAAGGTCAGTGCAATTGTTATGGTTAGGACTATGTTTAGTGCTTGGTATAGTGTTAGTGTTAGGGCTAGGGTTAGTGCTAGGTCAGGGTTAGGGGTAGGGCTGGTGTTGGTTTTATGTTTAGGGCTACGGCTAGGATTCAGGTTAGTGGTATGGATGGGTCAGGGTTAGCGTTAGGGGTACTGGTAGGGTTAGAGCTGGGTTAGAGTTAGGGTTAAGTTTAAATGTATGTGTAGTTGCAGGCGTGGGGTTAGGGGTAGGTTTGGATTAGGGTTAGGTTTAGTGTTAGTGGTAAGTGTAGGTGCAGGGCTAGAATTAGAGTAGGGTAAGGTTCAGGGTTAAGGTTATGTTTGGGACCTAACCTTAACCTAACAGTGTTAATGTTAGTTTTATGGTTAGCAGTAGGGTTAGGGTTGGGGTTAGGCTTGCGTTAGTGTTATGTTTAAGCCTAGGGATGGAGTAGGGTTTGGGTTTGGATTAGGGGGTAAGTAGGTGTAGGGGTAGGGTTAGGCTTAGGGTTAGGGCTTGTGTTAGTGCTAGGACGGGGTTAGGGTTAGAGTTAGTGTTGTGTTCGTGTTAGGTTTAGCAGACAGGTATGTGTAGCGATAGAGTTAAGTTTAGGGTTAGAATTCGGGATAATATTAGGGCTAGGGCTAGGGTAAAGGGTAGGGGTAGGGCTAGGGTTAGGATTATGGCTTGGGCTAGGAATAGTGTTAGTGTTAGGGATAGAGTTAGGGTTAGGTTTGGGTTTGGGTTAGTGTTAGTTTTACGTTTAGTGGTAGGGTTGGGGTTAAGTTTTCATTAGAATAAGGTTTAAGGATAAGGATGGAGAAAGGTTTGGGTTAGGGTTATGGTTAAGGGAGGAGTAGGTGTAGGGGTAGGATTAGGGTTAGCATTAGGTTAGGGTTAAGGTCAGTGGGAGGGGTAGGGATTGGGTTAGGGTTAGTTTTAGGGTTAGGGTTAGATTTAGGGTTACAGTTATTGTTAGAGTTGGCATTAGGGTTAGAGCCATGGTTATGGTTATGGTTAGGTTTATGGTTAGGGTTAGGGCTGGGGTACAGTTAGGGTAAGGTTTTTGGTTTGACTTAGGGTTAGGGTTAGTGTTAAGGCTAGGTCTCGGACTGGTTTTAGGGTTAGGGCTAGGGTTATGGTTAGTGTTAGGGTTAGGACAAGGGTTTGGGTTAGGGTTAGGGCTAGCATTAGTTTTAGGGTTAGGGTTATTGTTGGGTTAGAGTATGGGTTACTGTTAAGGTTCAGGGTAGTTGTAAGGGTAGGCATACGTTTAGGGTTAGGGTTAGCGTTAGAGTTAAGTTTAGGGTTAGACTTAGGGGTAGACATAGGCTAAGATTTAGGGTTTGGTTAATTTTAGGCATAGGGTTAGGGTTAGAAGTAGAGGTAGATTTAGGGTTAGGATTATGCTAATATTAGTGTTAATGTTAGCACTAGGGATTGGGTTATGGTTATGCTTAAGATGAGGGTTAGGATTAGGGTTGGGTTGGGTTTAGGGTTTTGTTAGTGTTATGCTCTGTGTTACGGTAAGTGTTAAGATCTGGATATAGGCTGTGTTAGGGATAGGGGTAGGGTTATGGTTAAGGTTAGGGGTAGTGATACGGTTAGCTTTGGGATTAACGTTAGGGTTAGCGCTAGAGCCAGGGCTAGAGTTAGGGCTAGGTTTAATACTAAGGCTAGGGCTTGGTCTAGGGTTAGGTTTAGGGCTTGGCCTCAGGTTAGGTTCACTTCTACTGCTAGGGTGATTGTTAGATCTAGGATAGGCATAGGGTTGCATTTAGGGTTATGGTTCGGGTTTGGGTTAAGTGTTAGGCCCAGTTTTAGGGTTAGAGTTACAGTTAGGGTTAGTTCTAAGGCTGGGACTTGTGTTAGGATTATGGCTAGGATTAGGGTTAGTGTTAAGTTTAGGGATAGTGTTAGGGGTCGGATAAGGACAAGGATTAGCATTAGGGTTGGGGCTGGGGTTAGGGCTAGGTTTGGTGTAAGGCTTGGGTTAATGTTAGGGCTTAGAGTTATGGTTAGAAGTAGATTTAGGGTTAGGGTTAGGGCTATGATTAGGCTTAGGGTTAGGGTTAGCATTAGGGCTAAGGTTAGTTGTAAGTTTAGGTTTAGGGTTAGGTTTATGGCTATGGCTAGTGTTAGGGCTAGGTTTAGGGATAGTGTTATGGTCAGGTTTAGGTTTAAGACTATGGTTAGGTTTAGGTTTACAGCTATGGTTAGGGTTAGGGCTAGGCATATGTTAGGGTTAAGCATAGCAGTAGGGTTAGGGCTAGGTTTAGGCTTATGTATAGGGATACAGTTAGAATTAGTGTAAGTGTTAGGGATAGAGGTAGGAGTAGGGATAAGGGTGGGGTTGGATTATGGTTAGGGTTAGGGTTAGGTTTTGGGTTAGGCTTAGGGTTAGTGTTATGGTTAAGGTTAAGGCTAAGGTTAGGGCTAGGTTTAGGGCTGTGGCTAGGGTTATCGTTAGTGTTAGAACTAGGGCTAGGGTTAGGATTAGAGCTAGGGCTAGGATTAGTGTTAAGGTTAGAATTAGGGTTGGGTTATGCTTGTTGTTAGGGGTAGGGGTAGGCGTTTCATTCGGTTTAGGTTTAGGGAAGTGGTAGGTGTAGGGGTAGTGTTGGGGTTAGGGTTGCCTTAGGGTTACAGTTAAAGATAAGGTTAAGGCTAGAGCTAGGGATAGAGTTAGTGTTAGGGCCAGGGTCAGAGTAAGAATTAGGGTTCAGGTTAGCATTAGTGTTAGCATAACTCTTAGGTTTAGTATTAGGTTTGGTTTTGGGTTAGGGGTCTGTTTAGGGTTAGATTTGGGTTAGGTTTAGGGGTAGGGGTAGGCTTTGGGTTAATATTTGGGTTAAGGGAGGGGTAGGGGTATGGTACGGTTAGGGTTTTGGTTAGGGTTTGCTTTAGGGTTAGGATTAGGCCTAGGGCTAGGGTTAGGGTTAGGTCTCTTGTTGGGTTATGGTTAGGGTTATGGTGAGAGTTAGGGGTAGGTTTAGCATTAGAGTTAGGGTTAGGGCTAGAGTTCAGGTTAGGGCAAGGGTTAGGGTTAAGACTAATGTTAGCCCTAGATTTATGGTTAGAGTTAGGACTGTGGTTAGGGTGCATTAGAGTTAGAGTTTTGGTTAGGGGTAGTTTTAGGGCTATAGTTATGGTGAATGTTATATTAGGGTTACAGTTAACGTTAGTGTTTTGTTTAGGGTTAGTGTTAGGGTTAGGGCTAGGTTTATGTCTAGGCTTAGGGTTAAGTTTAGGAGTAGGGCTAGTGTTGGGTTTAGGGCTATGATTAGGGTTAGCACTAGTGTGAGTCCTAAGATTAGGTGTAGTGCCAGTGTTTGAGTTAGCATTAGGGCCAGGGCTGTGGAAAGGGCTAGGGTTATCGTTAGGACCAGGGCTAGGTCTATAGTTAGGGTTACGGTTAAGGTTAGGTCTAGAGCTAGGGTCAGGGTTAGGGATATGGTTATGGCTAGGGCTATGTTTAGGGTCATGTCTAGGGCTAGGATTTGTGTTAGGATTAGGGCTTGGGTGGAGTATTATGGTTAGGTTTAGGGTTAGCGCTAGGGCTAGGGATAGGGTTAGGGTTAGTGCTAGCATTAGGGTTAGTGTTATGCATATGGCAGCTTATTTGTTAGGGCTAGCGTTAGGCTTGTAATATGAGTTAGGGTTAGGGCCGGTGTTAGGTTTATGGTTAGGGTTAGGAGTAGGTTTAGGGTTAGGTTTACCATTAAGGTTAGTGTTTGGGTTTCACTTAAGGTTAGAGATAGGTTTAGGGTTAGTGTTAGAGCTAGGGCAAGGATTTGTGTTAGGACAAGGTCTAGTATTAGGGTTAAACTTAGGGTTACGTTTATGGTTAGGTTAGAGTAAGTGTTAGTGTTAAAGTTACTTTTAGTGCTATGATTAGGTTCTGGGGTAGTGGTAGAGTTTGGCTTAGG
Source organism: Rhinoceros unicornis (assembly GCA_028646465.1). Taxonomy (NCBI): domain Eukaryota; kingdom Metazoa; phylum Chordata; class Mammalia; order Perissodactyla; family Rhinocerotidae; genus Rhinoceros; species Rhinoceros unicornis. The sequence continues at coordinate 47,039,975 of CM053535.1, forward strand.
GCTAGGATTAGAATTTGGGTTAGGGTAGGACTAGGGTTAGAGTTAGGTTTAGGTTTAGGGTTAGAGCTAGGGCTAGAGCTAGGTTTAGCGTTAGGGCTAGCATTGGGTCTAGCGTTAGCATTAGGTTAAGGCTACGGCTAGGATTATGCTTGGGTTAGGGTTTGGTCTAGAGTTATGCTAAGTGTTTGGGTTAAGTGTAGGGGTAAGGGTGAGCCCATGGTTAGGGTTAAGTTTAGAGTTAAAGTTAGGGATAAGTTTAGGTGTAGGCGAGGTCTAGTTTTAGTGTTATGGTTAGGGTTATGGTTAATATTAGCATTTGTGCTAGCATTAGGGTTCTGCTTATGGTTAGTGTTAGAGGTAGGGGTACGGTTAGGCTTCGGGCTGGATTAGGGTTAATGTTACATTTGGGGTAGGTGTAGGGGCAGGGCTAGGATTAGTGTTAGGGTTAATGAGAGGGTTAGGGTGAGGTTTTGGTTAGGGTTAGAGTTAGTTTTATGGTTAGAGGGAGGGGTAGGTTTGGGGTTAGGGTTGCATTAGGCTTAGGTTTAAGGTTAAGATTAGGGAAAGGGTTTGCATTACGGTTATGGTTATGGTTAGGGTTGGATTAGTGTTAGGCTTAGGGTTAGTGTTAGGGTTAGAGTTAGGGGTAGGGTTAGCCTTAGTGTTTGTACTTGAGTTAGGGGTTGGCTTAGTGTTAGGGTTTAGTTTTGGACCAGGGCAAGGTTAGGGATATGGTTAGTGATTGTTCTGGGTTTTAGGGTTAGGGCTAGGGCTAGGATTAGTTTCAGGTGTAGGGCTGGCTTAGGGCTGGTTCTAGGGCAAGGGTTGCGGTAGGGTTACAGTTAAGGTGAGTGTTAGGGTTAGGCCAGGGATAGTGATAGGGTTAGGGTTACAGCTCGTGCTAGGGTTAGTGTTAGGGATAAGTCTAGGCTTAGTGTTAGGGCTTGGATTATTGTTAGAGTTAGGATTAGTGTTTGGGTTTCGGTTGGGTAAGGTTTAGGGTAAGTGGTAGGTGTAGGGTTAGTGTAGTGGTTAAGTGTAGAGTTATTGTGGTTAATGTTAGGGTTAGGGTTAGGGATAAAGTTGGGGCTAGGGCTATGGTTAGGGTTTGGGTCAGGGCTAGGGCTTGGGGGAGAATTAGGTTTCATGTTAGGATTACTGTTAGCATTAGTTTTAGGGCTAGGGTTATGTTTTGTAATATTAACCGTAACCCAACTTTAGCTGTAACACTGAGCCTTTCCCAAACTCTAAAACTAGCTCTAGCCCTAACCCTAATAGTATGCCTAACCCTAACCCTCACTGTAACTATAGCACTAAGTCAACCCTAACCCTAAGGTTAAACCTAGACCTAGACCTAGCCCTAACAGTAACCCTAACACTAGCATAACCCTAAGTCTAGTCCTATTCCTAACCCAAACCCTAACCATACCCCTAATCCTAACCCTTCCACTGGCCCTAACCCTAACGCACACCCAACACTAACAACAGACTTAACCCTAATCCTACCGATAGCCATAACCCAAAACCAAGCCCCAGCCCTAAACCTAACAATAAACCTAGCCCAAAACTTAAAAAGAAACCTAAGACTGAATGTAACCATAAACCTAACCCTAAGCCCAGCCCTAAGGATAACTCTTGTCATAAAACTAACCCTAACACTACCCCCACCCCTAACCCTCACCTTAACCCTACACATAATGCAACTCTAGCCCTAACTCAGTCCTAACACAAACCCTAACCCTATTCCTAACCCTACAACTACCACTAAACCTAACCATAACACAAATTCAAATTACCTCTCCTAACCCTAAGCCTAACCACAACACTAATCCTAGCCCTACCCCTAACCATAACCCACCCTAGCCCTAACACCAACCCTAATCCTAACCCTAACCTTAGCCCTAAACAACATTAACCCTACCCTCACTGGTAACCCTCACCCTCACCCTAACCCTAACCCTAACCTTAAACCTAACCTTAACCCTCACCTAGCCCTAGTCCCTACTCTAACCCTAGCCCTAGACCAAACACTAAAGCTTGACCAGCCCTAGACCTAACCCAACCTTACCCCTAACCCTAGCAATGGCCCTAACCCTAACACTAACACTAACCCCAACCCTTGCCCTAACCAACACTAACACTAACCCAAATCATAACCCTAATCCTACTCCTTGCCATGGACCTAACCCTAACCCAATCCCAGACCTGACACTAATCCTGGCCCTAGGCCAAACCCTAACCCTTGACTAAGCCCTAGACATAACCCCAACCTTAGCATTAACCCTAGCAATGGGCTTAACGCTAACCCTAACATTAAATATATCCCTAACAATAGCCCCCAAAATAATACTAACACTTACCTTAACCTTTGCCCTAGCCTTGATGCTAGCCCCAATCATAAAGCTAACGCTAACCATAACCCTACCACTACACCTACTCCTCTGCTAACCCAAACTTGACACAACCGTACCCCTACTCCTTACCCTAACCCTACCTTTAACCCAACCACAACCCTAACGTTATACCTGCCGAAAATCTTACCATAACCCTAAACTGAACCCATACGCAAAGAGTAACCCTAACCCTAACCAGATCCCTTAAACTAACTCTAACCCCAACCCCAACGCTAACACTAACCCTCACCCTAAGCTGAACCATAAACTTCATCCCAACCTGAACCCTAACCCTAACTGCAATCCTAATTCTAACCTGAAAACTAATTGGAATCCAACCATAACCCTAACACTAACCATAATAAGAAAATGAAAACTACCAATAACCCTAAACCTAATGCGAACCCTAACCCTAACCCTAACCGGAACCCAACCCTGACCATAACCTTAGCCCTAACCCTAAACCTAAACCTGAAATGAACACTAACACTAACCCTACGTGAACCCAAAGCCTAATCCTAACCCTAACCTTAATCCTAAACCTAACCCAACACTATCCCTAACCTTAACTCGAGGCCCAACCATAAACTTAATGCAAACCTGATCTTGAACCCAAACCCAAGCCCTAACACTAGCTGGAAGCCTAACCCTAACACAAAACAAATAAGAACATTAACCCTAAACCGAAACTGAAGACTAACACTAACCCTACCCCTAACACTAACCCTAACACTAAACCCTAACACTAACCATAACCCTAAAACAAATTTGTACCCTAACACCTACCGTAACCCTGACGAGAATCCTAACTCTAATGAAAAACCTAAATGTAACCCTAAGTGGACTCAACCCTAACGCTAACCCTAACAGTAACCCTAACCCTAACCCGAACCCTAACTTGAACCCTTAACTCTAGCTCTAACCCTCACCCTCACCCTAATCCTAACCCTCACTTTCACCCTAACCCTAACCCTAAGCCTAACCCAACCCTGACCCTAACCATAACCCAATCCATAATCCGAAACCTAACCCTAATCCGAACAGTAACCCTAATCTTAAACCCAACCCTAGCCCTAATCCTAACCCGAATCCAACCCTAACTGTAACCCTAAAACTAACCTGAACCCAAACCCTAACCTGAACCTAAACTTAACCCTAACACAAAGCATAAACACAGAGTAACCCTAAACCTAACCCTAACCCGAACACGAACCCTAACCCTAGCCCTAAAGGAAGCCTAACCATAACACGAAAACTAACAAGAACCCAAACCCCAAACCAAAACCAAACAATAACCCTAACCCTAAGGCTAACCCTAACACTAAACCTTAGCCCTAACCACAACCTTAAAATGTACCTGTACCCGAAGCCTAACCCTAACCCTAAGCAGAACCCTAAACCTAACACTAACCCTAAATCCAACCCTAACACTAGTGCTAACCTTGACTCTAACCAGAACCCTAAAACTAACCCTAACTTGAACCCAACCCTAAACCTAATACTAATAGTAACCCTAACCCTAACCCAAAACCTAACCTGAAACCTTAACCAGACTCTAACCTTATAACTCTCCCTAACCTTAACCCTAACCCTAACCCTAACTGGAACCCTAACCTGAATGGTAACCCTCAGGCTAACCCAACCCTGACCCTAACCATAACCCAATCCATAATCCGAACACTAACCCTAACCCTTATCTGAACACTAATCCTAATTCTAAACATAATCCTAGCCCTAAACCTAACCCGAACCAAACCCTAACCCTAACCCTAACCCTAACCCAGACACAAACCTTAACCTGAAACCTAAACCTAACCGTAAAATGAACCATAAACAGACAGTAACCCCAACTCTAACCCTAACCAGAACCCAATCATAACCCTATCCATAACACTAACAGTAACCCTAACCCTGCCCGAAACTTAACACTAAAGCAAAACCGAAACTTAAACATAATCCTAACCCGACTCAACCATAACACTACCTAGCCCTAACCCTAACACTAAAGTGTGACTGATCCCTAAAGCTAACTCTAAACTGAACCCAAACCCTAAGCCGAGCCCTGACCCTAACACTAACCTGCACCGTAACCCATTACACTAACCCTAACTCAGACCTGAACCCTAATTGTAAACTGAACCTGAACCCTAAACCTAAACCTAATAATAACCCTAAGCCTAACCCTAACAGTAACCGGAAACCAAACCTAATCCTAACCTGGACCCGAAGCCTAAAGCAACCCTAACCCTAACCTAAACCCAAACACCAACAACAACCCTAACATGAACGAAACCCTAACTCTAACCCTAACCTAAACATAACCCTTTCACTAACCCTAAACCTAACCTGATCCCTAAAAATAAATCTTAACCCTAGCCCTAAACATAAGCCAAACACTAACCCAAATCTAACCCGAAGCCTAACCCGACACTAACTCTAACCTTAACCCGATCTCAATCCCAAACACTAATCCTAAACCAAAACCCGAACACTAACCCCAAAACTAAAGCTAACCCTAACACAAACCCTAACTTGAACCCTAAACTTAACCCTAAATATAACCAGAACCCTAACACTAACTCTACTACTAAACCTAATCATAACCCTAACCCTAACCTTAACCCATATCAGAACCCTAACACTATCCCTAACCCTAAACATAAAAGCAACCCTAACCTGAACTCTAACCAGAACCCTAACCCTAACTCTAACCCAAACCTAACCCTAAACTTACCCTTAAGCTTCAGTCTAAACTAAACCATAACCCTAACCAGAAGCCTAACCCAATCCTAAACATAACCAGAACCCTAAGCCTAACCTGATGCCTGAGGCGAACCTAACACTGACCCTAACCCTAACCTTAACCTGAACTCTAACCCGAACCCTAACTTGAACCCTAACCCTAACCCTAACCCTAACCCTAACCTCAACCCTAGCCCTAGCTCTAAACTTAACCCTAACCCTAAACCTAATGCTAACACTAACCCTAACCCACACAATTGGTTTGATGTCAACATATGTGAATGTCATCACACACAATATGTGTGATGTCATACATAAAAATTTGACTAATGTCACAAAAAAGTGATTGGTGTCACCCATATCAATGGGTGTGTTTTCACACACAAATGTGAGCCCTGTTACACATACACCAGTGGTGTGGCGTGATGTCACACAGACATTGATTGATGTCAGACACACAATGTGTGTGAGGGCACACACCCACTTGGTGATGTCACAAACAATAGGAGAGGTGTCTCTTCATGAAAATGAGTGTGAATTCACACATAACAATGAGAGTTACACAAAACACACAAGTGCCATAAGTCCGAGTAAAATGTGAGAGATTTCACAGAAACCTGGGGTGATTTCATACATAACAGCAGATGTCATATCACAGTGAATAATATGACTGCCATCACACACAATGGGAGTGATATCACACAATTTGAGAGATGTGACTGGCTATCCTAGTATTATCACAATCAAGGTGTGTGATGTCCAAAATTGGGTGTGACGTCACCCATAACGATTGCAGTGATGTCACACACAAAATGTGAGTGATGTCACAAGCACAATGTTGGAGTGATGTCAAACACACTATCAGAGTGATGTCACACTCAAATGGTGTGTTGCTAAACATAGTACCGGGAATGACACCATCATAATAATTGTTGGGATATCATATGCTAATTAAGATTGATGTCACAAACAATTGATGTGATGTGACACACAATGAGGATGTTGTCACAAACACACAAGTGGTGTGATGTCGCCCATAACCATGTGTGTCATGTCACATAAAATGATGGGAGTGGAGGAGGAAGTCAAGATGGCGGCATAGGCAGACTTTGAACTCACCTCCTCCCGCAGACACAGCCAATTTACAACTACTCATGGAAAAATTACCCCTGAGACAGAACAGAAAACTTGATAAGAGGAACTCCTGCAACAAGGGACAATCCTAACTGAGGTGGAAGAGGCAGAAACTCCCTTCTGGAGAGGAAAAATGCCGCACTCACAAGCCACAGCACCTCACGGCCGCCCGGGAGAAGCCCACAGGCACACAGCCCTCCCTGGAGGTGTGGGGCCCTGAGCCGGGGAGCGCCCCTGTTTTGGGCATTTTGTGGACCCAGCACAATTGAGATGAGTGGCATAATACCTGACTTGGCCTGCTACTAAAACATTGGGGAATACCCCCAGAAAAGCTTGTTCATAAAGAAATTAAAACTGGCTCTTAAAGGGCCCACGCACAAACTCACCCGTTTCAGAAAGCAACCTAAAATCACGAGAAAGAAAGGTGCACAGTGCTTTGGTGAAAAGAGACTCATCTAATAGGAGCTGTGTGCATCTCAGTGAGAGGTGAGACCTCTCCAGGGACTGGGACATTGGCGGCGGCCATTGTTGTGGCCTGGTGTGGGTGTGCTGACACAGACGCCATTGGAGTTCTCCTTGGGGCCTGCTGGCCCAGGTCTGCCCCACCTGCTAGAGCACCGATTTAATCCAGCTCAGCCAGGGCAGGCAGCCCACCCTAGAGACTGGCCCCACCCAACAACAAGCTCTCGGGCAACTTGTGGACCTGCATAGATTGGTGACTGGATTCTTTGCAGCCTGGCAACTGAGCCAACTTCAGTGGGGCAGGGTCTGCACAAGGAGCAGGTGGAGAGTGTGGGACTCCCTCCGTGGAGAGACGGGGTCCATTTCAGGAGGTCGGGGTGCACACACAGGGCAGGACTGTGTTGATTGTGTGTGTGGACCTGTGAGTCGCAGGGCTTTTCAGCTGCAGAAGGCTTGTGCTTCTCAAAGACCCACATAGGGGGTTTGCCCCACCTTCCAAAGCCTGAAACAATTGGGTGCTTCTGTGCCTGAGGCCAGCCCCACCCAGCTGCAATCCTCAGAGAGCTGACAAAGACCTAAAGGCTGGAGGCTTATAGCAATTGTAAGGCCCTGAGCCTAACAACCTGCCAAGCTGGGGGCCTACTCACTTAAAAGAAATACTGCAACACAAATGTCATATTAGAACTTGCAGCCAACTGTGCTGGGGCTCCCCACACCTGATAAAGAGACTGAAGGGCCCACAACAGCTACAAGCAGCTGAGCATTACAACAGCTGGCTAGGAGGA
>CM053536.1:0-18569 GCA_028646465.1 Rhinoceros unicornis
TTCCTTTCTTCTTTTCTTTATGTTTTTACATTACAATGAGGCTCACATAGGTGATAAATTGTCCTCAAATATCTGGCCTCAATCTCCTATAGGTTCACACTCCCTTCTTAGTTTTACTCTCACCTCTTTTCAAGGGGAAATACAGAAGCCATCAAGTGGACCTTTCCCATCTCTCAATGTGAAACCCGCCACCATCTTTCCTCTCCCTCTCAACAAGTGATTGGTTCATCTTGACTTGTTAATCAGGGTGACCTTCAAAAGTTTCTCACTTTCAGCTCACAATTTTGGAGAAATGCCTGCTCAAGTCTTCTGACCAACAGATACACGAAAGTTGCTCGGTGTCGCTAATCATCAGAGAAATGCAAATCAAATCCACAATGAGATATCAATTCACACCTGTTAGGATGGCCATGATTTTTAAAAAAGGACTAGTAGTGTTGGGCGGAATGTGCATAAAAGGGAATCATTGTACAATGTTGATGGGAATGTAAATCGGTACAGCCATTATGGATAGCAGTGTGATGTTTCCTCAAAAAAATTAAAAATAGAACTACCACTGATCCAGAAATCCCACTTCTGGGTATATAGCTAAAAGAACTGAAATCAGGACCTCAAAGAGATATCTGCAGTCCCATGTTCATTGCAGCATTATTCACAATAGCTAAGATGTGGAAACATCCTTAATGTCCACTGATATATGAATGGATAAAGAAAGTGTGGTATGTTCATACAATGGGCTATTCTTCACCTTAAAAAAGAAGGAAATCCTGTAACATGAGAGACGACTGATGGACCTTGAAGACTTTATGATAAGTGAAAGAAGCCAGTCATAAAAGGACAGATATTGTGTGACTCCACTTATATGATGTATAGAAAATAGTCAAACTCATAGGAGCACAAAACAGAATGGTAGTTTCCAGGGGCTGGGAGGAGGAGTTAATGGCTATAGTTAATCAATGTGTACAAAATTTCGGTTATGCAAGATGAATAAATACTAGAGATCTGATGTACAACACCGAGCCTACAGATAGTAATATTGTATACACAAAAATTTTTCAAGAGGGTAGAACTGATGTTAAACATTCTTACCACAAAAAACCCCACACTACTTCTCTTTTTTCTGTAACAAGTCAGTGATATCTATTCCCTTCAGTGTTATAACATGATCTAGTTCCCGGCTATCCTGTCTTTCATTATCCCCAGAAATTCCACAATCATATTTTACTGCTGTTGATCTAATCCTTTTTTTTTCATTCCTATGGATAAACAGACTCTATGAACTCATTCCTACCAACATAAACATATGCACAGCTATATATAATCTGATCTGAGACCAAGAATTTATATCAGCCTCTCTCCAGGCCCATCAGCCCCAAAGGGCCTGGACAGACCCTTCTGAGTCTGTTCAAACCTCAGTTCCCAGAGGTCACCTGACGACAAAAGGCCTCACCTGGTTCTGGATGTTTGGTGCTGTCTCTTCCCTTCCACTGTCCCACAGAAGGTCACCCTGTTTGTCCTAACTAGAGGGTCCATAATTGTCCTGCTCTTCTGCCTCCATCAACTTCTGGTGACTCTCCTCTTACCTACATTCAAGGTGAGGATAATTTATTATTCAATTCACTCTACTAATATCATTAAAGAGTCAGTTGATAATATCCTGCGTTCAAGGCTCTGTCCTTGTACTAATATGGAATAAAGAGATTTTCAGAGACCACTGGATCTAAGTTGGTCCATGCACATATGGTGACACCGGGTGAGGGGGGGTTGACCTGCCCCAGTGGCACAGCTGTCCCATGTCAGGGCAGGACCAGAGCAGGAGATCCTCGTGCAATCTGACCTGAGGTCCTTTCTGGTTCCCAGGGGAGATAATACCACTGATGACAGTGATGATAGTATCTAACAGTACTGGCTCCCTACTATAAAATTCACATATAAAGTTACTACTGTGATCCCCGGATTACATCTCTTCAGACCTGAGACCAGAATGGTGACGTCGCATCCTCAGGGTTGCACTGTGAAGATGGAGCTTAGCTCTGCTCTCCACCACTGCACGCCCATCAGATTTCAGCTCTAATCCCAGGATTCAGTGACACAGGGCCTCAGAGGAGCCGCTCAGGGGAATGATCTAAGGGAACTAATTTCTGGAGCAGGGAGCTTCCCTCTGGCTGTGGTGAGCTCATCCACCCTGCAAACTGTTCAGTATGTCTCTCTATAACCAAGAACCATGAAGTTCTCTCCCTTGATGTGGTGGGAACCATTTCAATGAGTTCAAAGGTCACTAGTATTGATTTTAAAAAATGGATACTTCTAGGTATATGAATGTGCACATGGAGACCAGGTCCCTGACCCAGCACTGGGAGCTGAGGGCCTCCCACCAGCTGTCTCTATTTCAAATCCTGAGGAGAATTTATGCCCCTCAAGGTTCTCCCCAAAGGAGATAGGCTGCAGGTCCAAGATAATCTCCTGAAAATCAGCTTTATACTAGATAAGCAGGATTAGAGGATGATGGCTATTTGGACTCTGTTCTTAGTGAAGGAGGACCCCAGAGAGAGCACGAGTTCTTCACGGGCACAGCCAGCATCCTCCTCCCCATGGGGTGACAGAACAGTGAGTCTGTCTCCATGTCAGATGCAGGACCTGAGGGCCACAGGGCAGGATGTCAGGAGTGAAAGATGACCGGCAGAATGGATCCTGAAGGATGGGCAGCACCGAGTCCATCCTGGAGGCAGGTGTCCTGTGGGTGCGAGAGCACTCTTCATGGAGCTGACTTCATCCACTGCCGTCTGCTGCTCTGTCCAGCAGGTGACCATGCAGAGCAGACTCACCTGAGTGAGCTGACAGCTGTGCTGCCTCCTCCTCCTCCTCCTACTTTCCAGCATCTCCGCTCTTGTGGGTGTAGTGTCTCCAGGGGATCCCCCAGCTGAACTATGAAGAGTGTTCAAGGAGCGACTCCATTGATTTCTATCCTCAGCCCCAGTCCCAGGCTCACACTCCTGGTGGTGTGCTCAGTGTCCCAGGCATCAGAATTCTGAAGGCTGTGCACTGCCATTTAATACTGGACTAGAGACACTAAGAGGTAAATGCCTTGTGAGCCCACACAGGACCCTCTCCTGCAGAGCAGGGCTGGACTGCAGGGGGCGCTCAGGACCACCTAGCACAGAGCTCCAGCTCAGGAACAGATCCAGAGGGGGCTGGGGAAGGCTTTCCTCTCAGGCCTGGAATTTTATTTTTTCAAAAACAAATGGCCTAAAAAAAATTTGAGGGGCCAGCCCACTGGTGTAGCGGTTAAGGTCGCACACCCTGCTTCCCTGGCCCGGGGTTCGCCATTTCAGATCCCAGGCGCAGACCCATGCTTATCAAGCCATGCTGTGGCAGCATGCAATATACAACGTGGACGAAAATGGGCACAGATGGTAGCTCAGGGCCAATCTTCCTCAGCAGAAATAGGAGGATTGGCAACAGACGTTAGCTCAAGGCTAATCTTCCTCCCCAAAAATAAACAGCAAAACAAAAAAAATTGAGCAAGTATTACTGAAGTGTCTTTGAATATCCTATTCTATTGGGAGAATTTACTAAACACAATAAGGAAATGAAAACCATATTAAAAAGGAGATTTCCATGACTTCTAGATATCTCAATAGTGACATTCTGAATGACAAAGATGGTATTTTTAAATCGAAGTTTCCAAAATTTTCTCAGATACTCTGATCCCAAGGATAAGACATTCAAACATCAAAGCCCAGAATAGCTTCAGGTGGTTTCACAGTGAGGACCACATCCTGTGGGGACTTATTCCTTAGTGTCTGCACAGAGTGCTGGACATGTCAGAAGACACACTCTTAAAACAAAGATTAAGACTAGGACCCTCCTCATCCTGTTGAACATGGTTGCTGTATCATCTGTCTGCTCGTTCTCAGGTTGGACCAGGTATTCAGCTATGAAATATGCTGCTTGATGAATATGCAAATAATCAGGGTCTATTGAGGTAAATATAGATATATCTGTGTCCTGAGAGCATCAGCCAAAAACCACCCCCTCCCCTACAGAAGCCCCAGGAGCACAGCCGCTCACCATGGACTGGAGCTGGGGAATCCTCCTCTTGGTGACATTGGCTACAGGTAATGGGGTCCCCAGTCCCTGGGGTGAGGAGGAGACCAGGAACAGTGAAAGTGGATTCAATCCACTCCTGTCTCCTCTCCACAGGTGTCCACACCCAGGTCCAGCTGGTGCAGTCTTGAGCTGAGGTGAGTTAGCCCGGGGCATAAGTGAAGGTCTCTTTGAGTCTTCTGGATACACCTTCACCAGCTACAATATGCACTGGGTGCGACAGGCCTGTGGAGAAGGTCTTGAGTGGATGGGATGGATCAACACAAACAATGGTGGCACAGGCTACGTACAGAAGTTACAGGGCAGAGTCCATGGACATGGCAGAGTCCACGACCAGGGACATGTCTATGAGCACAGCCTACATGGAGCTGAGCAGTCTGAGATCTGAGGACACAGCCGTGTATTACTGTGTGAGAGACACAGTGTGATAACCTATGTCCTGAGTGTGTCAGAGCCCTGAGTGAGAGGGCAGCTGTGCTGGGCAGAGGAGCTGCAGGGATGATTAGTTTCGAGACTGCCTTAGAAAACAGGGTTAAGAAATTGAGGAAAAGGACCAACAGAATCATGTGTACATGTACTTTATGGGGGGTGCTCCACACAATAATCATCCTGTGATCAAAATTTAGGATATGAAGAGAAGCTCAATGAATATTGCAGATGGAAACATTCCCATGGTGGTTTTTGTGTGAACCTAAGTATTTAAATGACTGGGGTGACCACCATAGATCAGGACCGCTCCAGCAGGTGAGAAGTCTAGGTGTAACTCCATAGGAAAGTGTAAAAACCCCATCCAGGTGGTTCTGCCATGTTGCACCCCCACCAATGGGTGAGAGTTCCTGCTGCTCCACATCCTCTCCAGCATTTGGTGCTGTCAGTGTTTTAGATTCTAGCCGTCCTAATAGGTGGGTAGTGGTATCTCGTTGTTGTTTTAATTTGCAATTCCCTAGTGACCTATAATGTTGAGCATCTTTTCATCTGCTTATTTTCCATCTGTGTAACTTCTTTGATGAGCTTCAGGCATTTGGTCCATTTTTAATTGAGTTGTGTGTTTTATGCTGATCAGTTGTAAGTATCTTTGTGTATTCATGGTACAAGTCTGCACCAAATATGCTATTTGAGAATGTATCTTTCTGTCTGTGGCTTGCCTTTAGATTCCTGTAATACTGCCTTCCACAGAATAAACATTTTTGACTTTGGTGCATTCTATTTATCAATTTTTCAGAGAACATGTTTTTGGTCTCATTTGTAAAAACTTGTCCACAGATCCGAGGACACCCAGAAGCTCTCTCAAGTCCCTGTGTCAGGCCACCATCAAGGGCTGGGGCTTCAGCTCCGTCCTGAAGGGGGAATTGCATCAGCTACTTGGAATTCTTCTCTGTGGGAGATTGGTCCCCTCCCCCCATGTGTTTCTTTTCTTCATTTTTTAGTATCAGTATGGATACTTTTTTAAAACTTTGCATTAAAGTGCAATACTATGTTACTAATTTTTTCAAGTTTTTCCGGCTTTTTTACCCTTTGGGGGCACTTTGGGGTTGGCTCCTAGATCCTTTTGAAGTTCCCCTGTGATTTGCTTTCTGAATAGTTCCTTATTTCCTACAACTACAAGAGGCTCCAGCCTCATGTTGCATATTCCTTTCCAAGGCCTAGAACTAGCCATTTCTCTAGGTAATTCTGTCTTTTTGTTGTTGTTGTGGAATGGTATTAGAAACCGAGAGTTTGGCGCTGGTGTGCTCTTTGCTACTGGGGTGTCATTGCTTCTGTGACCACTCGGCTGGCAGACCAAGGCAATATGTGTCCATTCTCAACCATGTACACACAGATGTCTGCAAGTATGTCTGAATCTAATCTTCTGAACCAATATTAAACTAAACTTGAGAAAATCCTGGTGTCTCCCACCCTAATCCGACACCACAGGGACCTCTCCAGCCTTCCCCCTTGTCGCCTGGAACCTCCCACTCCAGCAGCGAGAAATCTGGCTCCCATTGTAGGCTGTTCTTTTCCTAATTGTTCAGCTCCAATGTGCACACACCGTGGTTTCAGAGTTGTTGGCACATCCTCGCATGGACACAGCATGGTCAGCTGCAAGACACAGTACTTCCTTCAGCCTGGACTCCTACAGATCCCCCTCCTCTAGGAGGAAACTTAGGTCAGCACCTTGTGCCCCCATCGCCCCCAGAGAGGTTGTCTCAAATGTGTAATGTCAGCAGATATTTTATACAGTCTGTCTTCATCCTGAGATCCACGACCTGCTAGTGATTTTAAATTGTATCCATGAAGGTTCACTCTTTGTGCTGTAAAGTTCTATGGCTTTTGGGAAATGCATAGTATCGTGGATCCACCACTGCCGTATCACACAGGATAGTTTCACCACCCGTAAAAATCATCCCTGCTTCACTATTCAACACGCTTCCCTAAATTCCTGGCATCCATTGACATGTTTATCCTAACTATAGTTTTGCTACCTCCAGAATGGTGGATAAATAAAATCATACATTACGTAGACTTTTAAGACTGGTCTCTTTCACTTAGCAACATGCACTTAAGATTCATTTACACCAGCAATGAATGCAAAAGGAAATTTAAAAAACATTACATTTAAAATAGCACCTAAAAGAATAAAGTATCTAGGAATAAATTTAACCAAGGGTGTGAAAGATGTGTACACTGAAAACTACAAAACACAATTGAAGGAAATTAAAGAACACCTAGATATATGTCAAGACATACTGTGTCCATAGATTGGAAGATGTATTTATATTGTAAGACAGCAATATGACCCCCAAAGTAGTCTACATATTCAATGTATCCTTATCTAAATCCAACAACACTTTATTAGAAATGGCAAAGTTAATCCTCAGATTCATAGGGAATTTAAGGAGTGCTGAACAGCCAAAACAATATTGAAAAAGAAAAAGTAATTGGAGCACTAACTTCCTGATACAAAATTTTCTACAAAGCTAAAGTAATCAAAGCAGTGTGGTACTGGTATAAGGACTGATGAATAGACCAGCGAGAATAGAGTTATGGGTCTGGGAATAAATCCATCAATCTAGAGCCAATTGATTTTCAGCAAGGGTGCAGGAAACATGAAATGAGGTTTCCCCAACAAGTGGATTTCCACATTAAAAAAAATGAAATTGTACACTAACCTTACTGTATATACAAAAAGTAACTCAAAGTGGATCAAAGATCTGAATGTAAGACCTAATGTCATAAATTTTTTTGAGGAAAATATACAAGTAAATCTTTCTAACCTCAGATTTGTCAACATATTCTCAGAGATGACACCAAACAAGAGCTATAGAGAGAAAGTAGATACCTCGGTGTTCATCAAGACTAAAAGCCATTGGCATCAAGGGACATTGTTAAGAAAGTGAAAAGACAACCTACAGAATAGAAGAAAATATTTGCAAATCTGATAAGAGTCAAGTATCCAGAATGTATAAAGAGCACTTACAACTCAACAACAAATGGTAAACTATGCACTTTACAAAGGGGAGGGGGCAAACGGTTTGAATAGACATTGCTCCAAGGAAGATCTACAATGGTGAACATGCAGATGAAAAGATGCTCAACATCATTAGGAAAATGCATGTTTTTAAAAACCATGACGTACCACTTCCAACCCACTAGCACGGCTATAATAAACAAAATGAATATAACGGTTAGTAAGGATGTGTAGAAATGGGAACCCTCATCCATTGTGGGGGGTGGGAGGATGTAAAACAATTCAGGCACTGTGGAAAACAGATCAGAAATTCCACAAAAAGTTACAGATAGAATGACCACATCCCAGCAGTCACACTCTGTGATATGTACACAAAAGAACTGAAAACTGGTTCTCAAGCAAATTTGTACACACGCATGTTCATTGCAGCACAGTTCACAACAACCAAAAGGTGGAAACAGCCCAGATGTGAAGCAATGGATGGATGAATTGTGGAGTATACATACAATAGAATATTATTCAATAAAAAAAGGAATGAAGGGCTGACACATGCTACAACCTGGATGAACCTCAAAAACATTAGGCCAAGTGAAAGGAGCCAGTCACAGAGGGTCGCATATTGTGTGATCCCGTTAATATGAAATACACGGAATAGGTAAATCCACAGACACAACACAGAGTGTGGTTGCCAGAGGCTGGAAGCAACTGCTTAGAAGGCAACTGCTTAAAGGGTTTCCTTTTGGGTTATGGAAATGTTTTAGACTTGGACAGAGGAGGTGGATGCACAGCATTGTGATTACTGCTCAGTTGTTCAGTTTTAAATGGTTAATTTCATGTATGTGAAGTTCACATCCATTAAAAACAAGATTCGTCCATGTCTTTTTATGGCTTGATAGCTCATTTCTTCTATCACTGAATAGTAATTCGTTGTATGTGAGGACCACAGACAGTTTATTCCTTCACCTGTGAAAGGACATCTTGCAGCTTCCAGCTTCAGTAATTATGAATGAAACTGCTACAGTCATTTACATGCAGTATTGTGAAGACAAGCTTTCAAGTCAGTTAGGCAAATACCCCAGGACCATGATCGCTGGGTCATAGGATAACCTATGTTTAGCTTTATACGGAACTGCCAAACCGTCTTCCAAAGTGACTGTGTAAATTTTCATTTCTACCAGCAATGATGAGTGTTTGTGTTGCTCTGCATACTCGGCAACAGTTGTCATTGTTAGTTCTGTGGATTTTAGCTCTTCTAATAGGCCAGCAGTAGCAGGTTGGGGTGAGGGAAGCCTACTGGGGGAAGGGTCTGGCTTTGCTCTGGTCCTGATGCTCTTGGAGATGTTGACTCCACATGTGCCCGACCCCTCACTGGAGCTGCAGAGACAGACCCTCGCTGTCCTGAGAGTCCACTGTGGCATGACCCTTCACAGAAGGGGAGTGGTCACACAGAAACACAGGCCTTGGTACAAAGATGGGTTCCAGATCCTCCTGTAGAAAATCTGTTCTTTCCTGTATACACCAGAGTGAGCTCAAGGGCCCAGCTCCCCAGAGGCCCTGCCAACTCTCACAGGACAATCTGAATCCTGGTGGGGGAGATCTCTCCGCCTGTGGCACCTCACAGAGCAGGTGCACAGACCTGCAGAAGCTGGCACAGGGCTGGTGTGCAAGGTGAGTGTCTCACAGAGACTGCCTGTTTCCCCAGGTGTCCTTCTTGGCTGAGGCTGGAGGACCCAGCCCTCCATCCTCTCCTTTACCTCTACCAGCATCCAGACAAAGGGCTGGAGTTCAGGAGGCAGTGGGGGTGCTGATATGATCCTGTCAAAAGAAAGAGTATTCATGTCACTTGTTGAAGATGGTAAGGCACACTTTATTCCAGGGGGTCATCATGATAAGTGTAGGGACCACTGTGATAGGGGTCTTGATTGGGCTCAACTTTGAATGCAGCAGCATAGGCCAGTGGTATTTATAGCCAAGGGGAAGCTGGGGTTGGTGTATGGAAGACTACTAAGAGGAAACATCAGGATTCATGAGGGTTCTGTTAAACTGACCTAAGAGGATTCAGAATGAAGGCCAGCCAGATGAGCAGACATCACTTGGGTTGGAGGGGGATGTGGAACCTGACAGATAGGGTCATCAGCTGTGAGGGTGGTCAGATATGAGAGTCATCAGATACAAGTGTCATCAGATAGAAAGATGGTCAGACACAAGGATGAACAAATAGGAAGGTGGTCAGATATGGGTGTGATCAGATATGAGGGCAATCAGATATGAGGGTAGTCAGATATAAGGATAATCATATATGAGGTTGGTCAGATATGAGAGTGATCACATATGAGGGTGATCAGATATGAGGGTGGCAGATATGAGAGTGGCAGATATTCAGGGCAGGGGATTTAGAGTGAACTGATTTACAAGATTTTTGCTGAACTTGGACAATGCAGAAAGGAACACAGAGTCCAATAGTCAGGCATAGTTGAGAAAGATCCCAGGGGGCCTGAGCAGAGTTGGGCTGAGGAGAGAGTCTTCATCAGCTCTCAGCTCTGCGCCCAGTGATTCCTGCCATGGAGCTCTCAGTGGCAGCGCCCTCCTCAGCCCTGTGTTATTCTGTAACAAGCACCGCGAGGGAGGCCGTGAGAACCCAGAGTGACCCCTGTGCCCGTGTGGGCAGCGACACCCCCTCCTGGGAGCCCACCTTAGAAAGAGCCCCTGCCCCAGCGACTGGCTGGGCAGTGAGGGGTGAGGACACCCCCCCCAAAGGTGCCACTTTGGCACATGGATTATTTTGAGCTGAAGGCACTGGAGAACCACCAGCAGCAGGAAATGCTTTTTACCTCACCCTAACCGCCTAAACATAAAGTCCAGGTTTCCACGTTTTAAAGGAAATTTACATTTATAACAGAAATTTAAGTTTGCGAGTTCCCTCCGTACCAAGAGGAAGCTGCTCTGGAGACCACTCTTACCACTCGAGAGACTCTCATGTGCATCACAGGACAGCCTCATTCACCCATGTTCTCCTGCTGGCCTCCCCACCACGTGCCTCTCCCACCTAAGAAGGTAGAGAAGCCTCAGTTATCTGGGGGCCTCCTTGAGGCTCATTTCTCTGTGAAGCCCCATCAGTGGGGTGGTGAATGGCCACTAGTCTCTCTAACTCCTCTCCATGTACTATGATGAATTCTCACTCATATGTAGTTGTCAGACAAGCTAGATGGCCCCCTGGGAACCCTGCCCCCCTCAGAGGAGACAGGTGGTCAGAGCTTCCCCTAGTCCCTGCCAGAAATGACCAGGAAGGGGCGCTGCCAGTGGCTGCTCTTCTGGGCTGATGGGAGGATGGCAGAGACCTTTCCCATGAGGGAGCTGGTCTAAGAATGAAGTGGGCCTTCAGAAGGATGGGGACCGTCCCAAGGCCTTTGTGGGGCACATATGCAGACTTTTCACAGGCACGCTGCATTAAAACCCGAGGCCCCAGAGCACAGAAATTGTTTAATTTCTGCCTTACTCAGAAATACTCTCCCTGATATAATGTGGAAAATCCAAAAGAGTGTGGTTGGATGGGCAAGACAATCTCTCAGTTACGATAGAAGCTGCCACTCAATTATTTGAAAATAGCTTGCAGGAAAACAGGAGGAAAAGAGGATTAAAATCAACCGTCCTTGCCTTACAAATTGAGTCTCTACAAAAGAAAAGGTGTGAATCTGGAATAAACTCAACCCCCTGCTGACTCAAAGCCACAGAGCCTCCCTGTGTGTCCCCAGAGGTGCAGACACTGCAAAGAAGACATTAAGGAGACGAGGGTCCTGCACCACAGAGACAGGAAAACCGGAGAAACAATCTCCCTGACCCTTCACCTCAGCCGGTCTAGTCTCCCCTCATGTGGGACAGCTCCCCATCTCTTGACAGGTTCGGCTGGTCCTCAGTCCCACCCGAGAACCCGCCACTGAACCTAAAATAGAGGATCAGGAACTGGACTTCGTTGACTCTGGTGCGACTTTTCCATCCACTCAGAGGATTCATCTCTACCTGTCACCTCTGATTCTTCAGGTTGTCAAGTATCTCAGCGTCCTCTCGTTGCCCATGTCTCAGGCTTCCCGGTAGCCTTAGGCCTTCTTC
Organism: Rhinoceros unicornis; assembly: GCA_028646465.1. Classification (NCBI taxonomy): domain Eukaryota; kingdom Metazoa; phylum Chordata; class Mammalia; order Perissodactyla; family Rhinocerotidae; genus Rhinoceros; species Rhinoceros unicornis. The sequence continues at coordinate 11,663 of CM053536.1, forward strand.
ATGCCCAGTTTCCAGTTCCCGGCTCCTCGCAGGCAAACTTTGTAGGTAGAGATGTATGCTGTAAATCTCACGCCACCATACAACGGAACGAGAAAGGAGTTCCTATTTCTCTGCCCTCAGACCAAATCTCAAACTTCCTTCTTTCCCTAATGGTGACCCAGCTCAATTTAAAATCCCCTTAAGAGGATTCACTCTTTAAAAGAGGTTCCAAGTCATCTCTGGGCCTCACATGCAAATGGGGTTGTACAGCTACCGCGGGCAGAGCCCGTGCACACACTGCTGAGAAAACGAACGGCCCTCTCCCATCAGCAGACCAGTTCCTTTTCTCTGGTGCAGAACGAGGACCTGGACTCTGATGGACTCTCCTTCACAACACGGTGTTCTTGTCTGTGCCTCCTCGTGCTGTAACACCCCAACTTGCTAGTGAAGAAAGGGGGATGCTTGGTTCACATGGGAATCAAATCTATAGATGTGTACAAGATCTAAGAGCCCTGAACTCTTCTGCCATCCCTCGTCACCTCAGGTTCCCTGCTCCAGCCCCCGTCTCACCTCCATTCCTGCTGACACAGCCTGGTTTTCAGTCATTGACCTCTGCTCGGCTTTATTTTCAGTTCCATTGTGGCCTAACTCACAATGTCTCTTTGCATTTACATTTAGAGCAAGACAATTAACATGGACTTACATACCTCAGAAATACTGTGGGTCTTTCTCAAAGTGTTTCCAAATCCTTGAAGCCAACTGAGAGTCTGTGTCTTTACCCAAGCCTCCACTCTTGTGCAGTGTGTTGACAACCATTTCTTCTGTAACCAGACTAAGCAGAGTGCTCTTAGAGACTCCTTCCTTCTCCTGAAGGCACTAGCTGAACGAGGCCATAAAGCCTTCCATTTAAACTTCAGTGGGTACAAACAACTGGTACCTGGGAGGACAGGAGACACCTCACAGCACTCAAAAGCTCATCCAAAATGCCTTGAGTCAACTTTGTCTACCCCTCTCCCAAAACAAACAAGCAGCTATGTATATTTCTCAGACAGCTTGGTTACCGCACCAATGGATTCCTAACTTTGCTGCCCTGGCCAGACCTCTGTGTTTCCACCCAAGACACCACCTCAGAGCCCATTTCCTGGCCCTAACCTCCTTTCAAGTCTTAATATTAACACTATCCACACACCTGGCTCTCAGATTACTCAATGTTAATAATCCTTTTCACCTGTCTTGCCATGAAAATGATGGAATTGCTGTAGGTCTCCTAGGGCAACCTTCTGCCTCTTAGATGTGTCCTATAATATACTTCCCATGTCAGTCAGACACTGTGGCATCAGGCACACTCCCAGGCTTGTACACCTACAGCAGCTGCCTTGATTGGCAAGGCTAGTTCCCTCCTATTAGGCTCCCCCATTCACCTCCATGTTCCCCATGCTGTGTCTGCTCTCCGACAAGTGCATAAGACACAACACTTCTCTTCACGGGCAGACCATCTCTGAGCAAGCCCACTGAGCCAATCTCTCCATCATCTTATATCATTGTAACACTCCAAAGCCAGCTACTCTACCCCCTCCCTGATGAGGGAGCACCCGCCCCATCCTTCATGATTGCCTTCCAGCTATAGACAGGATTTCTTGGACACCTCCTTAGTCAACACTGACTCCTCTTTTGTGATGGCTTCTGTAAATGAAAATTTGTGGGGAAACATAATAACTGTCTATGCCACAGTATGCCCACATGAAACACTTGAGGCATCCTCTCTGCCCACTGTAAAATCAGCCCATGCTGCTGAGCCCACAGCTCTTACTAGGGCTTGCACATTAACAAAGGGAAAAACTTCCACTATCCACAGTCACTCCAGATACGCCTTTGGAGTCTACCACACTGTGGTGCCATCTGGAAACCCCTAACTTCTGCAGGGACTCCTATTGCCAATGGGCACACCGTTGCTTCCCTATTACAGGCTTCCACCTCCCTGCTAAAAATGCTGGTGTTCACTCTCTAGCCCACGCTGAGCAGACTGACTCTGTATCTCTAGGAACCAATAGAGCTGACAGAGCTGCTAAATACACAGCCAAGAATAGACCTCTCATCCTTTTTCCACCCAGTTTATAAACCTGCCTTTACCCCTGACTGATATTATTGGTTATCAGGTAAGTTACCCACAATCTGAAGAAGACAAGTGGGTACAATAGGGTGGCAAACAATTATCAGATGGATTATACATGGGGCTGAGTGGAGGTCCTGTGGCTTCCTGTCTTTTGATGTTTGGCTTGCTCTTATCCCCATCAGATGGGCACTTGCAGATGGGAGATAGTTAAGGAAATGGAAGACATTGGCTCTGCTTGGGCATCCACAAAACTTCTGACCATATTATTTCCCGACATGCCGCTTCTAAATCCCACCAAATTCCTGTAGGAAACCAGCATGCCTCAGGAGTCCTCCAAGGCCCATACAGCCCCTTCAGCTCTCCAAATGGACTTTATAGACCTGCACCCAGCTTTCAACTACTCCCACTGTTTGGTGATTGTCTGCATGTTGAGTGAATGAACTGAATGCTATCCAACTAACAACCCAATGCCGCAACAGTGGTAAAGAAATTAATAACTGAGATTGTTTCTGGTTTTGGCATTCCTTCACTGACTGGATCAGACCGGGGAATCACTGTACCGCAGAAATAAACCACTTGCTTGCATAAACTCTGGGTACTCATTAAAACTTCATACTCTGTACCATCCTCAATCATCAGGGTGAGTGGAACATAATGATCTAGACCTAAAAAGGGACTTTAGGAAAAATGTGTCAAGAACCTGGACTGACTTAAGTGTCAAAATCATTGCCCTTAGCCCTTAAAAAAACATGTAATACACCAAATAAGATAAATGAGTTTATCACTTTTGAAATATTTTTTAAAGGATTCTCTTAACCTTTCATTCCTGGATTGAGTGAAATTTAGAGAGACTTAAATGAACAAGTTGATTCTATGACTAGCTATCTATAAGAATTAACTGGTATGCTTGAGGCATATCATCCACAGTAATAAGGTCATAGCCTTTGCCTATTGACAAGCTTTGCCATCCATTTCCTCATCAAGGTCTTCAGAAGAAAACATGTGCTGTCACCTCACTGGGAAGGACCTTATGAGGTCCTGTGAGCCACCTACACTGTCGTCAAAATAAAAGACAGAGATTCCCAGATTCATGAAGCAAGACCAAGAGACCCAGACCACCACTCCCAAGACAACTGGAAGACCATCCCCATAAATAAGGATTCTAGAGCCAATTCCCAGGCTCTGGAAGCAGATGACATCTCAAGGTAGACGGCTTTCACAAAATCATGGACCAAGAAGCTCCATTTCCACCTTTGTTATTCTTTTTTAGGTTTCTCTCTTGCTTAAGAAAAAAGAAAAAACCTTTTTTTTAACACAAAACCTCCCCTTTTCCCCATTTATTGAAAGACTGACTGGAGATTGCCTTTCAAAATCTGTCCTGCTCTTTCTCTGATCCTCCACTATCAGCTTTCTTTCAAACTGTGTCTTACTCCTCTTAACCCAGACTGTTTTCTCAGCAAGTTAGGCACAGATCCAGCACGCTTTACCCCATATTGCAACCCTGTTCACATTAACTAATAAGTCTGATTCTTGGTTGTGTCAACATCTGGATTGCGAATAAGAACATGAACTAGTTTTTCTTCCTGCCAGTATGAGCAGGTGGATGTGAACACTATAGGAGATGGATGAATGAAAAGGTGTGGTATCCACAACCAGAAAATCAACGTCAAATCAACGTCTCCTTCCAGTGAGCTAATTGGGCCCAGAAAAACTCTATGGAAGCTCAAAGACCGTCCCTTGCTCAGGCAAAGTCACTGGCAGAGAATACTTCCCTTTGCGTAAGAACAGGCGTGCTGCTGGACCGTTCCTTGGGGACATACCAAGGCAATATTGCAATCAAACCCAGTGGATTGATTCTTGAGGCAGCATCCTCAGACCTCTCAAGGAGGTCACAAGGGGGTTTGTACTAACTCTTATGGCACAAACACTTGCTAGATCACAAAATGTTTCAGCTGGTTCTCAGGCCACCCATGGACAACCTGGGGTATCTCAGTCTCTTCCCTGGTCAGGCTGCCCAACTCCACAACTTATACACAAGTAGACCAAAAATCTGAACTAACTTGGTCAGGTGACAAAGCCACAGCTTAGAACTGTCGAATAGAGGCTAACTGTCTGATATAGAGGCCTTCTATATCAGATACGTCACAACCTGTTCTGCTCTTACAAACCGACAGGAGCCCCTGGGAAATGAAGATGTGAGATACCAACGTGACTGGTGACAAAGGGCCTGAGTCAACACAGACCTGGGGAAATGTGTGCTCCACTTTCACCTTGTCCATGAACTACAGTGGTCTTTTCATCTCATGTGTAATAAGGGCATAAAAGATTTCCACCTAAATGGTCAGGAAGATGTGGACTCAGATACCAGACCCTTTCTGTCACCAGATGCTCCACCTTAAATGCCAGCCAAATTACAAACTTGGGCTCCTCCCTTCACGAAGTCATGCCACATAAATGTATCAGACAAGACAACGCAATAGAAAACCAGCTTGTGTATCACCCCTCCAAATTCTTTTCAGTATTGAAGACTTATTCCCAAGTTTTGGAACTTATGATTTGGAAAAGGTGATCCTGAATATCTCTATGATAATAGAACAAGAGGTTAATAATACTATGTGAACACTGGAAGCACTCCAATCAGAATTTAATAGTTTAGCTTCTGTTGTACTCCAGAATCATGGTGTCCTGCCTACACTAACTGCTCAGCGAGAAGAGCCTGTGCAAGCACTGGTGTATCAGCCAGGGTTTTCCATATAAGCAGAACCAATAGGAGACGAGAGATGATAGATGGATAGATAGATAGATAGATAGATTGATAGATAGATAGACAGACATATAGATAGATAGACAGATAGACTGATGATAGAAGATAGATTAATAGATGGATAGATGATACATAGATGATAGATAGATAGGTAGATAGATAGATAGACAGATAGATAGACATATAGATAGATGGATAGATTGATGATAGAAGATAGATAGATTAATAGATGGATAGATGATACATAGATGATAGATAGATAGATAGATAGATAGATAGATAGATAGATAGATGATACATACATACATAGATGAAGATAGATATTTAATATGAGTGATTGGCTCACTTAATTATAAAGGCTGAGATATCCCAAAATCTGCTGTCTGCAAGCTGGAGACCGGGAAAGCTGGTGGTGTACTTTAAGTCCAAGCTTGAAAGTCTGAGAACCAGGGGAGCCAATGATGGAAGTCCTGGCCTGAATCTGAAGGCCCAAGAACCAGGAGCACTGATGTCTGAGAACAGGAGAAGATGAAGTCCCTGCTCAAGGAGAGAGTGAATTCACCCTTCATCTCCTGTTTTGTTCTATTTAGTCCTTCAATGAACTGGATGATGCCCAGCTACACTGGTGACTGATCGCATTTACTCAGCCTACTGATTCAATTTTAACCTCTTTCAGAAACACCATCACAGACACACGTAAAAATAATGTCTTGCCAGCTATCTGGGCCTCCCTTATCTCAGTCTAGTTGACACATAAAATTGCTTGTCATGATTGGCAAAAAGTGCTGCTTCTATGTGACTCAGATGGGACAAATAGTATCCACCTTACACTTTTTAAAAGAGAAGATAAACATTCTCCGTCATATAAATGAAGCTCAACCATTTTATTGGACTGACCTATTTCAGAGTTGGGAGCCTGGTTTAAGGGGATGTGAGGAAATGTACTTAGATTTGTTCTTTTCTGCTTGTTTATTTTCAATCTAATTTAACCTCATCACTCCCTTTGTAGATATCTTAACTCTCAGCTACTAAACTGATTCTTTCCACAGACACCAACTGAGCTTTTAATATGTGAAACTTCTCAAGAAGTTTCATAAGGGGGAAAAATAGGGGTTCAGAACCTGCCATCCCAAAATATGTTGCTTTGGCATGTTGCCTAATTTGAGCTAAATTTGCTTGAGAACCAGCCGACACTGGTACCTCCCCCAATTGCCTAAAACTAAATATAAATTTCCCCTTTTGCAAATGAATTTACATTTATGAAAGAAGATCATGTTTGTGAAGGTGCCTCTATCCCAGGAATAGAGATACAGCTTCCAAGCAGCCTGCATTTAGGTGATGACTGCAATTCTCGTCTTTGGGGCACTGACAACTCTTGGCACACCCTCAAGTACTGGGAGCCTGTAAGAACACGGAAGGCGTGGGCAATCACAAAGGTTTGAGAGTTGTCCAAGAACTAGGGCAGAGTTGAATGATAAGCTGCTCCTCCCACACGAAACCAGTCCTTCAGGATGGGGAGGTGGCTTTTTACCTAACGCACAGAAACAAACGTAGAGTGTCAGGAGAAGTGAAGAAACAGAAGAATGTGTTCCAGTACAAAGAATAAGATAAAACTCAAGAAACAGACCTTAAAGAAATGAAGATTAGTGATTTACCTGATAAAGTTCACAATAGTGGTCACAAAGATATTCACGAAGGACAGGAGAACAAAACGTGAACAGAGTGAGAATTTCAACAAGAAGATAGAAAATATAAGAAAGTACAAAAGAAATCACAGAGCTGAAGAACTGAGTAACTGAACTGAAAAATTCCATAGAGAGGTTCAACAACAGATCAGACGAAGCATAAGAAAGGATCAGTGAACTCAAAGTCAGGGCAGGGGCAGGACAGTGACTGCACACAGTGAAACCCTTGCAGTGTAGAGAACAGAAGGGAAAGAGAAACAGCATGAGGGTGTCATGGGCCAGTACGCTCAGCCACGCTCTGTGAGAACACTGATGGGGAGGTGAAGGGTGTCCGCCTCTCCACCATCAGAGGGGAAACTAGCACCA
>CM053536.1:19069-74519 GCA_028646465.1 Rhinoceros unicornis
TCCCCCTCTGCCAGCTCAACCCCAGAGGGATTCCTGCCCAGGCCCACCCACTGCCACGCCCTGACTGTGACCTAACTCCCTCAGGTGACCCACCCAGGGGTAGTGTGCTGGCAGCTGAGGCTGCCCTTTGTTCTCAGTCAGTGTCTCTCTCCTTGATGGGAAGTGGCCACAGCAGATGGTTCGGACCTGGCTCCCCTGAGGATCCTCCCTTTATCCATCCTCGTTGACAGATGTCCCTGAGCAGGGCCATGAGGCTGGCAGAGGCCCAGGTCACGCTGAGGACGCCCCTCTTGCTGCTTGGGCTCTGGGTGTCGCTGGCTCCAGTCCAGTGCTCTCAAGGCCGTCCCTCATGGCACTACATCTCCACTGAGGTGGTGATTCCCAGGAAGGAGTTGCAGCGTGGCAAAGGCATGCAGATGCCAGGCTGGCTCTCCTACAGCCTGCATTTTGGGGGCCAGAGACACGTGATCCACATGCGGCGCAAGAAACTCTTTGTGCCCAGAGATCTGCTGCTGATGACTCAGGATGACCAAGGAGCCTTACAGATGGACTACCCCTTCGTGCCTCTAGGCTGCTATTACCTCGGCTACCTGGAGGAGGTTCCTCTCTCCATGGTCACCATAGACACGTGCTATGGGGGTCTCAAAGGGATCATGAAGTTGGACGACCTTGCCTATGAAATCAGACCCCTCAAGGATTCCCAAAGGTTTGAACACGTTGTTTCTCAGATAGTGGCAGACCGAAATGCAATGGGACCTACCTATAGACTGGGGTACGAGGAGAGGGACTCCCTGTTCTCTCAGGCAAACGCCAGTGCGGTGCCCAGGATCTCTAGCAAGCTCTATGCATCCCACAGAGGACTGATAAGAGGCCTTCTCATGAGCTCAAGGTCGATATATACTCTGTACAACAATGTAACAAGCTGTGCAATATTTATGATAAACCTAGCCAGTTTGGTTGACACAATGTATCAAAGCCTTGATATAGGTTTCTATGTTAGCTGCGTACTCATTTATAATCAGAGAAATCCAACTGAGCTAACCGTCTTTCAGGTGCCAGGCAGTCCCTTTTTTCAGTATTTTGAGCGCTCGTTGTTTAGAACTCTGAATCCACATTCAAGCATATTATTTAATCAAGAGGGGCCCCACGAACTTCAGTTTAATCCAGTCCTATATGCTATATGCAACGTGCAAAATCTCGTCATGGTGGGTGCTCTACACAGACATTATTTATTGCTGTCTATCATATCAAGCCAACAGATTGGGAGAACGTTTGGTCTGTATTATGATGAATCCACTTGCATTTGCCAGAGAAGGACTACCTGCATCATGAACAGATACCCTGTGCTGACAGATGTCTTTAGTAACTGTTCCTTTGAACATACGCAGCACATAGTTGGCAACAATGTAGCGAAATGCATATTCAGCAGTCACATGTTGTATCACAATAAAAGCCTGACACATGCCCGTTGCGGAAACTACATAGTGGATCTCGGGGAGCAGTGTGACTGCGGCTCCTTCAAGCAGTGTTACAGCAACCCGTGCTGCAACAGTGACTGTCGCTTTACGCCTGGAAGTGCCTGTAACACAGGGAGATGCTGCGCAAACTGCACCTACGCCCCCGTGGGGACGCTCTGCAGACCAATCCAAAATATATGTGATCTTCCGGAGTACTGCGGAGGGGTGTCCTTGGAATGCCCCTCAGACTTTTATCTGCAAGATGGAACCCCGTGTACTGAAGAGGGCTATTGCTATCACGGAAATTGCACTGACAGCACCATGCATTGCAAAGAAATCTTTGGTGAAACCGCTGTGAAGGCTCCAGATAGCTGCTATACCATAAACAGAAAAGGCCACCGATATGGACACTGTCGAAGAGCTGAAGAGGAAATCAGATTTCAGGCCTGTGCTCAAGCAGATATTCTGTGTGGAAGGCTGCAGTGTATCAATGTCACTCACCTTCCCCAGCTACAGGAACATGTCGGCTTCCATCAGTCTCTCATCTCAGGGCACTTGTGTTTTGGAGTGGATTCACACCGTTCGACAGGAGCAACGGATGTGGGTCACGTGAGATCTGGTACCCTCTGTGCTCCTGGAAAGTTCTGTGACAATACCTATTGCAATGGTACTATGCAACAAATAAATTACGACTGTGTCCCTCACAAATGCAGTCTTAGAGGAATCTGCAACAATCAGAGGAACTGTCACTGCCATGTGGGGTGGGAACCTCCACGGTGCATACAGAGAGGTGCGGGAGGGAGTGTAGACAGCGGACCCCCTCCACGAAGAGTGCGGACAGTGTCGCACAGCCAGGAGTCAGTGATATATCTGAGAGTGGCCTTCGGCCGCCTTTACGCCTTCATAACAGTGCTCCTCTTTGGAGTGGCCACAAATGTAAGAACTATCAAGACCATTGAAGTTAAGGAAGTGACAGTTGATGAAATTAAATAATAAATCAGCCTCCCGACCCCGGTACAACTATAAGCGGTAGAGAATGAACATCTGTGAAAAAAATCAATCAAGAGCTGGCAGAGCCGGCGTCCACATTTCTAGAAGTCTGCCGGAGACACAGGGGTGCCCCCACATCACGGGTGGAGTGAGACATGTCAGCATTCTCACACCAGGTCTCCCATACAGGGTGCTGACAGCACTCTGAAATAAATCTTAAAAAACACGTTAGTGTCCGCTGCGTATTGTGTAAGCCTTTCAGAGCCCAGGCTAAGCCTGAGCCTCTGGCCCGGTGGGGATACCCGAGTTAGCAGCTGGGTCTTCCCCTGAGGTTGCTGGTCCCACAGTCAAGGGAAGTTGCCACAGGCTCCTTTCAGGCCATATTCGTGAAACATCTCCAAAATACTGCTCTTGAGCACTGAGGTTTTTCTCATCCTCTAGGAAACCTCTGCTCTAAACCCCAAGTGGATTCAGGGCAATCGAGGGCTACTGCCAGCCAGGCCTGCCTGTCCCAGACTGGGGTGGCTGTGGCTGTGGGGTGAGGGTGATGTGGGCTCAGTTCCTCCACAGCACAAACTGAGAGACCTAGTTTGAGCCTCTGGAGAGAAAATTTCCGTAAGAGGGAGACTGAGGTCATGATGTCAAATGCTGCATTCAAAGAAATTCAATCAGAAAACTAGGAGAAGTGTCTGTCAAGGACTCTGGCATTCAGAGGGAGCCCTGTGAATGTTAGTTCCCCCCTTCCTTCTTGCCTCTGCATTTCGATGACTGAAGAGGGACTAGAAGCTGAGTAAGTCATGGTGAGTGACAGACACAGGTCTTTCCAACAGGCCTGTGGGGGTGGAAAACCAGTCTACCTCATATCTAAGTAATTTTCAGTGAACTATTATAGGGTAATGTAAAATTAATAAAAATAAAATTCATAAGTAAATTTTTTTTTAATTATCTTAAATTAACATTGAAACTTATATTGGGTTTTTTCCCATGCAATACAGGTCCATCATACAGAATTTAAAAGCCAAAACCTCCCACAAACCTAAGGACTTACACTTCCCACATCATCCACAGAAAACAGCTTTTAGTCTGTCGTTACGTCGGTTTCCAGTGTTTTCCTAAATGCACGTGGTTAAAACTGTGCTGCTTCCGTACACATTGTTTTGAAATCCTACTCTCTCTTCTCCAACTACATCCTGGTATCTCTGAACCTCCTTCCAATTTCCAACATTCAGTCTACATTTAGGATACTCTGGCCCATTTTCGTGGCCTCTCAGTGTATTCCACTATTTTGTTGGTGAATATAAATGCGAAGTTCAAGTGAGAAATCAGGAGAATTAAATACCAGCTCACGTCCACGTCCTTGAACGTTAAGGGTTTGCTTATGCAGCACCACCCTCCCGGGAAATTTTACTCCTCTTCCTCCTGCCCCCTCCCACCAGCAGACCTCCCCATGTGGCTGGCAGGGTCTTCCTGCCAGGGATCATCTCCCCTCTCCCAAGGGCTCCTTTTCAGTTCAAGCTCGGCGTTGGATGGACACCGAGTCCTGATCTCCTCTGCCTCCCTTTCTATCGTCTGTTTTTCTTTTCCTTTTCTGAGTTTTGGTCATCACATCCTATCTCCTGGCATGGCTAATTGTTTGTGATGGAAGTCCAGAGATGGTATGTGAAAAATTGTGGAGGTTCTGGGTAATGTGACTCTCCTCCAGAGAGGAATGACCCCATTGAGCCCCCAGAATCAGAGCACAGGCAGACTTCTGGGCTCTGATGAGGGACAGAGCCAATGCGAGGCTGGGTTCCAGAGTGTGCGAGGGCTGCTCTGTTTCTGCTTGTCTCTCACTCACGGGGCACAGCCTTCCAGGGGCCCAGTTGAGAGTCTGGGCCATTTCTCCTTGGGAAGCTGTAAAGTCCAGTATTTGACCTAATCTGCACCCCAGACTACAGAAAGTTAGGCTTAGGTTTTTTGTTTGTTTGTTTTTTCTTTCCTAAATATATTCTTTTCTAAAAATTTTATTTATTTTCAGATGTAATTGACATACAACACGTGTAAGTGTACAATGTACAATGTGTTGAAGGCACACATTTAGAGACTGCAATATGATGACCACTGTTCAGTTAGACAAGAAGTGCATCAGGTCACATAGTCATTGGTTCTTTCTTGTGGTGATAACAGTGAAGATCTAGTCTCTTAGCAACTTTCCAGTCTACGATACAGCATTGTTGACTATAGCCACTGTGCTATGCATCAGAGCTCCAGAACTTATTTATCTACTAGTTGCAAGTTTGTCCCCTTAAACAACATCTCCCCAATTCCATCATCCTCCTGCCATTGGTTACCTCCTTTCTACTCTCTCTTTTTACCAGTTCCACTTGTTTGGATTCCACATGTGAGTGACATCATAGAGTACTTGTTTGTCTTTCCCTGCCTGACCTATCTCACTCAGCATAACACCCTAAAGATCTATGCATGTTGTCTCAAATGTCAGGATTTTCTGCCTTTTCATAGGCAGGAAAATATTCCATTGCATGTATATATATATTTGTATATATACCACATCGTCTTTATCCAGTCATCTGTTGACAGACACTTAGGTTTCTGCCATTTCTAGGCTATTGTGAACAATGCTAAAATTAACATGGGGTTACGAATATCTTTTTGAGATCTTGTTTTCATTTCCTTTAGATATATACTCAGCAGTGGGATTGCTGGATTATATGGTATTTCTCTTTTTAATTTTTAAAGGAAACTTCATACTGTTTCCCAGAGTAGCTGCTCAATTTACATTCCCATCAACAGTGTACAAGGGTTCTCTTTTCTCCACATCCTTGCCAACACTTCTTATCTCTTGTCTTCTTGATAACAGCCATTCCAAGAAGTGTTAGGTGACATCTCCTTGTGGTTTTGATTTGCATTTCCCTGATGATGAGTGATGTTGAGCACCTTTTCACATTGTTAATTGTCTCTGTTGCTGTTCAGAAGCTTTTAAATTTGATGTCATTCCCTTGTCAATTTTGTTTTTGTGGATTGTCCTTTCTGTTCCATGTCCAAAAAATCATTGCCAAGACAACTATCCAGGAGCTTCTTCCATATGTTTTTTTTTCTAGGAGTTCTATGGTCTCAGTTCTTATGTTGAAGTCTTTAATCCATTTTGAATTAATTTTTGTGAGAGATGAAATTTATGGGTCCAATTTTATTTTTCGGCATGTGTTTAACCAGTTATCCCAACAGCATGTGTGGAAGAGACTCTCCTTTCCCCATTGAGTGTTCTTGGACCCTTGTCATACATTGTTTGACCCAAGATGTGAAAGTCTATTTCTGGGCTCTCTATTCTGTTCCACTGGTATATGTGTCTGTTTGTATGCCAAGACACAGTGTTTGAATTACTACAGCTTTGCAATATAGTTTAAAATCAGGGAGTGTGATGCTTCTGGCTTTGGTCTTCTTTCTCATGATTGCTTTGGCTATTTGGGGTCTTTTGTGCATCTTTACACAGTTAAGGATTGTTTGTTCTGGTTCTGTGAGAAATACCATTGGAATTTTGATAAGAATTGTATTGAATCTGTGGATCATTTTTGGTAGTATGGACGTTTGAACAATATTAATTCTTCCAATCTGTAAGCATGGAATATCTTTCCCTTCATTTGTGTCTTCTTTAATTTCTTTCATCAGTGTCTTATTGTTTTCAGTGTATTAGTCTTTTATCTCCTTGGTTAATTTATTCCTAGGTGTTTTATCCTTTTTGATGCAATTGTAAATGGATTGTTTTCTTAATTTCTATTTCCAATACTGTTTTGTTAGTATATAGAAATGCAACTGATTTTGGTATGTTCATTTCATATCCTGCCAGTTTACTGGATTTGTTCACTAGTTCTAACAGGTTTTTGGTGGATTTTTTAGGGTTTTATATACAAGATCATGCTTTCTGCAAACAAAGGGTTTCACTTCTTCCTTTCTAATTTGGAAGTATTTTAGTTCCTTTTCTTGCCTGATTGCTCTGACCAGGACTTCCAGTACCATGTTGAATAAAAGTGGGGAGAGTGGACACCCTTGTCTTGTTCCTCATCTTAGATGAAACCCTCTCAGCTTTTCACCACTGGGTATGATGTTAGCTGTGGGTATGTTATAGATGCCTTGATCATGCTGAGGAATGTTCCCTCTGTCACCAATTTGTTGAGAGTGTTTATCAGGAATGGATGTTGAATGTTGTCACATGCTTTTTTTGCATCTACTGCAATGATTGTATGCTTTTTATTCTTCAATTTGTTAATGTGGGGTATCACAAGGATTCATTTGTGGTGAGTCCTCCCTCAAAGTAATCCCACTTGATCATGGTGTGTGATCCTTTTGTTGTAATGCTGAATTTGGCTTGGTAATATTTTGTTGAGCATTTTTGCATCTGTGTTCATCAGGGATATTGGCCCGTAATTTTCTTTTCTTGTAGCGTTCCTTTTGGTTTTAGTATCAGGTATTGCTGGCGTTGTAAAATTAGTTAAAATTGTTCCCTCCTCTTCCATTTTTTGGAAGAGTTCAGGAAAAATTGATGTTACTTCTTCTTTAAATGTTTGGTAGAATTCACTGGTGAAGCCATCTGGTCCTGCACTTTTCTTTGTTGGAAGGTTTTTGATTACTGATTCAATATCCTTATGCATTACTTTTGTTTCTTCATGATTTTCTGTTTCTTCAGGATTCAACCTTGGTAGAACTAAGTTTCTAGAAATTTTTCTGTTTCTTCTAGGTTATCCAGTTTGTTGGGGCACAGTTCTTCATAGTCATCTCTCAAGACCCATTGTATGTCTGTGATGTTGGTTGTAATGCCTCCTCTTTTGTTTCTAATTTTATTTATTTTTTAGTCCTCTCTCTCTCGGTGAGTCTAGCTAAAGTTTTTTCCGTTTTTCTTACCTTTTCAAAAAATTGCTTTTATTTCATTGATCTTTTCTATTGTCTTTTTAGTGTCTATTTCATTTATTTCCACTTTAATCTTGTTATTTCCTTCCTTCTACTGACTTTGAGCTTTTTTGTCCTCTTTTTGTTTTCTAGTTTCTTAATGTGTAACATTAGTTTATTTATCTGACATCTTTCTTGTTTTACAAAGTAGGTGTTTATTGCTATGGACTTCCCTCTTAGAACTGCTTTTGTTGCATCCCATAAGTTTTGGTATGTTGTATTTCTATTTTCATTTGTTTCTAGATATTTTTTTCATATCTCTTTTGCTTTCTTCCTTGACTTATTGGTTGTTAAGTAGTATGTTGTTAGTCTCCAAATATTTGTGAATTTTCTACTTTTCTTCTTATACTTGATTTGTAGTTTCATAACATTGTAGTTGGAAAAGATGCTTCATAAGATTTCAGTCTCCTTAAATTTATTAAGACTTGTTTTATGACTTAATAGATGATCCATCCTGGTGAATGTTCCATTGCACTTGAGAAGAATGTGTATTCTACTGTTTGTGGATGGAGTGTTCTGTAAATATCTGTTAGGTCCATCTAGTCTAATGTGTAGTTTAAGTGCAATGTTTCCTTTTTTATTTTCTGTCTGGATGATCTATCCATTCTTCAGGTAGGTGTATTGAAGTCCCCCACCACTAATGTATTGCTGTCTATTTGTCTTTGCAGATATGCCAATATTTTCTTTACATATTTAGGTGTTCCTATGTTGAGTGCATATGTATTTGCAAATTTGTATCTTCATGTTGGATTGACCCCTTCATCAATATAGAGTGACTTGCTTTGACTCTTATAGCCTTTCGCTTTAAGTCTATTTTATTTGACATTAGTATTGCTATCCTCGCTTTCATTTAGTTTCCATTTGCATGGAATGTAGTTTTCCATTTCTTCACTTTCAATGTGTCTGTGTTCTTCTAGCTGAAGTGAGTCTCTAATAGGCAGCATATAGTTAAGTCTTGTTTTTTTAATCCATTCAGCCTCTCTATGCCTTTTGGAAAATTTAGTCTATTTGCATTTAAAGTAATTGTTGATAGGTATGGACATCCTATTCCATTTTGCTCTTTTGTAATTCATTAGTTCTTCTCTTATTCTCATACTTTCTTCCTCTGTGATTTGATGATTTTCTGTAGTGGTATGCTTAGATTCCTTTCTCTTTATCTTTTGTGTATTGATTAGGAGTTTTTGCTTTGCGGTTACCATGAGGCTTGTATAAAACATCTTACATTTATAGCAGTCTATTTTAAGCTGATAACAACTTAAGTTTGAATGCATTCTAAAGCTCTATATTTTAACACTCTCTGTCATGTTTTACATTTTTGATGTCACAATTTAAACATTTTCATATTGTGTATCCATTGGTAAACCATGTAGTTGTGGTTGTTTTTCATACTTTTATCTACAACCTTCATACTAGTTAATTCAGCCAGTAAAGCTGTTCTGATTTATCATAAACAGTGGAGTGGACACAGATTTGTTTAATTCAATGTGATTTTTACATTTAGCTGCCATCCTGAAACTTCTGAATATCCAATACTTTAGACATGGGATAATGGAGAAGGGAAATGGAATGGAATGGTTATCTGACAGTTTGGAGCCCCCGGGTTTGCAGTGAGTATTTGATAAATGTATAAACATCCCTGTGAGTAGAGGGAGAATGGAGCTGTTCTCCAAGCAGACCCCCCTTCTGGCCACATGGGGCTCCCTGACCAGCTCATTCAGCATATTTCCTGCAGGGGAAGAAGAGGACACTGGTCTTGGTGAAGGAGGACCCCAGAGTGAGCCCTGAGTTCTCCCAGGGCACAGCCAGCACCCTCCTCCCATGAGGTGACTGAGCAAGGAGTCCGTCTTTGCACTGATGTGGGGCCTGAAGTCCACGGGGCAGGTGACCTGGAGGGGAAGATGACCAGTAGGATGAAGCCTCAAGGATGGATGAAACTGCATCTGTCCTGGTGTCAAGGTGTCCTGCAGAAGCAGGGCATCCTCCATGGAGTTGACCTCGCTCACCTGCTGGCTGCTGCCCTGTGCACTAGGTGACCCTGCAGAGCAGCCTCATCTGAGTCAACCGACAACAACACTGCCTCCTCCTCATACAATTTCTCAGGGGTCTCATGCCCAACAGGTATAATATCTCCAGGGGACCTCCTGCTGCAGGCCTGAGAGTGGTCAATTGTTGACTCTGTCCATGTCTGCCCTCAGCCCCAGTTCCAGGCCCACACCTGGTGGTGCCCACAGTGTCTGGGGCAGCAGCATTATGAAGTCTCTAGTCCAGCCATTACACTGGACTAGAGACACTGAGAGGAAAATGCTCTGTGAGTCCAGACAGGACCCTCCCTCCAGGGCAGGGGTTGGACTGCAGGGCACACTCAGAACCACCCAGCACAGGGCTCCAGCCCAGAAGCAGGTGCAGAGGGGGCTGGGAGGGCTTCCCACTCAGAACTTGGGTTTGCCTTTTTTCAAAAAAATAATCTAAAATAAGGGGGACAAAGGTTGCTCAAGTGTATTTAAATATCTTATTCTATTGGGAGAATTCAGCACACACAATAAGGCAATAACAACCACATTATGAAGGAGGTTTCCAGGACTTCTAGATATCTTAATAGTGACAATCTGCATGACAAAAATGGTGTTATCATTTCAACTTTTCCAAAATTTGGCAGATACTCTGATCCCAAGGATAACACATTCAGATTTTAAAACCCAGAACAGGTTCAGGCGGGCTCACAGTGAGGAATTCGTCCTGTGGGGGCTTGTTCTTTAGTGGGAGGAGCTCTGTCTGCACGAAGTTCTGGACCTGTCAGGAGACACACATCTTACAACAAGGATTAAGACTAAGACCCTCCTGTTGAATGTGGTCGCTGTATCATCTGTCTGCTCATTCTCAGGTTGGGCCAGGTATTCAGCTATGAAATATTCTGTCTCATGAATATGCAAAAAATCTGAGGTTTACTGAGGTAAATATAGATATATCTGTGTGCGGAGAGCATCATGCAACAACCACCCCCTCCTCTACAGAAGCCCTGAGAGCACAGCACCTTACTATGGACTGCAGATGGAGAATCCTCTTCAGGGTGGCTGAAACTACAGGTAAGGGGCCTCGAGTCTCTGGGTTGAACACGGGACTGGGAGAAGTGGAAGAGGATTCCATCCACTCGTGTCACCTCTCTGCAGATGTCCACTCCCAGGTCCAGCTGCTGCAGTCTGGGGCTGAGGTGAGGAAGCCTGGGGCATCAGTGGAGCTCTCCTACAAGCCTTCTGGATACATCTTCACTGGCTACTTTATGTGATGGGTGTGAAAGGCCCCGGGACAAGGGCTTGAGTGGATGGGATGGATCTACCCTGAAGATGATGATGCAAGCTATGCAGATAAGTTCCAGGGCAGAGTCACCATGACCAGGGACACGTCCACAAGCACAGCCTACATGGAGATGAGCAGTCTGAGATCTGAGGACATGGCCGTGTATTACTGTGTGAGAGACACAGTGCGATAACCCACATCCTGAGTGTGTCAGAATCCTGAGGGAGATGACAACTCTGCTGGGCTGAGGAGATGCAGGGATGGTGATTCTCCTTACTCCTCATACAACAGATTCAAGAATCTGAGACAAAGGATGATGGTCTCATGGGGACACTAGTCTTTTCCACAAAGGTTTTAAGATCCCAAGTGTTCTTTGAGCAGGATCCAGGGAAGAGATTTTTCCAAAAGACCCTTGGCATTTATTCGTGTTTTCCAGTGGGGATAATGAGTTGCTTTGTTCTTTGGAAATGCTAGTTGTGGGATCATCTGGGAATACTTCGTTGGTGTCAGATTTGGGATTCTTGGACTGTAGAGCTCTCTCTAAAATTTCTCTTTCATGTTATTTTTGAAAACTGGGATTGTGCTTGAGGAAAGTAAGGATATAAAAGTCAGGGATGGATTCTGTTTCCAATTATCTGGCCCAGCATCACACATATGACATTCTGGTAGGACAATCATGAACACATGGTGACAAAGTCATGAGTGGACAGATGTGGGAGGTTCAAGCACAATCTACGTCAGCACATCATTCTTTCAGTCCTCTCCTTCAGGGTGAGTCCCTGAAGAGGTGCATCCACACAGACCACAACCCTGTGAGTGTCCCTGTCCCTGGGGCAGTGCTGATGGTCATGTGGGGGAAGTGGGAGAATCCAGCTCTTCCCTTTCCCTTAAGGTTCTTATGGCTGGCCAAATAATTAACAAGACAGGTTAGCAGGGGAAAATAATATCAAGTTTAATAACATGTATACATTGGAGAAAGCAAGGACACTGCAGTTTCTCAACACAATAGCAGAAATTCTCGTCCTAAATACCATGTTCAGCTAAAGACAAAGGAGGATGTTGAGGTGGGGGGAGTCAGTTACAGGAGATTACCACTAAAGCACAGTAAAGAAGAGCAAGGCTATTATGCAGATTTAAGGCCTCCCTTTCCACACTGATAAATTTCTAGAAATGAGGTCATCCCATCTCTTCCCAATACAGAGAGAGAGATACCTTTACAAATGGAGATTTCCCTTATAAATGTAAATGTTTGTCTGGCAACTCCGGCAGGGCCATCCATAGAATGTGGCCAGAGAGACAGAACTTCCAATAAGATGGGCTTGTTGGTGCCTTTCCTATTGTAACATCTATTTTACATTATGTTACAGCCATCAGATAGAAGATCTGTTCCAGGAAGGAGTTACTATGTTAAATTCTTCAGGCAGTTAGTGGGGGAGGTCAAATGTCCATCAGAGAAAACAATCAAGGTAAAGAGATATATTTCAGGGTGGCCAAATCTTGATCTCCCACAGTCACCACACAACAGGGAGCAGCGTGTGGGGACCCTTGATAACATGAGACTCACATCCCAGCCTGTATTACTTTCCTATGATCGCTGTGTGAAATTACCACAAAATTGGGCTTAAATAACTCAACACACATTTCTTCTCTCACAGTCTGGAGTCAGAGCCTGAAATCAGTTTTACTGGCCTGAAATCAAGGTGGTGGCAGAGCTATACTCCCTCCAGAGGCGTGCTGTTATCTGGATATTTCTGTCCCCCAAAATACATCTGCTAAATCTTTACAACCAAAGATGATGGTTTTAGTAGATGGGGTCACTGTGAGGTGCTTAGTTCACGAGAGTGGAGGCCGCATGAGTGGGATCGGTTCCTTTCTAATGACACCCCAGAGAGCTCACTTGTCCCTTCCACAACGCCAGGACGCGGCAAGAAGTTGCCAACTATGAACCAGGAAGCAAACGCTCCCCAGAAGCTGAACATGCTGACAATTTGATCTTGGACTTCCCAGCCTCCAGAACT
Organism: Rhinoceros unicornis; assembly: GCA_028646465.1. Taxonomy (NCBI): domain Eukaryota; kingdom Metazoa; phylum Chordata; class Mammalia; order Perissodactyla; family Rhinocerotidae; genus Rhinoceros; species Rhinoceros unicornis. The sequence continues at coordinate 31,767 of CM053536.1, forward strand.
ATGACAAAAAATGCTTGTTGTTTATAAGCTACCTAGGCTGTGGTATTTTTCTATAAAAGCACAAAAGGATTCAGACGGAGAGTCTGGGATTTTTTGCCTCTTCAAGCTTCTGGAGCTGCGTTCCTTGCATCCACTGGCTCATGGCCCCTTCCTCCATCTTCACAACCTGGAGTAAATTACCTTACATCAGTGGTCACACTGTTTACTTCTTGTTCTGTAGTCTAATCTCCCTCTGCCTGCCTCTAACATAAACAATTGTGACTACATTTCCAAATAATTCAGGAAAGTATTGGGATCTGAGGGTCTCTAAATTAATCAAGCTCGGCAAAGATCCTTTCGCCATAAAAAATACTATCCAGAGATTCAAAGAATTACTCACACTGCCACAGTCCACCCTCAGCCCTCAAAGAATTACATCCAACCCACAGGTCCATTATATTAACACTTTGGATATGTCCCAAAATGTCAATCCTTAAAGCATTAAATCAAATCCAAAATCTATCCAAGAACCATCATCTCAAAAGTCCTAAATTTAATCATCTGCATCAGATATGGGAGAGAATTTGACTATAATCCATCCTGGGGTAAATCCTCCATCTGCCCACCTGTGATACCAGAAAACAAGTTATCATCTTCTTCTAAAACACAACTGCAGGGCAGGCACATGATAACAGTTATGGACAATCCATTCCAAAAGAGATAAAATGGGAGTTAGAGAAAATCACCTGCGTGAATCAACTCTGAAATCTGTGCAGGAAATCTCCCTGAGGTTTCAAGGTCTGAGGAGAATCTTCTGTGGCTCGGTCTTCAACCCTGGGCCCTATGTTCTGACCTTGGAGCTGCCCTTCCTCCTCCTTGAAAGGTGCCACGGGGTGGAAGCTGAGCCCTTCATCAGCCTGTGATCTGTCAGTGGAGTTTTGAGAATCCAAACACTTTCTCTCATTTTCTGTCTCTGTCTACAAAGAATAAGTCCTTCTGACACTTGCTAAGATGGTGAGGAAGACTTTATTCAAGACACTTGCAATAGGGGGTTTGCAGTAGGAGAGAGAAACAGGTCTCTCCTCTGAATGCAGCAAGACAGCTGCGGATTTACAGCAAGGAGCGGGGTGAGGGGGTCAGTCGATGGGAAATATCTGAGAGGAGACACCCTTGGAACAGAAGGCATATAGTGCTTACACTGGAAGTGTCCACCATTGTATGCTGGATAAAGCGGAGGGACAAAAAACAGTGTCTATTTCTCTCCAGGGGACTTTGGAAACACAAGATGCACTCAGGACAAGCAGTAGGTGCTCAGATGGCCAAGGGTCTCTCAAGACCACCAGGGGGTGCACAGGACCACCAGGGGGCGCTCTGCACCACCATGGGGCGCTCAGAAACTACTGAGCTCATGTCCTCACAGAGGAGCTGGGTTAGTCTGGTCTCCTGTCAAGGGTTTTTATCTCCTTGCTCTGTAAACCTCTTCCTGATATGCAGACAGTACCTACAGCTTCCTGAAAGCTGTAGAAACATAGACGTGTCCTCTCTTTTTAGAATAAACTCTCATATGTAATAATCAAATTTCCCAAAGACTGGAAACTAGGATAATATTAACTTATAAAATCATGGCAATAACTTTTTGAATTTAGATGTACATTGGTCTCCATTTAAAAGATGAGCAAATTAACCTTACATAAGAGCTTTGTATTGATATCAGGTACTCTGAATTTAAAGTATTTTAATAATTATTTTATTATTTTTTCTTTAAAGTTTCCCCTTGATGTCTATGTAGACAGATCCTGTGTAAATGGCCCTTGTGGTTGTTGAAAGCCCTCAGTCTCTCCATCAGCTCCATGTCTCTCTCTCAAGGCTTCTCAGTATCTCCGAGTTCCAGGGACAGGAGAGAACGGTCTCAACACTTCAGTCCTGTTGGTCTTCTTGAAGGTCAGGGAGCCAGAGCACTCTCAGGGGCGAGGGCACCAATGTCAACATTTACACGGGATCCACTCTTACAGGGTCTGCAGCCTGTGGGCCCTTTTCCAGGTGCATCTTTGTCTCCAGACCCTCATGCTCAACCATCCCATGAAGAGGAGAACATCCCCCCTCGCTCCACCCAGCTGCTCACGTAGCTGAGCATCTGCAGGCTCAGGAGAGGGACACCCTGGGGTCTGGGACTGAGGGATGGAGGTGAGGTCAGGTGTCTTCTCCTCAGCATCTCATGAGGAAGATGCAGTGGAATATTTCCACAGGGGGACATGGTGTGGAGATGCTGCAGCCCGGGTAAGGATGGATCCTGTGGTCGTGCTGAACTGATATATATTTTAAAATGAATTAGTGGGTCTATTTTGGAATAATGGAAGATTGGAGCTTCTGGTCGATTTGCAGTTGGTAGGTGACAAAGACGAGAAATAAGGGATGGTTTTAGTACTCTCCCTAGAACCACAGCATATGGTCATTTCATTAAATACCACGTGACTGATAACATATACTTGCATTTTATCATTGCCGTGTTCACACAGCAATATATTTAGTTATCATTCACTCAGTGATATATTCAAGTTTGAACTTCTGCATATGCCATGGAAATTGAGCAGTTCCAAAGATACCCTACTGGGTTTAGAAAGAGTTAAATGTATTCTTCCCTCCCCATCGTGAAATCAGATCCACATCCTATTGATGGGGTCCATTGTCCCTGCCAAGAAGGTGGCTCTTTACTGGCCTGCTCGTCTCTTACACGAGACCCTAAATGAGATGGGCTCACCACAGGGTCCTCAAGTGGGTCACTGGGCCTGATGCCAGTTAGAGGGGAAGTGGGTGGGGCTGTCCCTACCGTGCTCCTGGCTTCCAGGTCCATAAAATGCCTGTAGATTTAGATAATGTCAACACACTGCTGTACTGTGCAGTTTACAACATGTCAATTATTCATCACTAAAGCTATTATGTGTAAAAAACTGGATCGTTGGTTGGAAAAAGTTATAAGCAGATGGACAATAATGTAAATTTCAGGAACTTCAGAAAATACATCTGCATTGCTTCACTGTACATTCTTAGGTAAACAGCAGAATGCATAAAATTCACACATATACTCATTTCAGTGAGGGGGTTCTGCGAACCTCACTAGGCCTGCCCAACTCTGTCCTGGAGTTGGTTCAGCAGGCAGTTGAGTCCAGCATTGTGGTGCACAGGCCCAGTACTTGATGATTTTAGAGAATAAAGAATATAACGATACGGATTGATGAATACAGAAATGATAAGCCTTAAATAAATGGAAATTATATTGTGAGGTTTCTTCATAGAATGAAAAAGCAAAACTGAACCTGCAAATTTGTGAACTTTTGAGAAAATACCTTCTACTAACATATTTATTGAAACCTGTGTGTGTGTGTGAGAAATAGAGACAGAGAGAGAGAGAGAATGATAGCATTTACATAGTGTATTCATACTTCATAAAGTCTTTAAATCAGTACAGGAACACGGTCCTTGATGCCCATGGAGGATGGAGAAAACGGTGTGAAGCTCTGAGGCCGTGTCTGCCTCCCCTTCTCCTCCTTCTTCCCATGGACCCTCTGGTTAGGGTCTAGAAGAGTCAGCTGGTGATGCCCATTGAAAGCAGAGACAAGTGGCTACGTGGCCCCAGGGTGGTGGAAGGAGCATAGCTGGCTTGGTTTCTCATGTCTGACCAGTCGCTGGCTCTGCTCTTTGGGGCAGACCGGTTAGCCTATTCTCCATTTGTTCTGGGGCTCCCTGCGTTCTCCTAACACAACTCCCTCTTTGCTTAAAAAAAAAACATGGGCTGAATAAAAGAGGGAACAAACGGATTAATACGCGATGAGTGCTGAATCAGCTGAAAAATGAGTGACAGGGTGACCAAGGGAGTCATTCATGTCCCCAGATGTTCAAAGAATGAAGAGAAACTAGGCTCGACCAGAAGAAGAAGGAAGTCCTCCCCACTGGGCAGGCCTCAGAGGGATCCCTCCCTCCCTACCAATACCTCAGGGTCTCTCCTCCTCCAGGGACATGACCGATTTCAGCTGTGACAGAGACAGGAGTGGGGCGGGGGGAGGAAGAGGGGAAGGAGAGAGAGGTGGATGGTGTGTGGGCCCCGTGGAACCTCTGCATCCTCCTCTCCTCCCCTCCAGCTGGCCTCCCCACGCTTCCCTTTCAGAGTGCACAGCTTGACTCTGGGAGGGCTGGGGAGTCAGACACCATGTAAGGGATGTTCTGTAGCAGCAGCAGCATCAGGCAAGCTCCCAGAAACTCAGAGCCCAGGTTCCTCACAGGCTCAGAAGCCCCACGTCCTCCTCTGCCCTGGGACGCCCTCAGCACCACGAAGGGGAAGGATTTAGATATGCAGTTGTGTGAGTGTGGACTCATCTCAGCCCAACCCGCCTCTGGAGCATCATGGTCACTTTCCGAGATGCTCACAGGCTGTCTCACAGCTGGAGACACACTCTAAGACCGAACCATAGAGTGTCAGAGCTGAGGGGCTCCCAGAACCTCGTTTTCCCAATGCCTCGCTTTGCAGGTGAGAAAGCAGAAGTCCAGAGAGGGGAAGAGATTCCCTCAGGCTGCACAGTGAGGGGCAGAGTGGCACTGGAAGCCAACCTCCAGACAAAACTCATCGCCTTTGGGGGGCTCCTGGGCGATGCCCACTGCCCGGAACAACTACCAGGCTGGAAAACTCAGAGGAGCACAGGGGCTCAGTGGACATCTGAGGACCGAATCAGTGTTTATAATGGGACAGGAAAAGCAGGCCGTGAAGCTGGGAGTGGAACCCAAATCCTGTCATCCCCAGGAAGTCCCGCTCCTCTCTGGTACGGGGGAAGTGGGGCTGGGGAAGGAGGAGGAGGGGGGAAGAAGTGCGGCCATGAATCCTTTGTAAGGAGAAAACAGTGGGTGAGGGAAGCCCAAAGGAGCAGGCTCACCCCAGGCAATCAGCCACAGGGGAGCGTGGCAGCTGGACCCTTGGCCCTGCTCTCCCAGGCAGCACCCCATCTCCCACCCAGGAAACAGGGAGCAGGTAGGGTTGGAATCTTGGGGGAAGAGAAGTTCTATTTCTGTTGGGCTGCTGAGGGGGGATGAGACCAGCCTGTGACTGATGGTGCCCATCTTGCTTTCATCAACGGAAAGGCCCCCTGAGAAGGACACCAGCCAGAGGGGAGTAAGGCAAGCCAAGAGGCTGGGAGAGACGATTCCTGCTGATGGCATCGAGCACCCAGGTACAGCCTTGCCTGAAGCTGTGAGCTTTCAGACTTCCTAGTTACATAAATCATTCTCTCCTGCTTTGTTTGTTTGATAGTTTAAGTCACTTTGGGTTTTCTGTCACTGGCTAACAAAAAGTTCTGACTGTTTCTTCCAGCTGGCTAAATGGAGCACTCTGGAACAACAACAGTATTTAGGATTTAGGCTAGCTTCAAGGGAGAACTTCCAGATAACACTGCAAGACTCCAATTGAACCTGGAGATACAAATGGTCTCAAGCAATACCTGCTGGGGGCCTGCTACCAGCTGGGCCATTCATGTTACCCAAATGAATCTTCATTTTAGAGGACAAGATTGAGGCTCAGAGAAGGGAGGTAACTGGGCTGTAGCGAGGAAGTGTGGAGCCAGGATCAAGAGCTGCCCACCGGGAAGCGCTGTTCACAAGGGACCTGACACACCAGCTGAAGAGGCTGTCGAGCCCCCCGAGGGCCAGAAGCCGTGCTCGTGACAAAGTGACCCCAAAAGCTTCTTGATGGCTGGGGGCTTCTGGCCATGGTCGGGGGCGAGGTCCCTGTGGTGTCTGAGGGGCCACGATGTGCAGGCTCAGGGTATGCAGAGAAGAAAGGACAGAGGCCAACCCCTGAGGTGTTCACAAACCAAATATGGATGAGCCAGCCAGGCAGACAGAGAACCGTAGCTCACAGGCTGTTTTCATCAGTGAAGGGTGGGGTCAGGGGCAGAGACCCATGTCTGCTGGGGAACTAGTTAAGGACATAATTTTTAACTGAGACTTGAAGGCTGTACCGGTTAGATATTTGTTTGCCTGAGGTAAAAGAAAACTACTAAGAGTGCCTTAAACTACAAAGGAAACTAATGTTTAATATCTAAAGATGATGTGAGAGATGAGAAGTCCAGAGGTGGTCTGGTGGCACAACAACGTCATTGGTGACTCAGATGCCACCCGCCTCTCCACTCCACCATTAAGAGATTGTTAGTGTCACTCTTTCATGATTACAGTGTGGCTGGCTCCGCTCGAGCCATCACATCTGCATAGTCAGTGATCAGGCTGGAAACAAGGGGGCACCTTCCTCTCTGCCCACCTCTTTCATTTCAGGAAGAACAACCTCTCCCAGAAGCCCCCATAGACTTTCTCTAATATCTTACTGGCCAGCACGAGTCCTTGCCCCGAGCAATCACTAGAGGTGGCAGAGGGAGGGGGGAGCAGTTGCCATGACTGGCTGGACCAACCGTGATTCCTCCAAATTGAGCATCCACAGGAAGAAGGTAGGTGGGGTGGGCAAAGGCTGCTGTGTGAGCAACCAAGTCGATCCTGCCATAAGGGAGAAAAGGCAGCTGAGGTTTCACAGACAAGGCGACAGAAAGGCAGGAGGAGCAGAGGTGCGGGGGACGAGCCAGTGCTCGGGATTAGGGCTGGTTCATAATCGCGGGAGCACGGCTCAGGTGGGGAAAGGTGGGCAGGGCCTCAGCTCACCTTTTACGCCTGGAGCGAGGCAGGCCCTGGGCAATGGGGAGCCACTGAGAGACGCTCAGGGAGAGAGTGAGTCCAGACGCAGGCGGGAAAGCAGGTGTGCAGGGGTGCCCTGTCCTTTACCAACTGAGCAGAGCCTCTGTGACAGGCAATAATGCTGCTAATAAACCCCGGCGGCCTCTGTTCAAACAGACGACCATAACTGACAAGAGAGAGTAAACACGACCCTAGTTCACGAATTTGCTAATGACAGTGACCTGTTTCTGGATGTGAGAACGCACACCCGCAGCCCGGTCCTTTAGACAGCGAAGCCGTCACAGCTGTGACGCCCACACCTAACCTATCCCATCTGCCCTGGGCCTTTGCACACCCCCAGACCGCCCAGAAGACACAGCATATCTTTTAAAGTAGTCCTTTCTCTGGGGTCCAGGGTCATCATTTTTTCAAGACTTTTTGGCATTCCAATGAAAAGAACCTAGAAAGCAGGCGCTGCCCTCTCAGTACCCACCACTTCACTGCACGAAGGTTGTCTCCCAGGAAGGTCGGACACCCAGGGATCATCACATAAAGGGCAACAACTTGGCTCCATACATCTACTGGGGGTCCATCGTAGTTTGTGCCTTGCAAGATTTCCGGGGCGGTACAACCGGGGCTACTCCAGTACATACTCAGCTTACAGCCGATGAACACATTGCTGAGGCTGAAGTCTGTGAGTTTTACCTTAAGCTCAGCATCGACAAGAAGGTTCTCCACCTTTAGGTCTGGGTGGACGATGCCTTTCTGGTGGCAGTAGGGGAGAGCAGAAACGTGCTCCCGGAATTTGCCTCGGACCTCTTCCTCCGTCATGGGGCAGTGGTTTTCCAAGTAATCAAACCTTTCTCCTCTGCTAATGTGCTCCATAATGAGGAATAAGCTTCCTCGGTGTCAAAAACCTCAAATAACTTTACAGTATTAGGGTGATTCAAGGCCTTCAGGCTGTGGACTTCACGGAAAAGTTCACTGATTCTGGAGCTCTGTTGATTCTTCTGAATGACTTGAACGGCCACCAATGTCCCAGTTGGGATGCTCTGGGCTAACTTCACCTGGCTGAAGCTGCCCTCACCAATGGTCTCAAGGAACTTGTAATTGTTAGTACGGGTCTTCTTGTCAGCAGAGGTGGCCATGTGGCCCGGAAGCATGCTGATCTGCTAACTACATTAACTGACAATATTGAGGGAGATCAGAATTGGCCACCCTACAATGTGTCTCTTTGCCTTGGCTTGATTCTTTTTAAGAACGAAAGACGCTGAAAGAAACTTTGGCCTTCCCCCTAACTGCACAAAAGCATTTAAGATAAAAGACCTGTTCCCAGGATGGGCCATCACTAAAGATAACTCTGGGTAGCGGTAGACTGTGAGGGTCCTTGCTAAGCTGATCCTTGTCAAAGTTCTGTTTACCAAACATTTGCTTTTCCATTTCCATGTGAATTGCCTTCCTCCTCTTTGAAGTCCCAAACCACTACTGCCAGTATCCTCCATTGTCTTTAGCTGAAGATGCTATTTAAGATGACAACCTCAGCCATTCTGGTTGAGCTACCCAGTTTTTCCTGGGTCTCTCCCATGTATACATGTTATAAAACTTTGTTTGATTTTCTCCTGTTATTCTGTCTCATGTCTATTTGATTCTTAGCCCAGCCAGAAGCACCCAGAGTGGGTAGAGGATTTGTCTTCCTCCCCTACTGTTTGGTGACAAGGATGGGATAAAATTTCACCGGCTGGACGCTGCTCGCTCCTGGAACTACTGTAGCCGAGAGATCCTGGACCCCTGACAAGAACTGGCAGGAGGTAAGAGTTCTTGCCACATCAGTCTCCCGGATCTCCGCCTGCAGGGCTCAGTGGAAGCGAGAGTGGTGAGTTTTTTCCTTTTTGAACTTGAGATTAGCAGGAGAAAATATTGGTGAAGCTAGCCTCTTGGACTCAGTGACTGTAGGAAATTTGGCTGAGTACTCACTGGTTGTAGATCCTTCCCCTCCCAGAGATAGTATTTTTCCTTGTCTCTGTCTATTTTGTCATTTGTCATAAGACACAGACATCTCTAGGAGCTTGTTGTCTGGGAATACGCACTTGAAGTGAAAGCTGTTGCTAAGGACATTTTGGACGCCTAACAGGCTGCAAATTTGGTGGGCACAGGTCAACAGTTAAGAGCCATTAGGGTGCTCGCCACCTCAACAAGTCTCCAATGAAAGGATCAGTTGGTCACGGAATGGGGTAGATGACACAGGTCCCCCCACCAACTTCAAGAAGATGTCTGTGCAATGACGAGGTACTCTGTAGAGGACACACAATCCCCAACCCCATGGCACCTCCCCCTTAGGTATTATTCTGGCTCCAAGAGACCCAATGCTTAGCTCAAGCTGTTAATGTGCATGTCAGATGAGGTTTTTTTCTTTTGCCTTGTTATGTGTCTTGAGAGCTTGGCTTTGTGACATCGTTGGTCTCTGCCATCCAGAAGATGCGTGTACAGGCACCCATCTTGTTGACCAGTTGAGTAGACTGGGGTGCTGGGGGACACTCTCTTTGTCCAGCTGTGTCAGCTCTCAGGAGAGTTTGTCATAAGGGGTCCCAATGGCTTTCATTAGGGGCCTTTGTCATCTCAACCTTCGTTGCTTGTTGTGTAACGATGTCCTTTGTTTTCTTAGACTATTCTTGGGAGTGAATTTTTTGGATCTCTTTTGGGGACACCTCTTGCATCCATGGGTAAGCTTATTGGTATGAGTCACTATTAAGATCTTACTTGTCAATGTGGCCAGACAACGGACCATTTAAATTGGAAAAATTTCTAAATTGTGAAAAAAAGTTGTGAGCACTCTCAACATAATCATTTAATTGGTACCTATGAAAAGACCAGATTAAAAAGAAAAACAAACCAAAAAATAACTAGCCTTAAAGACCCTAATTCAGGTTACAAGTAAATTGAGAAAATGTAAAAGTAAGTATTAATAAGACTATAACGGTTGGGATGTTTGAGCTAATTTTATATAAAGAAGTTATATCAACTTTGCCTGAGTGTGTTTTAAATGTTTGACTGGGAATGCTTCCTCTGTCCAAAATTATAAGACGAAGACCTATGATAAAGTCCTAATGAAAGCTATGATTAGAGGTATAAGAGTTGATGCAATTCAGATGAAATTTTGTAGAAAAACTGATATATTTACAGCCTTTATGTGAAGTGATTGTATCTCTTTTTGCACGATTGTATTACATATTGTATTGTGGGGATAGACACTGTGTCTCACTGGGGGACGTTTCCCATGCCTGATAGTAAGACAGCATATAAATCTGCTCTTCAGACAGTGTTAATTATAGTTACCTAAGGGAAGTCAATAGGGGTCCCTGAACCAACACTGTATGAGAAAAAATCTAAAGGTTAATGTCAGGTGCTAATAAAAATGGATAATAAAACCACTCCCCCAGGTAAACTGGTCTAGGGTTAAATTGTACACTTAAAAACAGGGCCTTTGTTAAGTGCTTTGTACAGACTTTTAAAGGAGTGGTACATCGTCCTAGAGTTTTAAAACAATAGCTGTTGTGTCTCTGTGTATCTTTGTCTATATGTGTGTTGTAACTGTGTGATATTTTACCTCCGGATGGTATGGCCACATTTAAGAGCTCTCTTTAATTGACTTAAAGTAAGCACTTATGTGTCTTTCAAGTTAATGTGATATGAAATAATCTTTGTTAAATGAAAGCTTGTTTAAGTGTGTTGGTTTGGTCAAAATAGGCATGTCTTCAGAGTTACCAGCATTGGCTCTGCTGCAGACATGCAGCCTTTATTCTACATTTATTGGTCAAATAAGCTCATGTTATCTTTATTGCAAAACTGGTTAACAGAAATAATAACCGAAAATAACAGAGCTGATTTTGTCTATCATCTCATGAAGTTTTCTTGGATAATCTAAACATAATTGTTGGGGACAAATGACAGAGTTTATAGATACATTTTTAGAAATAATTGTAGTTTGTGATACGTGTACTTAAAATAACTTCCAAAATCTCTTTTGTAACTTGAAACTTCAAAGTTTTGCTGGGTTAATTTAAATGGTAAAAATTCGTTGAGTATTTAGATCATTTTCAAATAAGATAAGATATTAGACATTAATTACTAAATATAAGTTTACCTACTTTTGGCTTCTCATTGCAGAACAACTAAAAGGTGTTTTGGGTCTATTGCTAAACATGTCTTGCACTTTATAAAAGAGTGTACTATAAAGTAAGGTGTTTCCAGAGATTATAAAAAGTGTTTATAAATTTGTCAAGCCACAGAATGCTAATGTAAAAGACAATTCATAATTGCTTGCTTACTTAGTTTTCACTAAAAATTAAGGTTTCTAAGGGTTAAAAATTCTAAGATGTGATTAAAGCTACCAAAACCTTAAAAAAATATATCTTTGTACTCAAGGAAAGGAAGATGTAAGATGTATGTTTTCAGTAAAGAAGGTATAAAAAATGGAAATATTTTTGTTTGTTTTGTTAAGAAAGATAAATTTGTCCCAAAATACTAGGAGGGAAACTAAGATTAAAATAAATTTAATTAAGTGAAAAAGTTTTAATATCAAAAGTAAGCTGGTGCAAAGTTAGAATTTGTTTTTTTTCCCCTCTCTTAAAAGGATAACTTTCTTGAACTTTTAGTCTGGTCTTGGTAAAGAGATTATAAAAGGTTTTTCTTTGAGTAGTCTACCAGAATGGTAGGGATTTTGTGTTTTATCAAAATAAATTTCCTATATTGTTTTTATCAGGTCTTCAATGACAGGCGCTAAGGTTTTTCTTACAGCCATTTAATTTTCTGCATTTGCCTGAAAATCTTTAACTGTCACCACGTCAAGTGGATAACTAAGCAATGCTTTATAGAGACCTATGATACTGTGTGGGTAAATGATATTGATGTAAATGTTTTAAGAATTATGTAACATTCCTAGAAGTCTGATCTGTCCTGGTTATCAGTCATAATTCTAGTTATTATCTTAAAGGGCTGTATGTCACAGAAATAGCAAAGTTTCTTTGTCAATTGCCATTTTTAAGTCTTTTGACATTTAAAGACAGTTATTGTTTTACTCTAATGCTTTTGCAAATGTTTTCATCTTCAGAGAGATTCATGGAAAGGACTCTGACATTTACTCTCGAAAGCAGGTTTCTGACAAACTTTCAGGTTATAAAAGTGAACTGTGTAAAAAACCACAGAACTCTAACAGAGAAACTGACGACTTCATGTGTGCCAACAAAAGACGAAGATCAAGAGTTGGTCACAAGACACTAACTGAGCTGATGGAGACGACTATAATTTTATGAACTTTCATTTAAAATATTGCTGATTTTTAAAAAATTTTTTTTTAGATTTAAGGAAAACTTTTTCTCTTTTCTCTTAAGCTGACTATGACTTACAGCAATCTGGTAAACCTACTTTTGTAAACAGAATTGAAACGTCTGTCTTTTTCTCTCTACCTGACCTCTCCAGAATTTGGAAAGTCTTAGTGAGAGAGTATTGTTATGTAAACGTGTGTTGAGCGAGTGAATGAATGAACATTAGAGTCCATAAGCTAGTACAGGAGCCAGCTGACTCTCCCTGTATTTTAGACGCAATCAGTTTCAGACAAAGTCTCCTTTCCATGTATGTCCTGAGGGTGTGGTGGAAGAACCCCCACCCACATCAGGCAGTTTCCTCCCAGTGACCTTTTGACTCAGCCAAATACACACTCCCCTGGCCTGTGACGATTCTTGTCAAAGGGAAGAAATCCTCCACCACTTAGAGTAGTTCTTCCTCTCCCATGCAGCCCAGATCCAGACCAGGAGCCCCATTGCTGGGACTGGTGGACTTTCAAAGGAAAACTCCAAGGGCACTCCTAAGAAAGCCACAGAGACAATTCTTGGGGTGGAGAGGCCTGGCTGGGCTGGTAAAGAAAGGATGGTGGGTGTTCCCGGTGAAGACTCCTCCCCAGGAAGCCACCTGTCTCAGGTTGGTTTCCCCCAGAAACAGACCTTGAGACGAGGATTTGGATGCAAGCAGCGTCTTCAGGAGGTTCCCCCTGTAAGCACTAGTAGGGCATGGAGGAGAGTGAGGCGAAGGAAGGAAATAAACGGCTCTTCACCGAGGAGCTGACCACTGTGGGAGACTGGGGCAGAGAGCACCCTCAGAGCTGCCCCACGGAGGGGTCCGAGCCTGGGGATCCGTCCTCCACCTTCCGCCTCTCGTTGGCCTAGGGTTGCTTCCAGGAGCACAGCCTGCCCCGCACCCTGCCCCGCAAGGTCAAGAGGAAGCCCTCGTGAGGAGAGGGCAGGGCCTTGCAGTGGACACTGCCCCTCCGCCTTTGCCTGAGATGCACCACCAGTCATTGAGCCACAGGATAGAGCCCCCTGTGCCGTGCGTCCTGTTTGCTCTCGTGTCCGTGGGTTTGCCTCGCCACTGTCTGTGCGGAGTTTTGCTCCTGACATCCCTTCCTCACCGTGTTCACTCTGGCCTGTGAGGTTGTAGGAGCCATCAGCTGTGTTTTACAGATGAGGAAACTGAGGCGTGGAGATTACATACCTTCCCCACGGTCTCGCAGCTGGTGAGTGGGCAAAAGAATTGAAATTCCTGCCCTGACGTAGTGTAAATTCTCAGAGAAGACAGATGATAAATAAAATAGGTAAGTAAAATGTACGGAGCTCTAAAAGACAATGAGTGCTATGCAGAAAAGTAAAGGAGGGCCAGGGATTGGGAGGACAAAATGAAACGGGAGGATCAGAGAAAAGTCCCTGAGGCCACAGCATTTGGGCCCAGACTCGCAGGGAGTGAGGGCAGGAGGGGTCCCTGTGAGGGAACCGAGTTGAGGGAGGGTGAAAGGTGAATACAAACCCTTCAGCGGAGAGTCTGCCAGATGCCTGCCAGGAGGCAGATGTGGCTGAGAGGAGGGGCTGTCCCAGGGGACGGGGCTGGAGGGCTGCTGGAGGGCTGCTGAAGGACTTTGATGCCCGCTTGGAGAGAGGTGGCTTCTGATCTACGCTGAACAGAATCCCTCTGGCTACCAGATGGAGAAGAGAATCAAGTAGTGTGTGAATGAATGAATGAGCAAGTAAGGCAATGAGTGACTGACTGAGTGAATGAGTGAGTGAGTGAATGAGCATCCTTGTGCCTTTTCATAGACTAGTCTTAACCCTTGCTTTATGGGGAGACAGAAGGCAGGAGAGGACAAGAGGCTGGTGGAAACGCACACCGCACGCGGAGTCTGGAATTTGGGCCAGCCCGCAGACAGCAGCTGGCCTGGCGGGAAGCTGATGGCCTTTGCTGTGTTCCCAGCTGCCCTTGCCGCCAGCACAACCTCAGGGTGCTGGTGTGACCACACACACGAAAGTGAGTCCCACGCAGAGAAGATGATCAGAATCCTCGTGACCACTGTTCCCCTCAGAGTGCAGCTTTCCTGAGGCGCCAGGCCATCCCGGCAGCCTTCTCATCCTCGCCCAGCCCCTGCGCAGCAGCACCCGTGCAGCAGGCTGAGGCTGCAACCCTCCTGCCCCGCAGGGGACAGCACAGCTGCGAAGACACTAATCACACTGGGAGGAAGCCAGCCCTGCTGTGAAGGGAGGAGGCCCAGCGGCCTGTGAGGCACACCTCAGGGGCGTGGGTCAGAATGTGGCCACAGAGGCCTGATCCCAACAAGAGGGCATCAGTTCCTTGGAATCAAGCTTTGTGCCCTCTGTCTCTCTCTGCCTTTGAATGGCAAATCGGGAAGGTTGAGAGAGAGGAAGGAAAAGATGGAGTTCAAAGGGCAGGAAAAGGAAGGAAGGAAGAGAAAGCAAGAGTGGAAAAGAAGAAATGGAGTGGAGGCCCTTCTGTGAACATCAACACCAGCAAGCACATTACCAAGGCTTTCCACTAGTCGGTTCACTGAAACCACAGCACAGCGCTAGGAAGGAGGTCCTGTCAACATGCCCGTCTTGCAGAAGTGGAAAATGAGGCTCAGAGAGGTTAAGTCACCTGCCCAAAGCCGCAGAGTGAGGAAGTGACAGAGCTGGGGTCCTGCCTCCCAATGCTGACCCTGCCTGCATACAACAGTCTGACCTGGGCGCATTCTGTGCCTCGTCCCTGGGCGGGCTCAGGACTGGGCAGCCTGAGACCCCTGCAGCCCAGGCTCCGGGCCCCGGTGAGTGACGGAGCCTGAGAGAGGGAAGGATGCCAGACAAGGAGCTCGGCTGCTTCCTGTCTCCGGCCTCCAGAGCTCCCCTCTGGTCCGGCCCCAGGCCTCACTCAGCCCCAAGCTGCCCTGTGTCTCCACTCAGCCACCACCCCCAGACCGAGCCGTGCGGGGGACTCCGAGAGAACTCAGACATCAGCCCTGCCCTCACGGGGCTTCCAGTCCAGGCGGCACACATGACCAAAACCTGAGCTAGAAGTCTTCAACTGCTCCCAAAGGACCTCCTTCAGGCTTCAGTGGGAATTCAACTGATTCTATCCCCTCCCCGCCATTCCCCGTGCATCTCTCTAGGACAGGCTCTGTTTCTGACCCTGGGGCTACAACGGGGAATGAGAGAAGGTCCCTGCCCTCCAGGAGCTGGCAGCCAGGTTACCAGGGGAGAGGGATGTGCACACAGATAGATCTAGAACAAGAGTATAAATGCCTCTGGGACAGTCTTTTCAGAGCTGAGTGAAAACCCAGACAGGGTTGATGGGAGAAGGTAGAGTGGGCTTTGAAGCATGATTAGGAGTTTTCTCAAACCAGGAAGAGAGGCCCGAGTGTTCCAGGTGGATGGAACACCTTGAGCAAAGGCCCAGGGGTATGAGAGGTCGTGGTGTGTCCAGGGAATTGCCAGGAGGCCAAGGAAGAAGGGCTGACCAGAAAGTGCCCTCATTTCTTCCTCTCTCTTCTCCCCACACAGCCTCTAAAACTCTCCTTTACTGCAGGAGCCATTCTGCTCTGCCCTCAATTTGCATTCCTCAAGTCCAACGTTCCCTTTGGTGATCTCATCTCCAAACCCCAGAAAGGTATACCAGTGTTCAGCCCAATAAAACACCTCTCTTTCCAGGGAGGAAACGAGCTTCCGAGAGCGTGTGACTTTCCGCCCCTGGTTACCCAGGAGCTGGGGGAGCGTTGTTTCACTCAACCGGAGGACAGGAGTCGGGAAGAGGCCGCCACTGGCCAGGGAGGCTTAGCGACCTGGCATGGTACTGGAATGCACTAGGGAGCAGGGCAAGTCACGGGCGGAGAGGAGAGAGAGGCTGGATGCAGAGGAAGGAGGGCAAGAACCCAGCTGGGCTGCTGGAACGCTGCCGGAAGCAGGGGCTGCCGTGGGCAGCGCGGCCGGCCTGGCACCTGGTGGCTCGGCCAGTGGCCACCCCAGGCTTGCTCGGGGTGAGCACAGAGCCGGCACTTGGAGCTGTCAGAACTGATTAATTCATCAGCCACTCAGCACAGTGGATGGATGCTAATTCAAGCCACTCCGAATAAGGGGCGGCTCCTGACAGCTGCGGCATTAACCTCTCCCTCGCTTCCCCCGGCAGGGCCCACTCCAGCCTGGAGGGGTGAGCATGGCCGGTGGGCTCTGGGCCGCCAGCCCCCTCCAATATGAGGACAGACTCACGCCCAGCAACTCTGGCGGGCTAGAGCCCAGTGGCACTTAGAGATGATCAGGCCCAACTCCTTCCACTTTGCAGATGGAGAAACTAAGTCTCAGGGAGGCAGGGGCTTGCCCAGGGTCACTCAGCAAGAAAGAAACAGAGCTGGGACTTGACTCCAGGCCTGGGCCGTTCCCACTCCGCTCTTCTGTCTCCCAGCCCCTGGTGCACACCCATGTGCCTGTCACCATGCCAGGCAGAAGGAAAGGCTGGAGCTGGCCACAGCCCTCAGCTGACCTCAGATAAATAGGTGGGGCCTGGTGGGAGGAGAGCAACCTCGTCTTATCCAGCTCCACACCCCAGCCCCCTGCCCGAGTTCCGATAGAGAAGCTGCATAAGGAAATGTAGAACAAATTCATGAATGTGTGAACTCTAATTCATGCCAGAATGTGAACAGGTGTTTTAATCAGGGACAGACTGCTCTGTGAGTTTAGAGGAAGAAGAGATCAAGGAAGGCTTCCTGGAGGAACAAACATCAGAAGTGGGCCTTTAAGTTAAGAGGCACAGACTGGCCCTGCCTGGGGCTGCTCTGAGCATCTTCTCAGCTCATCCTCACCACAACAACCCAACGATGATTACAGCAGTGATTAAACCCATTTCACAGATGAGGAAACTGAGGCCCGGTCAGGCTAAGTCCTTTGCCCAAGGTTCCACAGCCAGGAAGCAAAGGAGTTGGGACTTGAATCCAGGTCTTCTTGTCACCAAAACCCTTGTCCTCCCCAGCATCTGAAGGACAGTCCAGATAGCCTTGCCAGGGGAAAGTCTTCCCAAACTTCCCAGGATGTGGGCACTCCTGGGACCCCCACGTCACTCTATCACAAGATCACGCTTCCCCCTGCTGCTTTGGGTCCCAGTCAGGTCTGTCTATGGGTGGGGGTCACATGGCATTGCCCACACCCACACCCACACCCATCGGGGGCCTTGCAGGCTAGGAGCAACCCACAGATGTCTGCCCAGGAGACTTTAGTCCTGAGACCTGAGATCTCACAAACATCCCTGCTGAGGGCTGCTGTCACGCTTCTGGGAGCAGACGCCCCTGAGGAGCCTGGCTCCGTGCTGGGCACTCAGTGGGCACTTCTGCAGGGGAAAGTCTGCTCTTTACTCATACAATCTAACACACCCAACCACTCTAATTATTGTTAGGTAACTGGGGGGATAAGAACTGATGTTCAGTGCATACAGTTAACAATACCATACTGTATGGTGAAATTTTTCTTAAGAGGATTGTCCTTATAGTAAATGTTTTAATCATACAAAAAGGAGAGAGGGAGGAAATTTTTGGAGGTGATGATCATGTTCATGTTATCGGTGGTGGTGATGGTTACGTGGGTGCATATTTATCTCCAAACTGTTCACATTAAATATGTATAATTTTTGGTAAACCAATAATACCTCAATAAAAAATAAAAAAAAACACTTAAAAATTCTGCTTTCGCCAAAACCTGTGTGCACACATTTACAGCTGCCTTACGCAAAAAATGACAAATGCAAGTGCCTGCACGAATCTCACGTGCATTGCCCTCCATGAAGGAATCCCTCTCCAGAGTCTACACACTGTGGGTTTCCATCCATATACTGTGGAATGTGCAAAACTAAAGGGACATACAGATGATCAGTGGTTGCTGAGGGATGTGCAATTGAAAAGAGATTGACTAGAAGAGGAAATGATGTATTTATTTGGGGTGATGGAGGTATCCCCTAACTTGATTGTCTTGTTGGTTACGTGACTGCTTTTGCTCACCGTAATTGTGTTATACTTCCATAAAAGTCTAATTATCTTACTTATATGATGAATGTTAATAAAATTATATTGAGAAAATGTTTTATCTCAACCCTGTATTCTGGTCAGTCTTACTTTGGTGTTTTTTCAATGACTATGGATAATGGATTTTTTTAATAAATAGATACTTGTTCAGTTCAGTTAATGAAAATGACAATTTCTAATGTAGGACTATAGGGTTGAGTGTCTGAGATGGATTAGATGTTAGAATCATTAAGAGAATGAAATCAACGTTATTGCTGGATAGAGTTTAGGAAGTTTTATCCATGTAGGTTCTTTACTCTTTACAAATTATCAGCAATATTGTTGACCAGAGGACAGTAAACTCCTTGGTAAATCCTCAAGGAATGACAGGGATTCACCTGAAGGATAACCAGGGAAGAGGGACACAAGGACGCTGTTGATTGGCAGAAGCCTCGCTTGGCATGAGATTTAAAGGAGCCGTAAATATTCAAGCAGAGGGACACTGATAATGACACAGGAGGACAGAGCTCTGGTTCCTGAACATCCCAGAGCCCAGGTCACCCTGAGATGTAGGACCCTGAGACCACTAGGAAGAGGAAGCAGCAGGAACCCAGAAGGGGGAAGGGGACTGGTCTGCAGGAGGCACTTGACCCTCTGACCACAGGGCCCAGACTGAGGGGCAGGTGCAGAGGGTGGCTGGGGAGTGAGGGGTTTGCTGTCAGGATCTGCAGTTTCCTTTCCTATGAGCAAGTCGATGCCTTGAGCCTGTGTCTACTCTCCTGCCTCTGAGCCTCAGTCTCCCATATAACACCAGATACTGAGATTGCGGGACAATTAGTACACTGCCATCATCAGTTCAACATTGGGAAGGTCCTCCATTTTACAATAGTCCTTGTTTTTATTTTTATGTCTTCTCCATTTAAAATTGTGATTCTTTCTGATGAAACTAGTCAGGGTTCCATGACGTAAGCTGTCGGCTGTCTTTAAAGGAAGCATGTGCACTGAGACTTAGACAAAGTTACACAACCTCCAACTTCTAGAATGATGCCTCTCCCAGCTGCCTGTGAGAAACATGTAGCTACTCAGATAAAATTAATGTCTCACTGCTCAATAAGAGGGGAATAGGGTCATGAGCACTCTCCTTTTGTTTTTACAATTTTATATATGTCTATATTTACATATAATATATTTATATATTCCTGATATATATTATATATATTGATAAAGTAGATATCTTTATGCATTTCTATGATTTTGACGATGTGATTAACCATGATGTCAACCCCCTAACACGTCTGTGCAATGACCACTAAATGTACTTGCATGTGTATGTGGAATCTACTCATCTAGCTCAGCATTTACCCTATCAGCCTATGTCTTTCAGGACAATGAATGTTGTCTGTGCAAGTTCTTCTTAGAACTAGACACCCAATGTTATATTCCAGTACCTTCCACGGTAGTTCCCATTAATTGTTGACAAAGCATTTATTTGAATATCATCATCTCCTAGCCGATTTATCAAAGGACTGTGTGCTGTATCAAGGTAATTGTTCTAACATTTTTCTATAAATCAATTCCCTCCAACGCACATTCCCTCCCTCTGTTAATAGCCCTGTGTCTTGGGAGAATTCTGAGTTGCAGAATTGGAGAAATGGATTCTTGTAAAAGCAATTTATTAAGACTCATTCTCAGTAGATGAATGTTGTGGTCTGAATCTGGCCTCAGTCGCCCTGCTGAGCTCATGCTGTGCACACATGTGATTACATGTCACTTGGGCAGATGCCAATGGAGAAGAGGAATTAGACACACATAATTCCATGTGCCATGTCACAGACTCCTGACAATATGTCTGCATGAACCCTGGTTCACTATATACTCATTAGGGAAACACTGGAATGCAGAAAAGTCACAAGGTGTTTTCATTACAGGGAGGGGAGTTCTTCAAGCCTCACCAAGCATGCCAGACTCAGCCCTGGAGCTGGTCTGTGGGAGTGATTGTGTCCAGTGGTGAGGACCACAGGCTCAGAAACTGGGCTCACACTTTCCAGATATGTGTCCTTGCCCACATCACACAATCTGTACATGTTTCTGAGAGTATTTTTCCACTGTAAAATGGAAGCAACATTGACAACCACGTTACATGATTTATGTATATGTAAAAATAAAATAAGACAATAAGTGCTAAGTGTTTATCTCAGTACAGTCTCTAATGAGATTTTATATTTTTCCAAATGCCCTCATTGTCAACAACCCCCCCAGTACACTCCCCTCTTCTCTGGGGCACTGTCCTTTCTGAGATGTCCAATCCCAGAGCTTCACATATAGTCAGAGGACATGTAAATTGGGCCCTCCCTCTGCTGATGAAAATCAGCCCAGCTCCGACCCTGCAGATCTGGAGAGGAGCCCCAGCCCCGAGATTCCCAGGTGTTCCCATTCAGTGTTCAGGACTGAACACAGATAAATCAGCATGGAGATTGGGTTGAGCTGGGTTTTCCTTGTAGCTATTTTAAGAGGTAATTTATGGAGAACAACAGGCACTAGGTATGTGAGTGGATATGAGTCAGAGAACCAGTGTGTGTGTGAGAGTTTCCTGACCAGGATGTCTTTGTGTTTGCAGGGGTCCAGTGTGAGGTGCAGCTGGTGGAGTCTGGGGGAGGCTTGGTGCAGCCTGGGGGTCTCTGTGACTCTCCTGTGCAGCCTCTGGATTCACCTTCAGTCGCTACTACATGTACTGGGTACGCCAGGCTCCAGGGAAGGGGCTGGAGTGGGTCTCATTTATTAGTAGTAATGGTAGTAGCACATACTATGCTGACTCCGTGAAGGGCCGATTCACCATCTCCAGAGACAACTCCAAGAACACGCTGTATCTGCAAATGAAGAGCCTGAGAACCGAGAACACGGCTGTATATTACTGTGAGAAAGACACTGTGAACTGAAGTCAGTGTGAGCCCAGACACAAACCTTCCTGCAGGGAGACAGAAGGGGCTGCGCTGCAGGGGGTGCTCACCACCACCAGGGGGCGCACGGAACCCACTAAGTAGAGGGAACAGCCCCAGGAGCAGGTGCAGATGGATGATATGGCTGGTTTCTCACAATGATCTGGGCATTCCTCTCCATCTCAGAGGTTTCCCTACGGAGCATTTCCAGATGAATGTTTCTGTCCCTCTACAGAGGTCTCTGAATCTCAAAGACTCATTTTGAAGGGATGAAACAGTATCGAGTGCACCAAAGGCAGATTGAGACTTAGGTAGTGATAACAGCGTATCTACTTTGCTTTTTTCTTGCTCTATTTTTTCCCTTAGTTCCTGGTCGTTCTCAGGGACAGGGATCTGTGCTCTCTACATTAGTCTTATGTCTAAGTTTCTTGTTCCAGAGAACCACAAACCAGTCTCTTCATGATTAGGGACCTCTCCATGACATTATGGAAGTAGCTCCCTGGCTATCCCACCGGGTTGCTGTGAGTGCCTCATCCCTTAAGACTGAGTTTGGGGTCATCTTTGTGGTAGAAACATAAGCATCTCCTCCTCATCCTCCTTTCTCTTCTTCTTTCTATTACTAATTATACTTGAGAATTTATCTCTACCCACTTATCTGTATAAGATTTTCCTTCCCGGAGGCACAAATCCATATCATCAAGGTTAGAAGTCTCCCCCATCACAATAGTTGAGTTAACAGCTTGCCTGTCCCCCACGGTGCCAAGTGTGCTTTCTTCTCAACCCTCTAGATCAGGATTTTTTGGTGAGAGAAGCACAGGCAAGAGCAGCAGCATCAAATGCATTTAGAGGGTCTTAGTGAGCCATCTGCCTTTAGGAGAGTAGACCACAGCAACACAAACTTTGAATTAAGACCAACTCTTCACATGGAGTTTGCTCTTCCTCCACTCAAGTGACACCCAATGGACCACCCACGGTGCAGGGCATAGTCTCTCCCTTGAGGGCCCTAGAGAAGCTCATCAATACCTGGTTGAGACAACTGGTTGATCACATGGTAAGAGTTATCCCCCGGAGTCTAGTGTCCATCAGCGTTTATCCTCGAATGAGACACATGATTCACTCTAAGACATACAGATAGACCAGGGCTGAGCTGCAAGAAACAGCCACTCTAAAAGGGCCACTCATCAATACTCCTGTCCCCAAATGTTATTCAGTTTTAAACTCCCAATTTAAGTCAGCTAAATCTACAGCAGGACCTTTCTAGGACTCATCAATGCCACACGGCTCAGCACACGTCAAAACACAAGACTGTAGGCTTCTGGATACAACTTCACCAGCTCTGCTATGAGCTGGGTAAGGCAGGTACCAGGCCAGGGCTGGCAGTGTGTGGGGACTAACATGGTCACTGGAAGCCCACATGTGCCCAGGGCTTCTCAGAAGAGTTTGTCTTCTCCATAGACTCCTCTGTCAGCATAGCCTACAGATCAGCAACCTGAGGTCTGAGGACACAGCCACATATTACTGTGTGAGACACAGTGTGAAAACACATGCCCTGAGTGTAGAAACCCTGAGGGAGTATGTGGCTGTGCTGGACTGAGGCAATGACAGGGACAACGTGGTGCAGCCTTTCGTTGACTGAGGATCTCCTTACAGGAAACTTCACTGACTCCTGGCTTCTTCTCCTCAGCCCAGACTACACCAGCTAGACTGGGAGTGGGCGCCTGTGGAGAAGCCACAGGGAATATGGGGGCCCTGGAGGCACCCCAGTCTCCTCCTCATCCCTGGGTCCTGGGCCTCTTTCCCTGGGGCAGCTGCCAGCAGGACAAGGTGCCCACCTCACTCCAAGGTCAGTGAGATTTGGCCAAAACTAAGTGGTTTCTGTGTAACCAATGGGGAGATGCCCTTGTTGACGTGTCACAGAAAAACCTCAGCTTTCTACTCTGTGAGCTCCTTGTGATTTGCATAGAAGTTGGGGTCCTAATGCCCTTGGCCTAGATTACACATGAATAACCTGATGCCATTGAGGATAAAATATTCATAAAATTATATTAAAATACTTCTGTCTCGATGCTATGTATTCTGTCCCTTCCTAACCAGCAGATTTTCAATAACTATGTATAGTGGATAGACAGACAGATACATACATACACACATACATACATACATACATAGATGATAGGGAGAGGAGGGGCAGATTTAGTTCGATTAATGAACACGACAAGTTCTATGGTAGGATTGTGAGGTTGACTGGCTAAGGTGAGATAGAAGTTACTAACATGAAGGGAATGAAATCAGTGTAATGATATTTGCGAAGTTTCATGTAAGTAGTTCCTTTAGTCATTGCAAATTATAATCAGAATTTTTGAGAAAAGGGCAGCAAATTGGGGGACAATCCTCAGAGCATGAGAGGAAGTGACCTGAGGGAGGAGGACAGATGATGGGCACTGGGAGGGGCCCTGGCAGACTGAAGGGTCTCTGAGCACATGCATGAAGGAACCGTAAATACTAGAACAGAGGGACAGTGGTTCAGACAGAGGACAGGGATCCTGTCCCTGAACATCCCAGAGCTCAGGACGCCCCAGGATGTGGGACCCTGGGGTCACCAGGCAGGGGAAGCAGCACAAGTTTGGAGTGGGGAGGGGTCTTGTCTGCAGGGGGCGCTCAGGACCCCTGACCACAGGTCCCAGCCCCAAGGCAGGTGCCGAAGGAGGCTGGGGAGTGAGGGGTTTTCTGTTGGGGTCTGCAGTTGCTGTTTCTGTCAGCAAATCCGTGCTCATGGGCTCTCTGTACATTTTCCTGCCTCTGCGTCCAAGTCTCCTTATAGCATCGGACTCTGGGAAAATGGGGCAGTTACTCCTCGGCCATCATCAATGCAGTAATTGGAAAATCCTGGATTATATAGATGTGTAGTCTCTGTTCTTATTTGATATCTTCTCCACCTAAATTTGTGATTCTTTCTGATGTAGGTAATTAGGTTTGTCTGATGTATTCTGTGGGCTGTGTAGGGAAGAGGCAGCACAGAGCCTTAGACAAAATTATACACTCTCCAACACCTTGACTGAGTGCTCTTGTAGCCTGCCTACACCAAGGGTGTAGTTATTCAGATAAAATTAAAGTCATAAACTGTTTCCTTGCAGCGAGTAGGAGCTTGAAAGGACTGTCCTTTGTTTTAGGATCATGCGTGTGCCAAAGTTGGCACCAAAATATTATTGAATATATGAAAATATATTTTTTAAATAGTGCCAGTTGTGGATATTTTAATTCTATGAATTTGTGAAGATAGTGTCTATGCTGCTAATCTCCTCTTATGTCTTTTCAATAACCTATAAAATCATCTATCACCTATCTATCTATCATCTATCTAGTGTCTATGTATCTATGATCAATCTAGCTATCATCTGTCTATCTATGCATCTGTGTATCTACGTATCTATCTATCTGTCTATCTATCATCTGTTGGCATCCACTAATCTAACTCAGCTTTTGCCCTATTGGCACATGCCTTTCCGGACTATGAACATCATCTCTGCAAGTTCTTATTAAATCCTTAATATTAGTTCCCAATAACTTCCAGGTTAGCCCCTCCAGTGTTGTTAATTCGGTTATTTGAATATCAACTCCATGCATAAGTTACTGTGATCTCTGCTGTATCAACGGAAAAGTTAAACCTTTTCTATAAAGCAATTACCGCCACCCTCGGTAAATAGCCTCCTGTGTGAGGAGGATTTCTCAGGGGAAGGGAGGACCCTCCAACCACAGGGATAATTTCTGCAGATCCCACAGAGGGCGGCCTCCCATTGGTGTCTGTGCATTGAGGAAGTAAGTGCTTCTTCCAGTCTTTACAGTCTGGTTTCTGCAGGCAAAGCCCTTCACCTGTGAGACATCAAGATCAGAGTCTCCGGGCCAGCCCGGTGGCACAAGCGGTTAAGTGCACACGCTCCACTGCGGCGGCCTGGGGTTCGATGGTTGAGATCCCGGGTGTGCACCGACGCACTGCTTGGCAAGCCATGCTGTGGCGGCCTCCCATATAAAGTGGAGGAAGATGGGCAGGGATGTTAGCCCAGGGGCAGTCTTCCCCAGCAAAAAAAAAAAAAAAAAAGAGAGAGAAGGATTGGCAAATGTTAGCACAGGGCTGATCTCCTCACAAAAAAAAAAAAAAAAAGATCAGAGTCTTCCAGGCTTCCTGTGCTTTGGAGACAGTTGCTCTGACCAAAGTCAGGTCAAAAGTGCAGAAATTAAAAGAAATCTGATCTTGGGAAGGACTGGCCTTTACTTGTCATTATATTTTTGCCAAAGTGACATGAAAATATTATTTTTATATGAAATTATGTTTGTATTAGCTGTTAATTTTTATCATATTTAATCTTTAGATTTAAGAAGGTGTTTGGAGAAAACATTAATCCTTTTCAATATCTATTTGAAAGATACATAAGATTAAAATAAATTGTGATTTACTCATCTGTTCCAACACTGATACTTATGCCCAGAAAGGTGAGGCTGTCTTTTGACCTGTTCCCACCCAAACTTCATAGAGAAACTGCTGTCCCATTGAGACCATCGTGTCTTGTGCGTTAATGAAGAGACACCTGCAGGGGGCCCCAGAAGCACCAGGGAGTCTGACGTCAGTCCCTCCACACTTATAAGGATAGGGCTCCCTGCATGCAAATTTCTCTTCAAGCTCTGAGGTAAAATCCAGTCTTGGGCTGTGAGAGTTCACAGCTCTCTGCTCAGACAGGGCTGAGGTCTCTGGGGAAGGCAGAGCTGAGGTCTAGAAGAAGAAGAGACTGTTGGATCTTCTCATTTGCCTGGTGACAGCTCCCCAAGGTGAGTGTCTCAGATGTCAGACCTGGGACTATGGGGATGGTTGTGACTGCACATCGCCGACAGGGACTGATTCTCCTTGGCCCCAGGTGTCCCTTCCCAGGTGCAGCTGCAGGAGTCGGGCCCAGGACTGGTGAAGCCCTCGCAGAGCCTCTCCCTCAGCTGCACTGTCTCTGGAGTCTCCATCACAACCAGCTATTACTGCTGGAGCTGGATCCGCCAGCCCCCAGGGAAGGGCCTGGAGTAGATGGGGTACATATGTTATGATGGTAGAACTTACTACAACCCATCCCTCAAGAGCCACACCTCCATCTCCAGAGAAATGTCCAAGAACCAGTTCTCCCTGCAATCGCACGCCGTAACCACCGAGGACACGGCCGTGTATTACTGTGCGAGATACACAGTGAGAGGAAGTCAGTGTGAGCCCAGACACGAACCTCCCTGCATGGGGACAGGAGGGGCTGGGCTGCAGGGGGTGCTCAGGACCACCAGGGGGCGCTCAGGGCCCACTAAGAACAGACACCTGACCCAGGGGCAGGTGCAGAGGTGGGCTGGGAACGGGTTTACTTTGGATAGCAATTTCCTCTCCAAGCTCTCAGCTGCCCTGAGGGACATTTTCTGTTTTTTTCTTCTAGTTCTAATTTCTCATATTCTCAGTGCAGCTGACAATCGAGGAAGAATATTGTCTCTTGCAGATGAGATGTCACCAGTGACTGTGAACCTTTCCTGCAAGTTCCTATAGGTACTTTTTTTCTGTCTTGACAAAGACAACACACTGAGGATTCTCGTCATCCCTGAGAAACAGCAGCACAGTCCGGGCCCTCTGTGTGCTGAGCTCCTCTTGTCTGCCCTCAGAGGGGCACACACTGACTCCACGTGTCATGAGCATCCCCCCGGGACATCTGCCCCCTGGGGTTCTTTGTTCTCCCTGCCACAGTTTAAGCTCTCACTCAGTATCTACTTGGGTGGACATTGATGATCAGGGATTGCCCCCTTCTCTAGCTGCCCCTCAGTCTCCTGGATGGAAAAGCAGCCCACCTCAGGGGAGGCAGTTCTCAGATTTCCCCATGAAACAGGCAGGAAGATAAGCAAAGAGACGAAATACCATCACAGACGTGCTGGGTTGTGTTCTGGGTGGGTCTCTGAAGGCAGCCCTGGGGCCATGTCTCTCAGCTTCCACAGGAGAATCCACGTGGATAGTGAGAACAAGCTCGACAGAGTCCTGATCCCTGCCCACCCTCTGCTGTCCATCCAGTATCCCACAGAAACCCACCCCACCATCGCCCTCTGTTTTCTTTTCCTAAATTCTCACAGAATCTGTCCCAGAGCCTCGGTCCATCAGGTTCGAGCCCTAATCACTCTTCCCAGATCCACCACCAAGTGCATACACAGAGTGAGGCTCAGTAACAGATCTCGACATGAGCCAGTGTGCCAAACTGGGAATGGAAGGGGAGTCTGTGGCTTAAAACATGTTTCAGAGAAAACGGAAATATCACAAACAACTGTGATGATACAAAACCTTGAACCACTGAAGAAATGTTATGTTGGGCTTAAAACTTAAAGCTTTTGCTGTGGGAAAGACACTGTAAAGAGGATGAAAAGACACACCATACTCTGAGCTAAAATGTCCTCTGTAGTTTCCTCTGTTCCTCTCCCAGTTCCTGTAGGTTTCCACTAGAGCCTTAGGATGCTGGTGTTGGTGGCTTTCTCACTGCACATTAATTACTTAGTACTTAGTGGTGATTGGTGAGGTGGGTCTGGGGGCATCTCAGCAGTAGGTGCTATTCCTCTCTCCCAGACAGAACAATCTTGGGGGAGGAGCTCTTGGGATGTGTCCCCAATCCCGGGGGACAAGGCTTTAAAGGGAATAGGTATCTCCTTAATTACGTGACCCCTGAGAATGTCACACTATAGCACCTTCACCACACTCTGCTTCAAGAAATCCATTAAGTATCTCTCCTTTCTTCTGGTATTGGTTCATAAGCCATCTGGCGGTCTCTGTCCCTGAGAAGCTATCATTTCCATACTGGTTTTTCTGGAAAACAGTTGTTTCTCTTCAGATTTCAGGTTTGTTGTTTGCACTATAATTTCAATTCTCTGCTTTATTGAAAAAGGTCAGCAATTTGCAGTTTATCCAGAATAGTTGTTGTTATAATAAGAGGAACAACCTTTACCTCAGCTGTGTACATCTTGAAGCTGACCAGAATTTATATTTGTAGTATCCAGAATCTGAAAACAATCCAAATATCAATCAAAATCTTAATAGACAAACACATTGTGGTATAATCATTCATTTGAATACTTCCCATCATTACAATATATAAATGCTTGGCACACACAACAGAATGGTAGCATTCACAAGCAATGATGATGAATGAAAGAATACAGACAAATAAAATACACACTATATGATTCCATTTATATACATTTCAGTAAATGAAAACTGATGTAGAGTAACACAACGATCAGAACTTGGATGTCTACAAGTTGGGTTAGGGGAAAAGAGGGAATTATACCTCCTTAAAACTATTCCAAATAAACAGATGGATAATTGGAAGGGAAAGAGAGAAAGAGACATTGATGATGACCCATGATATTTTCCTCACACTCAACATGAGGACAGTCATGAGAGGGTTCCCTCTCAATACGTTCCTCCACTTTTCAGGGGGATTTAGGGAAGCAGCTTTAGGGGAGGATGCTGGTATGACTGCATGATTCTCCCCACACCACTTCAACTCTCTATTTTGTTCTCTGATGTGGGTGCCAGGTGAAAGTTGATTCCTAAGCAAGAAACTGTAATATAATTTTAAACCTTCATGTCCGAAATCCTAAGCTCCTCGTGGCAGGTATTGCACCTTCACACTATCTGACAGAAGTGAGATAACCAGTGACTGCAGCTCCACTGCCTAGTGGTCAAGATGGCCCACTCATTCCGTATCTGTGTAAGTCCACCATATGGATGGAGTGGACAGAGGGGGAGGACCTTGCTAGACTGGAATTGCTTCCAGTGGGTGTCTGTCCCATCCCTTCCAAAGGTGGAAACTTGGGGTTATATTCCATGTCAAATCAAGAGAAGGGGAAATGGTGGCTGAGGGTGGACACACGAGTGGATGTGTTACACAAGGAGGAGACCCAGTGCTATGTTGGTGCCTTGAGAAAGGCACAGAGCAAGAGGAGATTGTCTCTTAGCACAAATAAAGCTGATGCCCACGGGGTGAATCCACATTTCGCTGAGATCATCACTGCTTTTAGAACCTGATGAGGCTGAATGGAAGCAGGAAAACTTGACTGGCTTTCCTCTGTGACAAATTTTGGTCATGTGAGATATTGATGAAATAGATCACTGTGTGATGACTGAGGGGAATTCTAGCAACGTACCAGCATCTTTTAACTAGAGCATTTTTTATTTTTCAGTTTACTTTTACTACAAAGGAAATCCTCTGGGAAGAAATTTCTGAGAGCTGCTCCCCACAAGACCACGGGACCCTGCATGGTACAGTCAGGCGACTATCTGTGTACAAGTATGAACATTCACGACTGAAGGCTGAGACAATTCTTCAGTTATAATGGAGAAAATATGGCCCTTGCATATTCACAAATGCAAAAGCACATATCACCATTATTCTTCTAGGTGGAAATCTACTAAATGGAATAAAATAAGTATCTTATATTTATTTAGTCTTCCAATGCAGAGATTCAGTATGTCTCTCCGTTATTTACATCGATTTTTTAATCTTTCATCAGTGTTTCTTTTTTTAACTATTCTTCATAAAAATCCTGTACATTCATCTTAGATTTCAGAACCAATTTTTTGGTGCATCGCAAACGATATGGCTTTTAAATTCAAAGTCTGATTGTTCATTTCTAGTATACTGGAAAGCAGTTGGAATTGCACCCTGCATCCTGGCTTGTCTCCATGATTAGTTTCAGGGTGTTATGGTAGATTCTTTGTTGTTTTCTATGATGACAACCCTGGTGTCTGTAATGAAGACAGTTTCAGGTATTTCTTTATGTCCTTTTGAAAATTTACCCTAGAGTATTCATTCAGGTGATAATGTGGTTAAAACTTACAGAAAAGACTGGTTTTGATGGTCAAATAGATGTTATCTGCACAAAATTCCATCTCTGGAGTGGTGTGGTCATCTGTTTTTCTGAAACTTCACTCCCCACTGTGTCAAACATATCTGCCAGGTTCTCTTAAATAATTTCCTGCCCTTAAGGTGGAAATGAACTTCTGGAAGCTCAGGAGAGTGAGGACCTTTCTAAAGAGGATGATCTGCATGCTCTGAGGCCTGGGCAAAGACATTCACCCCAGAGTCGAGCCTCTTAGGCACAGGATCCCCCGTGGTTCCTTCACCTTGAATGGCTGGACTCCTGGTACATGGAAATTCTCCTACAGCTCTGTTTATATCTTAGTAACAGTGCAGATTATTGTCAGTCTCTCTCTCTTTGTCTCTCTCTCTCTGTTTCTGTCTCTGTCTCTGTCTCTTTCTTTTCATCCTTGGCTGAGTAACTCTAGGAAAGGCATTTCGCTCTCTCGTAAGAAGTTGAGATGCCTGTGTTTCCTACTTTCTCTATTGATGGCTTCTCAGTGTGAGCAGCTCAGGGTGCAGAAGAGGTGATGGGAAGAGTGTGCTCTGTGTGTGACTCACAGTGATTGCTTTCTCTCCTTCCAGGTGTCCTGTCCCAAGTGAAGCTGCAGGACTCAGGCCCAGGGATAGGGAAGCCCTGTCAGACCCTGTCCCTCACCTGCACCCACTCTGGTTACTTCACCACCAGTGGGGAATCCTGGAGCTGGGTCCACCAGCCACCAGGGAAGGGGCTAGAATGGTTGGGGCAGGGTTACTATAGTGGACCATCATGGAACACATACTACAGCCCTTTCATCAAGGACCACATCTTCATTTCTGCTGACACCACATCCAAGATCCAACTTTCCCTGCAGCTGAGCTCTGTGACACAGTGAGGGGAAGTCAGTGTGAGCCCAGACACAAACCTCCCTGCAGGGAGACAGGCATGCTGGGCTGCAGGGGACACTCAGGACCAGCAGGGGACACTCAGGACATCAGGGGGATCAGGACACCAGGGCATGCACACAACCCTTCAATTCCGTGTTTCAGCTCCAGAAGCAGGAGCAGATGGATGTTAAGGGCTTGTTTCCTGTCAGGTTCAAGGGTTTCCTCTCTACATAAAAGTTACCCTCAGGAAATCGCTCTGACCATGTGATTCTGTGTTTACCTCTTAAGTCTCTGAAGTACAAAGTTTTTGGAGAAAGAGATGAAGGGGAGAAAGACTATCCTCTAGCTAGTGTGGGTCCTTTCTGGCTGAGCTACAAATTAAATTGACATGAGACTGAATAGCAGGAGAAAATCAAACAAAGCTCATCAAGATGGCAGAGGTTCTTACCTTAAATAGTGTATTCAGATAGACAAAGGAGGATGTCTGGGGTGGGGGAGTCAGCTATGGGACTTTACCAGAAAGCACAGTAAACAAAGGTATGCAGATTTGTGTCCTCTCCTTCCTCATTGACAAGTTTCTAGACGTGAGGTCATCCATCCCTCTTCCCAGTACAGAGAGAAAGATACCTTTACAAATGAAGATTTCCCTTAAACAGAGCTTTGATAAGAACGGGCTTAGCAAGGATCCTCCCAATCTATCACTTTTAGGTAGCTGGGGGGAAGGTCAAACTCCTTCAGAGAAAATAATCAAGGTAAACAGACATATTTTGAAGTGGACAATTCTGATCTCCCACAGTCCCGCCTTCAAAACTAAGTTTCACAGTTCTTTTGAAACTTAAAGAAGTTTTACAGTCCGAAATCCGAGTTGGTAGATTATTCCCTCTCAGTGAACACATTTCTTAGTCCTGATAATAGATCAGTCCAGTTAAGTTCATTTTAGAAGGTGGTGATGCAGGTGGGCTCCCACAGTTAGGCCTATATTGTGGAAGCAAACAATCAGGCATTCAGTAAGAAGCATTTCCATGGAAATAAAAGAAAAACAACGTTAATGGTTGGAGGAAATTCCAAACCACTTTCTGAGGATGGGGCATAGCCAGTAAAAAAGATTTCTAGATATCATGGGCAAAGAGTCTTTTGCAGTTTGAAGTGTCTCTGGTGGTGTCATTGGGTATTCAGGTACATTTTTGAGTGGCTTACACAGCAACAGGCCTTAATCTCTCTTAAGTGTATATCAAGTCCTCCAGCTGTAGTTTGCAAGGCTTTAGGAAAAAATGCAGCTTCAGTTCTCAGTGATTATAAATAAAAATGATGGAAAAAAAAATAAAAAACGTTAGTTTGGAAATTTGTTGCCAGATATTTCAGGAGACCAGAAAAATTCAGGTTCCAGTCGAGTCAACTGATATAAAACAAAAACCTCAAATACAATTAACAAAACTAGAATCTAATATCCACAAATGTGTACTATAGTTTTTACTGAAATATAATTTTTATCTCTAAAATCACTTTCATTCTTTGTAAAGGATAGCCAAATTAAGACTAACTGGTTTGTAAAATAAGTCTAGTTTCAATAAATTTGGCCCAATTATTTATATAAGTACAGCAAGAAGACAACTGATCCTACAGGCTCTTTTAAATCTGCTTTGCTGGAACTTTTTATGAGGAGTCTCAGAGTGAGCTTTAAAAGCCTCTCGAGGACAGGAAAGCCAAGCTAAGGATTTGTCATCAGGTTTCGTCTGTAATACCTACAGATTTGGGTGACTTCCTCTCTTTTTGAGGTTCCCCAAAATATTTTGAGGTTCTTTGCATCTGCCAGATAAGAGATATTCCTTACTTATCCAGTAAGTCTTGCTTGAAATGCTGTACATAAGGTACCTGGCCAATATTCCCACTTGGCATTATTGTATAAAGTCCAATCTTTGTCTTTCACAAGTTGTTTGGTCATGTCAGAGTTGATGCATGTTTCTCTCCAATATGATGTTTCAGTCAAAGTTTTGATAATAGAACCAATATTTCCAATTGTGTCCTCTTATAAGGAGAATAGATTCTTATTGAACTTATGCAAATAACTACATGGCCATGAAAACAACACTCACTTGCCAAGAGTTTCCAAATTCTGGAGGGATCAGGTAGAGAGAAAAAAGTTTCCACTCTGCTCACAGAGGTATAATTTTACCAAATTGCCGTAAGTCATAGCTAACTCAAGAGAAAAGAGGAAAAGGTTGCCTTGAATCTGAAAGGAACAAGAAAACAACATTTCAAACAAAAGTCATACAAAATATAACGATTCTCATCAGTTCACTCAGTCCTGTGTAAGTGACTCTTCATCTTACTCTTCTGTTGGCAGTTTTCTGGGGCCATCAATTTCTTCCGGGAGAGTTCTGTAATTTCTTAGCTGGTTCAGTTTTAGAATCTGAAAGTGTATCAGAAATCTGTATTCCAGAGTAAATGTCAGAGTCCTTTCCATGAATCTCTCTGAAGCTGAAAACATTTGCAAAATCATCAGAGTAAAACAATAACTGTCTGAAAATGACAAAAGACTTAAAAATGACAATTGACAAAGAAATTTTGTAATTTTTATGACATACAACACTTTAAGATAATAACTAGAATTATGACTGATAACCAGGACAGATCAGAATTCAAGGAATGTTACATAATTTTTAGAACACTTAGATCAACAACATTTATGCACACAACATCAAAGGTCCCTATGAAATAAGGTTTAGTTATTTATTTAACCATCATGACACTTAAAGATTTTTAAGCAAATGTAGAATATTAAATAGCTGTACAAAAAACTTTAGCACCTGTGGTTAAAGACCTGATAAAAACAGTATAGGAAATTTATTTTGCTAAAACACAAAATCCCTACCCTTCTGGTAAATTACTCAAAGGAAAGACATTTATAAACTCCTTACCAAGAGCAGACTAAAATTTCAAGAACATTATCCTTTCAAGAGAGAGAGAAAAAAAATTCTAATTTTGCACCAGCTTGCTTTTGACATTAAAACTTATTTACTTAATTAGATTCATTTTTATCTTAGCCATCTTGGTCATGTACAAAACTCTTTTTTTTTTCAGAATTCCTCTTACACAAACCTTCTATAACCTTTTTTTACATTCAGAATTTGTTCCATGCCTTTCTGTTTTTCCTCCTAGTGCTTTGTGACAAAAATATTTCCTTTCTTTATACCTTCTTTACTAAAAACATATCTTACTTTATTGAATACAAACATATTTTCCTTAATTTTTAGTAGCCCTAATCACATATTAGAATTTTTAACCATTAGAAACCTTAGTTTTTAAGTAAAAACTAGGAAGTAAGAAATTATAAACTTTCTTTTACATTAGCCTTCCATGGCCTGACAAACCTACAGATACTTTTCACAATTTTTGGAATCATATTACCTTACGGTACAACCTTAATAAAACACAAGACGTGTTCATCAATAGACCCAAAACACTTTTTAGTTTTTCTGTAATAAGCCAACTGTAGATAAACCTATATTTAGTAATTAATATCTAACATCCTATCGTATTTGAAAATGATCTAAATGCTCAATTATTTTTTATCATTTAATTTAATTTAATTTAACCTAGCAAAACTTCAAAGTTTCAAGTTTCCAAAGAGATTTTGAAAGGTATTTTAAGTACACATGTCACAAACTATAATTATCACTAAAAGTTTATCTATCAATTCTAAATCGCTTACATCTAAATCATTTGTTGCCAACAATTATGTTTAGATTGCCTACAAGACTTGCTGAGACATTAGACAAAATTAGCTATTATTTAAAGCTATTTTTGCTGACAAACTTATAACATGGAAAACATGAGCTTATTTGACCAGTAAACCCAGGCTACATGTTTGCATCATATTCCAATACTGACCACCCTAAGGACATGCCTGTTTCAATCAAACCAACAAACTTACACCAGCTTTCATTTACCAAAGTTTGATTCACATCACGTTAACTTGAAAGACATGTAAGTGCTTACTCTGAGTCAATTAAATAGAGCTCTTAATCTTGGCCATCTGGAGGTAAAATATCATACATATATAACATACGTACAGAGACACATGAACACACATGTAGACACAGAGACGTTAAATTTTTGTTATGAATCAGAAGTAATACAGAACCCATCAGTTTCTGAGAAACGTTTGCATTTCAAAGAACGGCTCTCAGGTCCTAGAGATGACAGGACCAGGAAATCTACATCATGAAGGCACAGAGAAAGCAGTTAAGTTTTCTTCAAGATGGAGTTTCTGGGGTGTATTTGCCTCACAAAATGTTGCAATCTTCTGTCTCAATCAATGTCTTTTGAGAGAACAGGGGAGGATTTTATTATCGTAATATTAGCCTCTAGTTTTTACCTCAGATGGTGTGGGCTCAGGCAACCCTATTGGGTGTCCTTTATGTAAGTTTAATCACCATTGTCTTAAGGGAAGATTTATTTTCTGTCTTACAATCAGGCAGGGGAAAGTTTCCGTTTTCCCAATGAGACACAATATCTATCGCCACGATAAAATCTATAATACAATCAGGCAAATAAAAAGATGCAATCACTTCACATAAAAGCCCATAAATATATAGAGTTTTGTAGAAAATTTAATCTGAATTCCCTCACGTCTTATACCTCTAATCGTAGTTTTCCTTAGGACTTTAACAATAGGTCTTGGTCTTATAATTTTATACAGGGGAGCACGCCCAGTCAGAAAATTTAAAACGTACTCAGGCAAAGTTAATATAACCTCTTTGTATAAAATTAGCTCAAACATTCCAACATTTGTAACCTTATCAACATTTACACTTTACATTTTATCAACTTAATTGTAACCTGAGTTAGAGTCTTAAGGCTAGTCATTTATTTCCTTTTTTTAATTTAATTTTTTCATAGGTAACAATAATGCAATTATGATGAGAGATCTCACTATTTTTCCCCCAATTTAGAAGTTTTCCCAGTTTCAATGATCCATCATCTGGCGACACTGAAGAGTAGGATCTTAATCTTGACAGTGACTCATACCAAAGCTTTAACTATGGACACAAGAGGCATCCCCAAAGGAGATGCCGAGAATTCACTCCAAAACAAAGAAAGCAGAACAAGCAACAAAGGTTAAGATGACAAAGGCACCTTATGAAAGCAAACGCTACCCCTTATGACAAACCTGTGAGCAGACCCAGCTAGACAAAGAGTGTGTCTCGTGGAATCCCAGTCTATTTCGCCACCAAGATGCACGTTGGTACACACACGCTCCAGATCGTGGGGACCAATGAGATCACAAAGCCAAGCCGTAAAGACATAGACAAGACAAAACCTCAGATACCAGGCTTATAGAGATGCTTGTGTCTTATGACAAATGACAAAAATAAAGACAAAGACAAGGAGAAATAGTGACTGTATCTGTGAGGAAAAGGATCATTTAACCAAAGAGTACTCAACTAGATCCTAGAGTTGCTGAGTCCAAGAAGCTTGCTTCACCAATATTTTCTCATGCTAATCTAAATATGGAAAAGGAAAAATACTCGC
Source organism: Rhinoceros unicornis (assembly GCA_028646465.1). Taxonomy (NCBI): domain Eukaryota; kingdom Metazoa; phylum Chordata; class Mammalia; order Perissodactyla; family Rhinocerotidae; genus Rhinoceros; species Rhinoceros unicornis. The sequence goes on from CM053536.1 coordinate 68,045, forward strand.
CACTCTTGCTTCCACAGGACCCTGCAGGCAGACATCCAGGAGACTGACGTGGTAAGAACACTCACCTCCTGCCAGCTCTTGTCTGGGGTCCAGGACCTCTCAGCTGCAGTAGTCCAGGAGGGAAGAACGTCTAGCCGATGAATAGTTTATCCCGTCCAAGTCACCAAACTGAAGAGGAGGAAGACTATTCTCTACTCACTCTAGGTCCTTTCTGGCTTAGCTACAAATTAAATTGACATGAGCCTGAATAGCAGTAGAAACTCAAACAAAGCTTTATAACATGTATACACGGGAGAGACCCAGGCAAAGCTGGAAAACTCATCAAGATGGCAGAGGTTTTCACCTTAAATAGCATTTGAAGTAGACAAAGGGGGATGTTGGGTGTGGAGGAGTCAGTTTCGGGAGATTACCAGAAAGCACAGTAAACAAGAGTATGGAGATTTAACTCCTCGCCTTCCACCTTGACAAGTTTCTAGAGATGAGGTCATGCCTCCTTCTTCCCAGTACAGAGAGGGAAATACCTTTACAAATGGAGATTTCCCTTAGAAAGAACTTTGATAAGAGTGGGCTTGGCAAGGACCCTACCAGTCTATCACTTTTAGGCAGTTGGGGGGAAGGTCAAAAGTCCTTCAGAGAAAATATTCAAGGTAAAAAGATATATTTTGAGGTGGCCAATTCTGATCTCTTACAGAGGAAAACATTGTCATAATTCTCTCTCTCTCACAAAAGGCAGAGACACTTATAGCCACATACACCTACACTTACTCCCTAAATGCCAAATATGTACCAAAGATTCTGATGGCAACCAGCCAAAGCTATAAAGGAGACTCCGTTTGAATCAACAATGCAGCACAGCACAGGTCAGTGCCCAAGCCAGCCAGCAACCAGCAGCATACAGTGCAGGCTGGACATCAGGCAACAGAGGCATTATGATTCCACAGCCAGAGAAGAAAGACCCTTGTGATGGGCACTGAGCTGGCACCACGCTCACAGCAACATCAGCAGTTGCCACCATGCAAATGAAGAGGAAACCCCACCAAAACTTGGTGTGGATGTCCGGCTGATAATGTCACAAATACACATAGAGAGTATAAAAAATTTTATCACCTTCATTACTGAGATGTCTGTTGAGTGCGGGGCAGGCTTCTCAAGCACATCAGAAATGGTTTGCTAAGTCCAGGAAAAGAAATTGGCTTATGTTTTTATTGTGGTTCAGTGGTGGAGGGGGCTATGCCTCCTGCTCACAGGAGGTGCTTGTGTGGTTTCAGTGTCCCACCATCATCAAACGAGGGAGAACCCATGCTTTCTTATCAGATTCTCCATGTGTGAGAAGAAGGAAAAGAGGATGGAATGAACCTTAAAGTATCAGCAGTCAAATGCTAAAAAATAGTGTGACTACTTGCTCCACTTAACAACTATAAAAAAATGAGTGGGGAAAAGAGATTAATGACGATTTTGGGTAGAAAACAACTCAACTCCCTGAAAAATGAGAAGGCTCCCAGGGAGGAAATGCTATTTGCAGCGATGACAGCATCTTACAGCACTGACATCCTGTTACACAGTTTACATATAAAGTTATTACCACCATCTCCCATCCATATATTTTCAAACAGAATCACAAGGTGTGAGGCCACATCTTCACAGTCACACAATGACTCTACATATCAGTGATCTGACTCAGCCTATCAGAGACCTGAGGGCCCCCATTAGCTCTTTCTCTTTGTGGTCCTGAGTGGAGGTTCCATTTCTCAATGTTCTCCCTCAGGGAGAGAGTCCTGAGTCCATAGTATTCTTGCAGACACTCTGCTGTGTACAGAAAGAAGTGAGATTAGGGGCTGCAAGCCATTTCAAAGATGAGAGGAATGCTTACCCTCCAGCAGAAATGTCTGCCTTGTCCCAAAAATAAGCTGCATGATGGGTTGAGAGGACTAAATCCAAGTCCATGGCAGCTTTGAACACACCTGGCCATGAAGCCATTTCAGTGAAGAAGGGTTCACTCAATTCAAGCGAGGCAGTAAAGCTGTTCTGAATTACCATACGCAGTGGAGCAGACCCAGCTTTGTCTGAATTCAATGCAATTTTTAAATTTAGCTGCCATCCTCAAACTTTTGGATATCTAATAGTTTGTACATGAGATACTGGAGACAGGAAATGGGCTGGAATGCTTATCTGACAATCTGGAGCCCCTGGATCTGTGGTGGGTATTTGATAAATGTATAAGCGCCTCTGTGAGTAGAGGATGGTGCTGTTCTCCAAGCAGACCCTGCTCCTGGATACATCGTGCTGCCTCACTAGCTCCTTCAGCACATTTCCTGCAGGGGAAGGAGAGGACCCCAGTCTTGGGGAAGGGGGACCCCAGAGGGAGCACTGAGTTCTCCCAGAGCACAGCCAGCACGCTCCACTTGGTGGGGAGCCCCAGGAATAAGGACGCCTCTGCTCCTTTTCCTTTTACAGACAGTCACCTCCCACATGGACATCCCCGCTTGGACAACCTGATGAAGCCACAGCTCTCATTACTCACACTCAGGGTCCTCCTTACCCAGCAATATATGCATTTTCTTCGTCTGCTGAATGTGGCTGGAATTGTGAACTTAACCCACCCACAGCTGATGTTATGATGACAGTTTTCTGATCTGAGATCGCTGCTGTCCTGAGAGCCAGGCACAATGGAAATGACAATATTAATCACAATAATAACACCTGAAGTCAAACCCCACCTGCTCCTTTATTCACCATGAGGACAGATTGCTTTATGGAAGAATAAATTAAATGAGTGGGAAATTAAATCCCTGGCATTCTTTTGCCACAGAACCTGAAGACCTGTAGATCCATCATCACACAGGCTTCTTCAGCTGTCCCGGTTCCCACGATCACCACGCAGACCCCCATTCCTCACGGGAGGGAGGAGGAGGAGGGAGGCAGACAGGGCCTCAGTGCTTCACATTGTTTTCTTCATCCTGTGTGGTCATCAAGGTCCAGGTCCTGTACTGATTTTAAAGACTTTATGAATTAGGAATACACTATGGAAATGTCATCATTCTCTCTTTCTCTCACACACACACAGGTTTCAATATATATGTTAGCACGAGATCTATTCTAATAAGGTTAAGAATTAGTAGGTTCACATTGTTTGCTTTTTCATTTTACAAAGGGAACTACTGATGTAATTTCTATTTACTTAAGGCTTATCACTTCTGAATTCACCAATCTGTATCTCTATATTCTCTTTTCCTCGAAATCCTCAAGTACTTTTATAGAGTTAGTAAAGTCAAGCTCACATTTTAAGTTTTCTGTGAAGCAGGAAGGGCGAGCAGAAGGAAGTGAGTCATATGCCTGGTTGTCCCCACACGGCCACAGGCCCCACAGGCAGAGATGATGGGAGGTCCTCACACGGAGACCAGAGCCCTCAGCTGTGATCTAGGGCCTGTGGTCTTCTCTCCACCACCACTTACTCATGTGATCTTAGACACAGCCCCGGGATTCAACGAAAGAGGGATGAAGGAAAGCAGCTCTCAGGTGGGGTCTTCAAGGAAACCTGCTTCCTGAGGAGGGAGCCTCCCTCTGACCATGAGGAGCTCGTCCCTTCTGCAAGCCAGTCACTGTGAAGGTGATTTTCCGAGAATCATGCATGTTCTCTCACCCAGTGTGGTGGAAACCATGTTCACTGAATTCAAAATTCACTGCCAGTGACACAACAGCAGGAAATAGATACTTCTAGAATGTGTGAGTTTGTCCACTGAGACCAGGTTCTGGCCCAACATACAGAGTGCTGAGGAGCTTCTGCCAGCTGTCTGTGTGTGGTCCTGAGTGGGGTGGGGAATTCCTCAATGTCCACCCCCAAGGACAGAGTACTGAGGCTCACGGTGCTCTTGCAGACACTCAGTTGTGCACAGGAAAAAGCAGGATTAGGTCCCTACTGGCCACGTCAACAGTGCTAAGAAAGATGACCATGTCAGCGGAAATGTCTACCTTGTCCGCAAATTAAACTGCACTGTTAGTGTTATGAATAAATCCACCTCCATAGCAACCCTTGAATATAGTTAGGTGTGAAGCTGTTTCAGATGAAGAAATGTTCACCCCAGTTAAGTGAGCCAATAAAGCTGTTGTGAATTATGATAAACATTGGATTGTACCCAGCTTTGTCTGAAGTCAATGTGATTATTACATTTAGCTGTTGTGCCCAAATTGTGAATATCCAATAAATAAACATAATATAATGCAGAGGGTAAGTGGATTGGAATAGATGTCTGACAATTTAGACGACACTGGATGTGAGGTGGGTATTTGATAAATGAAGATACGCACATCTCCATGGGAGTAGAGGCACAGTGACTCTGTTCCCAAAGCTGCCGTTCATCCCTGACCTCATCTGATCTCCTGAGAAGCTCCTTCAGCACATTCCCTGGCCGGGAACAAGAGGTCCCTGGGCATGGTGAGGGGGAGCCCAGAGAGGACTGATTCTCTGAGGGCAGAGTCAGCATCCCCCTCCCAGGGGACCCCAGAGAAAGGACGTCTCGTTGATTCTTTATCCCTTTTATAGAAAGTCACACAAATCTCCCTAATGCAAATCTCCACTCAAGTCATCAGATGAAAACAACATACACAGTCACTTAAATTTGGCTTCTTCCTCACCCTTGAAGATACTGTCTGGAGTAATGGATCCCATCTGCAGGAACATGAATCATCTGTGCTTCTTCCTTTTTCTGACGGCAGCTCCCAGATGTGAGTGACTCAGGGACTCAGACATGGAGATATGGGGACACTGCATATGAGCACATGACTCACTGTGGTTCTCTCTGTCCCCAGGTGTCCTGTCCCAGGTGCAGCTGCGGGAGTTGGGACCTGGCCTGGTGAAGCCCTCACAGACCCTCTCCCTCACTTGCACTGTCTCTGGATTCTCTTTAACCAGCTGTGATGTGGGCTGGATCCGCCAGGCTCTGGGAAAAGGGCTGGAGTGGGTTGGTGCTATACGGTGTAGTGGAAGCACAAACTATAACCCAACTCTGAAGTCCTGACTCAGCATCACCAGGGACATCTCCAAGAGCCAAGTTTATTTAATGCAGAGCAGCCTGACAGGCGACGACACAGCCGTGTATTACTGTGCAAGATACACAGTGAGGGGAAGTCAGTGTGAGCCCAGACACAAACCCCCTTCAGGGGGAAAGGAAGGGCTGGGCTGCATGGGTGCTCAGGACACCAGGGGATGTTCAGGACCCACCAGATCTGTGTTTCAGCCGCAGGATCAGGAGCAGATGGAGGTTAAGGGTTGGTTTCCTGTCAGGGTCTGGGGTTTCCTCCCTGCATAGCAGTTTCTCCTGGGAACTTCTCTGGACTCATGATTCTATGTTTACCTCTTCAGTCTCTCAAGCAGAAACAACTGTTGTAGTAGGAGAAAACTATACTCACATGCACAAAAGTCAGAGAGTCACTTACAGTTCTTTACTCCTGCCCATAGACCCCAATTATCACAGCTTCTTATATCAGCCAGCTAAATATATAAAAGAGACTCCATTGGACTCAACAATGAAGCACAGCACAGCTCAGCACAGCTCAGTTCAGTGTACCAGCTGGCCAGCAAGCAGGAGCATAGAGTGCAGGCTGGACATCAGGCAATGAGGCATTATGAATCCAAAGTAAGAGTAGAAAGACCCTCAGTTGTGGTGGTCACTGACTTGACATCATGCTCATGGCAACAACAGTAGTTGACATCATGAAAAGGCAGAGGAACCTCACCAAAACTTGGTATGGACGTCCATGCTGATCATGTCACAAATGCACAAAGAGAATATAAAACATTTCATCACCTCCATTATTGAGGTGTATGCGGAGATCAGTGCGACCCTCTCAAGCACATCAGAATTGGTTTGATGGAGCCTGGAAAGGAGACTGGCTCGGGGATTTTATTGTGCTTCAGTGGTGGGAAAGGGGTAGTATCCTACTAACAGGAGGGTATTGTGTGGTTTGAATCTCCCACCAGCATTAAAGGAGGGAGATCCCATGCTTTCTTTTTTTTAATATTATTATTTTTTAAATTTTTTGTTTATTGCAGTAACATTGGTTTATAACATTGTATAAATTTCAGGTGCACATCATTATACTTCTATTTCTGCATAGATTACATCATGTTCACCACCCAAATACTAATTACAACCCATCACCACACACATGTGATGAATTATCCCTTTCGCCCTCCTCCCTCCCCGCTTCCCCTCTGGTAACCACCAATCCAATCTCTGTCTCTATGTATTTGTTTATTGTTGTTATTATCTACTTCTCAATGAAGGAAATCATATGGTATTTGACCTTCTCCCTCTGACTTATTTCACTTTGCATTATACCCACAATGTCCATCCATGTTGTCACAAATGGCTGGATTTCATCATTTCTTATGGCTGAGTAGTATTCCATTGTGTATATATACCACATCTTCTTTATCCATTCGTCCCTTGATGGGCACTTAGGTTGCTTCCAAGTC
>CM053536.1:75019-93146 GCA_028646465.1 Rhinoceros unicornis
ATGAAGGAAATCATATGGTATTTGACCTTCTCCCTCTGACTTATTTCACTTTGCATTATACCCACAATGTCCATCCATGTTGTCACAAATGGCTGGATTTCATCATTTCTTATGGCTGAGTAGTATTCCATTGTGTATATATACCACATCTTCTTTATCCATTCGTCCCTTGATGGGCACTTAGGTTGCTTCCAAGTCTCCCATGCTTTCTTATAAAGCATGTGTGGGCCGAATGAGAAAAGGGAAGAATGAGCCTTAAGGTGTCAGCAGTCCAACACCAAAAAATAATGTGTGACTACTTATACTGCTTAACAACTATAAAAAATGAGTGGAAAAAACATGTAAATGGCCATTATGGGTAGATAACAACCAAATCTATAGAAAATGAGAAGAATGCTATGTAAGCAAGGAATAATAATAATAACAAAACAATAACAGTATTAGATAGAGGTCTTACTCCAATATCTCGGATAGAAGATGTCCACTATCCAAGGTCATCAGCTTGTCCCGAAGGTCTTGGTTCAGATTTGTGCTTCCAAGGATCAGAAGCTTCCACAGGGTCTATGAGAATCCTCAGTTTGAGGTGCTCTGTTGGAGTAGTCTTCCAAGTGTGTGGTGTTATGAACTGACTATTTAGTTGCTGTTGGGCTGAATATTTTTGTTTCCCCAAAATTCATGTGTTGAAACCTAATGCCCAATGTGCTGATGTTGGGAGGTGAGTCATTTGGGAAGTGCTGGGTCATGAGGGGGGATCCCTGATGAACAGGATTAGTGCCCTTATAGAAGAGGACTGAGGAGGCTCTGTTGTCCCCGGTGCCATGTGAGGTTACAGGGAAAAGACAGTCGTCTACAAAGAGGGCTCTCACCAGACACCAAATGTGCCAGCACCTTGATCTGGGACTTCTAGCTTCAGAACTATGAGAGATAAGTTCAGTTGTTCATAAACCACATGATCTACAGTACTGCGTTACAGCAGCTGGAACAGACTTTGTGAAACATGAACCCGAACTCTGACTCTCTGGAGTTTCCCTGTTGTGTTTGTTGTTAAATGTTCCTGATGAGAGTTCTTCAGTGATGTTCAAGGGCAGTTTTTCTCTGTGTTTCTTCCCATAGATAGAATTAACTGTTTGAATATCATAGGACGCTGTTACACAGATGTGGTGGAAAGGCATCCTTAATCTGTTGGTGATAGGAGTGGGGTAATGCATGAATCTTTTTCAATATTTGCCACATCAGAAGGCAATAGGGCAGAGGCTAGTATTGGAGGAGACATCTCGAATGCATGGTCCTTCCAGTCACCACGTCAGAGGGAGACGACTGAGGTGTTCTTGAGGGACCAAAATGCCACAATTGCCGGTAGGAATACCACTGGACAAGGGAGTTAAAGGATTTCTGAAGGTTCTGATAATTCTAATTTAGGAATGTTGTTTTTTCAGCCCTTTTAGACAATTGCAGAAGGTAATGACCATGTGGTATTTGAGTCGTAGTAACACCTTAGAGAGTTATTTTACAATGATTGCTGTAATTATTAGTGATTCTCATCAAGGTTTTCAAAAACAAAATTTCAGTAACCCAAAATTAATTACTCCAAAAATCTTTATTTATATCTTCAGTGAAAAAATTCTACTAAAAATTGATTTTCTTCTATATTCCCTATATTTGAAACTCATCTTCCAAGACAGTCTAGAGAATGAAAATAAAAAAATTAGTGCAATGAAACTCCTCTATATTACTCACACCAAACTCATTTGAACCAAACGTAGCCCAGGGGCACTGCTCTGTCTCTCTCTGTAGATCAGGCTTCTATTTCCACAGAACTGAACACAGACTCTCCACTCTCCTCAAACATCTGTCCTCCACTTGCCCTAAGTTCACAGTCTGTTCTGAGTTTATCCTCTGAACCCTTCACAGGGGAATCAAGCCAGTGTCCAGCCACAACTGTCATTAATATTGTCCCCACATGTCACAAACTCCTTTTAGCCCCATATACCTATTTCTTTCTTTCCTGGGGATAGGCGACCCCTAGCAACAGATGACAATAATAAGAATAATAAAAAGTTTTCACATATTGAGGTATATAGGGAAGCTATTCTGGTTTAAACCTGAATCAGACTAAAAGTTGTCTTTCCAGAGTAGCCTGACATATAGCCCACCAAACATGCATTGTACATCTGCTTCAAACATCCTCCCAAAGCAAAGAATGCACTTAGAGATAGGGGTGAAGGTCTCCCTTGCTCTGACACTGATACCAATACTTCTTTGAAGTTAAGCTTTTCTTCCCAGAGAACTAAGTTGAAGTTGACCTGCTGTGTATGTGCTAAACTGCAACAAAACATCTCCCCGTGACTTTGGAGAAAAATTGTATTCCTGGCATGCTTGATATGTTCCTTGTTCTGAAATGGTATATAACTGTGCTGTAAGCCACACTTCCCCAGAGTGCTTTCTTCCCTACAGAAGAGAGCACTTGCGGGCTATTCCTAGCACTAGCTCATGGAATATCTTCTTATTTACAGATTGGTCCTTGATTGTTTGTGTCAACATAACCCACTCACATTCACATAAACCTATGCAAACCTACTATATATTATTTTCTGCTAGCAATAATGTATATCAGCCTCCATCCAGATCCATATGCCCCATGAAGGCCAAGATGGACCCTTCACATCTCTCTGCTCAGGTTAAGGGATGAGGAAACACCTGGTGAAGAAACAGACGCACCTGTTCCAGGATGTCGGATGTTGTCTCCACCTGTCTGCTGTCCCAGAGCAGGTTGCCCCACCATCGCAGGTCCTAAGCATAGGATCCAGATGTGTCCTGTTAATTCAGCCTGTCCAAATTCTGATGACTGTCCAATTACCTGCATTCAGGGAGGTAGATGATTTCTTATTTAATTCACTATACTATTAACGTGGAATAGCCAGGAGAGAATATGCTGCATTCAAGGCTCCACATGAAGTGATATGTAAGGGCCTTCAGAGGGAAGTGGATCTACATCAATAAATGCAGTGCTGAGGACACTGCATTGAGGGTGGGTGACCTGCCCCAGTCACACGGGTGTGACATGTCAAGGCAAGAGCAGAGCAGGTGTTCCTTGTGCAAATGTGTCCATCAGAGATGAGGACTCACACAGGTCCTGTCTGGCTCCCAGGGAAGTAACACTAACTGAGGGATGACAACATCTAACAGCGCTGCCATCCTATTACATAGTTTACATGTAAAGCTGCCAATGCAATCTCCAATCTATCTTTTCAGATAGAAACACAGGTGTGAGGCCACATCTTCACAGTCACACAGTTATCTGGTCCAGCATGTCAATGATCTGGCCCAGCATATCGGTGAGCTGAGTGCCCCTACTAGCTGTCTCTGTTTGTGGTCTTGAGTGGAGGTTCCATTTCTCAATGTTCTCCCTCAAGGAGAGTCCTGAGTCCAGAGTGATCTTGCAGACACTCAGCTGTGTACAGAAACAAGCAAAATTACAGGTTGCCAGCCATTTCATCAATGATGAAAATGATTACCCTCCAGCAGAAATGTGCACTGTGTCCCCCAAATAAACTGCATGACAGGGTGACAGTAGTAAATCCAAGTCCGTGGCAGCATTGAACACACCTGGTCGTGAAGCTGTTTCAGTGAAGAAGTGTTCACTCAAGTAAAGTGAGTCAGTAAAGCTGTTCTGAATTATCATAAACAGTGGAGGGGACACAGCTTTGTCTGTATTCAATGTCATTTTTGTATTTAGCTGCTGTCTCCAAACATTTGAATATCCAATGCATTAAGCATGAGATAATGGAGAAGTAAAATGAACTGGAATGGCTATATGACAGTTTAGAGAATGGTGCTCAGGAACTCCAAGGGGTACTTAGGACCACCAGGGGTGGCTCCGGATCATCAGGAGGCTCTCAGGACCAGCAGGGGAGTGTCTAGGCACAGAAGCAAGTGCAGGGAAGTAAGCTGATGAATGAGGCTGTCTTATCAGCGTCTGGAGTTTCCTCTCTTTTTACAACATCTTGTCCCCACACAACCTCTACTGCATCTATTCAAAGCAATGACATGATATACCCAAGTTTCAAACACAGTACAGATTCTCTGTTAAATTTTATTCCACATATATTAGCATGTTTACTGCCTTCATCTCCTTCTTATGAATCTCACGGAAGTGTGAACAAAACTGTCATATACCTGATGGGATGCAGGTAATTTTTTGAACTCAGGAAATTGTTCTGGGATTGTCTGAGAATCATCATCATCATGAAAATATAAATAAATAAATGAATATCAATCTTTTCATATTCTCACCATGAAGGCAGATTGTCTCTGGTGGAATAAATTTTCTAAGTTGGTATTAATCCCCGCATTCTTTCCCACAGAGCCTGAGAACATACAAATCCCTCTTCTCCTGGGCTACTTCAGGGTTCCTCGTTACCAGGCTTGGCCCCAGCCCCTTGGACAGAGCCCTGTCCTCAGGGGAAGCAGGAAGAAGAGGTGAGAGGCTGGCATGGCCTCAGGTGTAGCGTCCAGATTCTCCCTCTGTTCTCTCCATCTTATGGGGCCAACAAGGACCAGATCTCTATTTGGTTTAAGGGCCTTATGAATCATGATTACTTTAAGTAAAATGTTATCATTGTGCCATGCTCACACACAGATTTTAATATCTATACTAATATATTAGTAGACACCATATTCTAAGATAAAAATATAGCAAATTAATTATGTTCTTTTTTAAAGCAATTTATCAAACTATTTATATTTATTCCATGCATTTCATTTGTCTTAATTTTTAAAAATTTATTCATCAGTCACTTATGTGCGTTTTTTTCCCCTAAATATGTCAATTATTTCTTATATAATAAGCGATGCCAAGCTCTCCAGGTATGCATTCTCCGGAGCAGTAGATTTAGCAAAAGGAGAAAAGTAATATGCTGCAGGCAGAGCTGATGTGAGGTCCTCACACGGAGACCAAAGCCCTCAGCTGTGATCTAGGACCTCATGTTCCAGCACATCCTGGAAGCCAAGGCCGCCTCCATGTCCCCCACCCTGCTCTGCTCATCCACCTGGGAGACTGCTTTCTCATTGCTGTGTCTTGTAAGGAGTGCCAGTTTCTGTTCCTGGAGTGAGGGTCCAGGTGCACTTACTGGATCCAGACCAGGCGAGGAGATGCCCTTCCAGAACCTCACGTCACCTGGGATGTTACCAGCTCCTCCCCTCTTGCACTTTCTGAATTCTAGCTTCCTGGAGAGAGGCTTGAAATCTCTGAGATTTTATCAGTGTCCTGCTGTGTCTTTCTTCCGTGTCCTTCTGTGTACATTTATGTCTGTCTGGGATCCAATTACATTTATAGATGTTAGATTCCTGCTTCTACTAACAGGATGGAGCCCTGAGGTTGGAGGGACCTGAGTCTGTACTGGTGATCACGTGTCCTTGGGAGGCCAGCACGTCCCTCACAGAGTTGACCTGTCTCACCTGCAACTGCTGCCCTGTCCACCAGGTGGCCCCGCAGAGCAGCCTCACGTGAATCAGCTGACAACACCTCCTCCGTTTTCTCAGGGGTCTCCCCTCCAGCAGGTTGAGTGTCTCCAGGGGACCCCCAGTTTCAGGCTTAAGTGTAGTTAGAGGGTGACTGTATCCATGTGTGTCCTCAGCACCAGCCCCAGGCTCTCATTCCTGGTGGTGACCATAGTGTCTGGGGCAGCAGCATTCTGAAGCCGGGGGATGGCCATTTAACACTGGGCTAGAGACACTGAGAGGTAAATGCCCAGCGAGTCCAGACAGGATCCTCCCTGCAGGGCGGGGGCTGGACTGCAGGGGGTGCTCAGGACCACCCAGCACAGGGCTCCAGCCCAGGATCAGGTGCAGAGGGGTGTTGGGAGGGGCTTCCTCTTAAGGTCTTAGTCTCTATTTTTCAAAAAACAATCTAAATTAGGAGATGAACAAGTACTACTATGGTTTCTTTCATCATCCTAATTTAGAGAATTTATCTATCTAACTCAAGGAAGTGAAAACCACATTTAAAAGGAGGTTGCCAGGACTTGTTAATAGTGAGAACCTAGAGGACAAGATGGTTTTATGACTTCAATGAGAACAGCATTTTGGGAGACACTCTGGTCCCAGGAATAAGACATTCAGATATCAGAGCCTATCTACAGGTCAGAGGCCTGAGGTCTGAGGACACAGCCACATGTTACTGTGTGAGACACAGTGTGAAAACCCACGTCCTGAGTGTGTCAGAAAAGCTGAGGGAGAGGGCGTCTGTGCTGGGCTGAGGAGATGACAGGGACAACTTGGTGCAGCCTTTCTTTGACTGAGGATCTCCTTGCAGGAACCTTCACTGACTCTCCTGGCTTCTCCTGCTCAGCCAGACTGCACCAGCTGAACTGGGAGTGGGCGCCTATGGAGAAGACACAGGGAAGATGGGGGCCCTGGAGATGCCACAGCTTCCTCCTCAGCCCGGGGTCCTGGGGCTCCCTCCCTGGTGCAGATGTCAGCAGGACACGGTGTCCACCTCACTCCATGGCAAATGGGTGATGCCCTTGTTGATGTGTCAGGGGAGAACCCCAGCTTTGTACTCTGTGGGCTCGTTGTGATCTGCAGAGGAGTTGGGCTCCTTAACACCCCTGGTCTACATTACATATGAATAACCTGATGCCCTGGAAAATAAAAGTATGCATAAAGTTATACTACAAATATTTCTGTCTCAACACTGTGCATTCTGTTCCCTCTTAGCTAGGTGGTTTTTCAATGAGTATGTATAGTATATAGATAGACAGATGGATAGATAGATAGGTAATAGATGGATAGATAGATAAACATATGATTGATAGATACATAGATAGATAGATATATTATTGATAGATGATAGATGGATAGATAGATACATGATAGATAGATAGATAGATAGATAGATAGATAGATAGATAGATAGATAGAAAGAGAGACAAAGAGTAGGTTTGGTTCCATTAATGAACATGACAAGTTCTAAGGTAGGACTCTGGGGTTGAGTGACTGAGATGGAATAGAAGTTAATAACATGAAGGGAATGAAATCAAGGTAGTGATTTCACAAGTTTGTGAGGTTTCATGTATGTAGTTCCTTTAGTCATCACAAATTATAATAATTTTTGACACAAGGACAGTAAAACGTGGGGAACTCCTCAAAGGGTGAAAGGAAGTGACCTGAGGGAAGTGGACAGATGATGGACACAGGGGGGCTGCCTGGTAGGCAGAATGGTCTCTGAGCACAAGCTTGAAGCACATAATTACTAGATTAGAAGGACAATCAACCAGATCGAGGACAGGGCTCTCGTCCATGAACATCCCAGAGTCCAGGGCAACACAGGATGGGACCTGGGGCCACCAGGAAGGGGAAGCAGCACAAGCTTGGAGTGGGGAGAGGTGTGGTCTGCAGGGGGCACTCAGGACCCTCTGACCATAGGTCCCAGCCCCAGGGCAGGTGCAGAGGGAGGTTGGGGAGTGAGGAGTTTTTTGTCCTGGTCTGCAGTCTCAGTTCCTGTGAGCAAATCTGTGTTTATGGGCTCTCTGCGTTTTCCTGCCTCTGAGTCCCAGTTCTCCTTATAGCATCAGACTCTGTGAATGTGGGTCAGTTACTCCTCTGCCATCATCAATTCAATAACTGGAAGATGCTGGATTGTACAGATGTGTAGCCTCTGTTCTTGTGTGACCTCTTCTCCACCTAAACTTGTGATTCGTTCTGATGTAAATAATTAGGTTTATGTGATGTATTCTGTGGCTGTGTAGGGAAGAGGTAGCACAGAGCTTTAGACAAAATTATATACCCTCCAACACCTCGACTGAGGCATCTCATAGCCTGCCTATGCTGAGGGTGTAGTTATTCAGATAAAACTAAGGCCATAACCTCTTACCTTAAAGAGAGTAGAAGATTCAAAGCACTATACATTTTTTTAGAATTATGCATATGCCAAAGTTGCATCAAAATATTATTTTAAGAATGGAAATATGACTTTTACCTAATCACAATTGCAGATATTTTATTTATTTTTTTAGTTTGTGAAGATGATATCCATGATGCTAATTCCCCGTAGTCATTTAAATACTCTGTGAAATATATATATATTTCATTTCATAAATATATATATATTTCATTTCATATATATATATATATATATATATATATATATATACTTCTCTGTCTATGTATCTATGTATCTATCTATCACCAAATTGGAGTCCACTCATCTGGCTCAACATTTATGCTATTGGCACATGCCTTTCAGGATTATGAAAATTATCTCTGAAATTTCATATTAGACCCCTAATATTAGATGCCAGTAACTTCCAGGTTAGCTCCTCCCTTCTTTTTCAAGATGGTTATTTGAATATGAACCCCATGCACAAGTTACTGATGATCTGTGCTGTATCAACAGAAATGTTATATCTTTTATATAAAGTGGTTACTGCCACCCTCAGTAACTAGCCTCCTGTGTGAGGTGGATTTCTCAGGGGAAGTGGGGACCCGTCCAACCACAGGGATAATTTCTGCAGATCCCACAGAGGGCGGCTCCCAGTGGTTTCTGTGCGTTAAGGACGTAGGCGCTTCTTCCGGTCTTTGCAGCCTGGTTTCTGCAGGCAAAGCCCTTCACCTGTGAGACTTCAAGATCGGAGTCTCCCAGGCTGCCTGGGCTTTGGAGACAGTTGTTCAGACGAAAGTCAGGTCAAAAGTGCTGAAATTAGAGAAAATCTGATCTTGGGAAGGACTAGTCTTTATTTGTCATTATATTTATGCCAAAGTGACATGAAAATGTTATTTTTCTATGAAATTATGTTTATATTAGTTAATTTTTATCATATTTAATCTTTAGATTTGAGACGGTGTTTGGACAAAATATTAATCCTTTTTAATATCTATTTGAAAGATATATGGGATAAAAGTAAATTGTGATTTACTCATCTGTTCCAACACTGGTTCTTACGCTCAGGAAGGTGAGGTTGTATTTGACCTGTTTCCACCCAAAGTTCATAGAGAAACTGCTGTCCCATTGAGACCATCATGTCTTGTGCATTAATGAAGAGACACCTGCAGGGGGTGCCAGAAGGATCATGGGTCTTACTGCAGTGCCTCCCCACTTATAAGGACTGGTCCTCCCACATGCAAATTTCTCCTCAAGCTCAAGCGTAAAATCCTCTCTTGGGCTGTGGGAGCTCACAGTTCTCTCCTCAGACAGGGCTGAGGTCTTTGTAGAAGGCAGAGCTGTGGTCTAGAAGAAGATGAGACTGTTGGGTCTTCTCCTTTGCCTGGTGATGGCTCCCCAAGGTGAGTGTCTCAGATGTCAGACCTGGGTCTATGGGGATGGTTGTGACTGCACGTGACTGACAGGGACTGATTCTCCTTGTCCCCAGGTGTCCTGTCCCAGGTGCAACTGCAGGAGTCGGGCCCAGGACTGGTGAAGCCCTCGCAGACACTGTCCCTCACCTGCACTGTCTCTGGATCCTCCATCAGCAGTGGTTACTATTGGTGCTGGAACCGTCAGCCCCCAGGAAAGGGGCTGGAGCACATAGGGTGCATATATTCTAGCAGTAGCACTTACTACAACCCATCCCTCAAGAGCCGCACCTCCATCACTGCTGACACGTCCAAGAACCAGTTCTCCCTGCAACTGAGCTCTGTGACCACCGAGGACACGGCCGTGTATTACTGTGCAAGAGACACAGTGAGGGGAAGTCAGTGTGAGCCCAGACACAAACCTCCCTGCAGAAGACAGGAGGGTCTGGGCTGCAGGGAGAGCTCAGGACCACCAGGGGGCATGCAGGACACCATGGGGCACTCAGGACCCACAGAGCACAGAGAACAGAACCAGGAGCAGATGCGGGGGTGGGGGTGGGGTGGGGAAAGAGCCTCCTGTGGGGTCAGGGATTTCCTCTCAAAGCTCTCAGCTGCCCTCAGGGACAGTTCATGTTTTTTTCTTCTGGCTCTAATTTCGCATATCCTAGGTGCAGACAACAAAAGAGGAAGATCAGCATTCTTTCAGTCCTCTCCTTCAGTGGTGAGTCCCTGGAGAAGCGTGTCCACCAGACCACAGCCCGGAGAGGGTCCCTTTCCCTGGGCAATGCCGATGGTCACCACACAACAGGGAGCAGCACGTGGGGATCCTTGAAAATGTGAGACTCACATCCCACCTGTACCACTTCCCCATGATCATTGTGTCAAATCACCACACACTTGTGGTCAAGTCAACACATTTCTTCTCTTACCGTCTGGAGGTCAGAGCCTGAAATCAGTTTCCCTGGCCTGAAATTGAGAGGTTGGGCAGGGCTATACTCTCTCAAGAGGCTCCAGGGGAGTGCTATTGTCTGGATATGGGTGTCCCACCAAAATTCATATGTTGAATCTTTACAAAGAAAGATGATAATTTAGTAGGTGGGGTCACTGTGAGGTTATTATGTTGTGGGAGTGGAGCCCTCATGAGTGGGATGGTGCCTTTCCAAGTGCGGTCCCAGAGAGCTCCACTGCCCCTTCCACCACGTGAGGACACGGCAAGAAGGAGCCATCTATGGACCAGGAAGAGGGCCCTCCCCAGGAGCTGAACATTCTGCCATTTGATTCTGGACTTCCCAGCCTCCAGAACTGTGAGAAGTAAACGTTTGTTATTTATAAGCTACCCTGTCTGCAGTATGTTGTTAGAGCATCCCAAACGAACTCAGACGGGGAGCGTCTGTTTTTGCCTCTTCCAGCTTCTGGAGCTGCGTTCCTTGCCCCACAGGCTCATGGCCCCTCCTCCATCCCCACAGCCTGGAGTAAATTTCCTTACATCAGTGGTCCCACGGTTTTCTTATTCTGCCGCCTAGTCTCCCTCTGCCTCCCTCTGACACAAACACTTGTGAGTGTAATAGGAGTCACCCCATAACCAGGGGAAATTTTTGGAAATCCAGATTTCTAAATTACACAAATATCGCAAAGTTCATTTTCCCATACAAAATGCCATCCACACATTCAAATAATGACTCAGACGCCCGCAGTCCACACTCAACCCTCAAGGAATCATATCCATGCAACAGTCCAATTACATTTAGCACATCCCAGCGTCTCCCCAAATGCCAACCTTTTAAACCGTTATCCAAAGAACAAAATCTACCAAATACCATCATATCAGAAGACTCAAATCTAATCATCTAAATCAAGTGAGGGTGAGAATTTGGGTACCATCCATGCTGGGGTAAATCCTCTCCATCTGCACACCTGTGACACTAGGAGACAAGTTATCTTCTCCTAAAACACCACTGCAGGGCAGGCACATGATCACAGTTATGGGCATTTCCATCTGACAGAGATGAAATGGGAGTTAGAAGGAGTCACCAGCCTGAATCAACTTGGAAATCCACCCAGGCAAACTCCATTGGGTTTCAAGCCCCGGGGATAATCTTCTGTGGTCAGACAACAACCCTGGGTCTGATCTTGGATCTAACTTCCTTCTTCTTGAAGGCTGGCACAGGTTGACGCTGAGCACTTTCATCAGCATGTTTCCCAGCAGTGGAATTTTGAAAATCCAAAACCTTCCTTCAGTTTGTTTTCTCTGTTTACAAAGAAAAAGTTCTTCTGACACTTGGTAAAAAGGTGAGGAAGACTTGATTCAAGACTCTCGCAATAGGGATTTTGCAGTAGGAGAGAAAATAGAGATCACCTCTGAATACAGCAAAGAGAACTGGGAATTTATAGCCAAGGAACAGAGTGAGGGGTCAGTTGATGGGAAATAACTAAGAGGAGACATCCTTTGAACAGGAAGGCATATAGTGCTTACGCTGGAGGTGTCCTTAATGTATATTGGGTAAAGAGGAAGGGGCAAAACAAAAGAGTGTTTATTTCTCTCCAGGGGGCTCAGGAAGCAAAAGGTGCACTCAGGACCACCAGGGGGAGCTCAAGACCACCAAGGTGCTCTCAGGACCACCAGGTGGTACACGGGAACTGCTGAGCTTACCCCCTCACAGGGGAGCTGGGTTAAGGGCAGGTTTTTATCTCCATGCTCTGTAAACCTCTTCCTGACATGCGGACAGTACAAACAATTTCCTAAAAGCTGTGGAAACAGAGAGGTGTCCTCCCTTTTTAGAATAAACTCTCATACTTGTAATAACCCAACTGGACAAGGAGCAGGAACTAGGATAATTTTAACTTATATAATAATGAAAATAACGTTATGAATTTACATGTACATTGACCTCCATTTCAGTGGTCTGTGTTCAGTCCTGATCACTGAATGGGAACACCTGGGAATCCCGGGGCTGGGGCTCCTCTCCAGAGCTGCAGGGTCGGGCTGGGCTGGTTTTCCAGAGGCTCTAGGGGAGTGTTACTGTCTGGATATTTGTGTTCACCACCACCCTCCACTGGAATTCATGTCTTAAATCTTAACCACAGAAGATGATGGTGTTAGTAGATGGGGTCACTGTGAGGTGCATAGTTCAGAAGAGTGGAGCCCTCATATATGGGGTTGTTTCCTTTCTAATGAGCCACCAGAGAGCTTGCTTGTCCCTTCACCACAAGATGACATGGCAAGAAGGTGCCAACTATGACCCAGGAAGAGGCACCTCCCCAGAAGGCGACCAGGCTGATACCTTGATATTGGACTTCCCATCCTTCAGAACTGTAAGAAATAAATGCTTGTTGTTTTCAAGCTACCCATTCTCTGGTATTTTTCTATAAGATCCTGAATGGACTCAGAGACGGAAAGTGCTTTGTTTTTTGCCTTTTCTAGCTTCTGGAGCTGCATTCCTTGCATCCCCTGACTCATGGCCCCTTCCTCCATCTTCACAGCCAGGAATAAATGGCCTTGCATCAGTGGTCACACTGTTTTCTTCTTATTCTGTAGTCTAATATCCCTCTGCATCCCTCTGATATAAACACTTGTGATACATTTCGAATTAGTTCAGGAAACTCTTTGGATCTCAGGATCTGGAAATTAATCCAACATGGCAAAGTTCCTTTTGCCGTATAAAGTACCACCTGCAGATTCAAAGAATGACTCACACTACCTCAGTGCACTCTCAGCCCTCAAATAATTACATCCAACCCTAGGTCAATTATATTTAACATAGAACATCTCCCAGAGTGCCAACACTTTAAAGCATTAAAACAAGTCCGTAATCCATCTAAATACCATCATCTCAAAAGTTCCAAATGTAATCATTTAAATTAGATATGGGTGAGAATTAGGCGATGATCCAACCTGGGGAAAAGTGTCTCCATCTTTAGGCCTTTGATAGTAGAAAATAAGTTTTCTTCTTCTAAAACACAACTGCAGGAAGGCGTATGATAACAGGTATGGATATTTCCATTCCAAAAGAGATAAAATTGGAGTTAGAAGGAATCACCAGTCTGAATCGACTTTGAAATCCACCCAGGCAAACTCCATGAGGTTTTGTCTTCTGATGATAATCTTCTGTGGCTCAGACCCAAACCCCTGGGCTTGTTCTAACCTTGGATCTACTCTTGTTTTTCTTGAAGGGTGGCACATGTTGGAATATGAGGTCTTTTATCAGCCTGGTTCGTGCTAGTAGAATTTTGAGATTCAAAAACTTTACTTCATTTTGTTCTCTCTCCGTTTATAATGAAAAAGTCCTTCTGACACTTGCTAAGATGGTGACAAACTCTTTATTCAAGACTCTTGCAATAGGAAGTTTATAGTAGGAGAGAGAAACGGGGCTCACCTCTGAATACAGCAATGACAGTCGGGGATTTACTGGCAAGGAGTGGAGTGAGGGGTCAGTTGATAGGAACTAACTAAGAGGAGACATCCTTTGAACAGGAAGGCTTGTAGTGCTTATGCTGGAAGTGACCACCACTGTATGTTGGATAAAGGGGAGGGGGAAAAGAGTGTCTATTTCTCTCCAGGAGACTTTGGAAACAAAAGCTGCACTCAGTAGCAGCACGGGGTGCTCAGGACCACCAAGAATCACTCAGGACCACCAGGGGGCACTGAGGAACTACTGAGCTCATGTCCTCAAAGACGAGGCAGGTTAAGGATAAAAGCTCTGTCAAGGGTTTTTATCTCCATGTTCTGTAAGCCTCTTCCTGACACGCAGACAGTACAAACAGTTTCCTAAAAGCTGTGGAAACACAGAGGTGTCCTCCCTTTTAAGAATAAAATCTCACACTTGCAATAACCCATCTGGCCAAGGACCAGGAACTAATAAAATTTTAACTTATATAATCGTGACAATAACTCTATGAATTTAGAAGTAAATTGTTCTCCATTTCATAGAGGAGCAAATTAATCTTAAATAAGAGTATTCTTACTCATCTCAGATATTCTGAATTTAATTTATTTTGACTAATTATTCTATTATGTTGTCTTCTTTAAGGTGTCCCTTGCTGTCTATGTAGAGAGATCCTGTGTAAATGGCCCTTGTGGTTGTTGAAAGCCCTCAGTCTCTCCATCAGCTCCATGTCTCTCTCTCAAGGCTTCTCAGTATCTCCGAGTTCCAGGGACAGGAGAGAACGGTCTCAACACTTCAGTCCTGTTGGTCTTCTTGAAGGTCAGGGAGCCAGAGCACTCTCAGGGGCGAGGGCACCAATGTCAACATTTACACGGGATCCACTCTTACAGGGTCTGCAGCCTGTGGGCCCTTTTCCAGGTGCATCTTTGTCTCCAGACCCTCATGCTCATCCACCCCACGAAGAGGAGAACATCCCCCCTCACTCCACCCAGCTGCTCACACAGCTCAGCAACTACAGGCTCAGGAGAGGGACACACTGGGGTCTGGGACTGAAGGAGATGGAGGTGAGGTCAGGTGTCTTCTCCTCAGCATCTCATGATGAAGATGCAGTGGAATATCTCCACAGGGGGTGATGTGGTGTGGAGATGCTGCAGCCCGGGTAAGGATGGATCATGTAATTGTGCAGAGTTGGTATCTTTTCTAAAATAAATTTGGGATCTATTTTGGAATAATGACAGGTTGGAGATTCCAGTTGATTGGCAGTTGGTAGGTGACAAAGAAGAGAATAAGGGAGAGTTTTAGTTTTCTTACCCTAGAACCATGGCAGAAGGTCATTTCATTAAACACAATGTGACTGACAACATGTACTTGCATTTACCTTTTCTATGTTGACACACCAAGATATTTAGTTATTATTCACTCAGTTACGTATTCAGGTTTGAACTTGTCCATATGTCCTCAAAATTGAGGAGTTCTAAAGGTGGCTCTTTACTTGCCGTCTCGTCTCGCACATGAGACACTAAGTGAGATGGGCTGCACCACAGTGTCCACAAGTGGGTAATTTGGAATGACGCCAGTCAGAAGGAAAGCAGGTGGGACTGTTCCTACTGTGCTCCTTGCTTCCGGACATATAAAATGCCTGTAGATTTGGATACTGTCTTCACGCTGTTGTACTCTGCAGTTTACTATGTCACTTATTAATTGGTAAAGCTATTATGTGTAAAAAATGGATCATTTGGAAAATATTATAGGCAGATGAATAATAATGTGAAATTTCAGGGACTTCTGATAATACATCTGCACTGCTTCACTATAGACTCTTAGGTAAACAGTAGAATGCATAAACTTCACACATGTTCTCATTACAGGGATGGGATTATCCAAACCTCACTAGGCCTTCCCAACTCTGTCCTGGAGATGGTTCAGGGGGGCAGTCGTGTCTAGAATTGAGGAGCACAGGCCCAGGAAATGGGGCTAATTCTCACCAGATTTGTGCCTATGGACACATCACACTCTGGGACGCTGCTCTTTATGTTGAATTCCAGCCCCAGAGCTTGCCGTATAGTCAGAGGATATGGAAATAGGGCCCTCCCTCTGCTGATGAAAACCAGCCCAGCCTGGACCCTGCAGCTCTGGAGAGGAGCCCCAGCTTCAGGGTTCCCAGGTGTTCACATTTGGTGATCAAGACTGAACAAAGACCACTCAGCATGGAGTTTGGACTGAGCTGGGTTTTCCTTGTTGCTATTTTAAGAGGTAATTTATGGAGAAATACAGACATTGAGTATGTGAGAGGATATGCATGAGAGAAACAGTGGATGTGTGACAGTTTCCTGACCAGGATGTCTTTGTGTTTGCAGGGGTCCAGTGTGAGGCGCAGCTGGTGGAGTCTGGGGGAGGCTTGGTGCAGCCTGGGGGGTCTCTGAGACTCTCCTGTGCAGCCTCTGGATTCACCTACAGTAGCTACTACATGTACTGGGTCCGCCAGGCTCCAGGGAAGGGGCTGGAGTGGGTCTCATACATGTATAGTGATGGTAGTAGCACAAACTATGCTGACTCTGTGAAGGGCCGATTTACCATCTCCATAGACAGCTCCAAGACCACGCTGTATCTGCAAATGAACAGCCTGAGAACCGAGGACACGGCCGTGTATTACTGTGCAACAGACACAGTGAGGGGAAGTCATTGTGAGCCCAGACACAAACCTCCCTGCAGGAGGGGCTCAGGACCACGAGGGGGTGCTCAGACCCTGCACTCAAGGACCATCACAGAGGCAGGTGCAGATGGAGGTTAAGGGCTGGTTTCTTGTCATGGCTTCCTTTTCATATAAGAGTTTCCTCAAGACAACTTCTCTGAATTTGCAATTCTCTGCTTACCTCTGTATTTTCTGAATCAGAAAAGTCTGTTGCAATAGAAGGAAAACATTCTCACATGGACAGAAGGCAGAGAGTCTCTTACAGACTCTCTTGTGCCTAAATGCCAATTTATTACCAAAGTTTCTGACATAATTCAGCTATATCTATAAAAGGGGCTCACTTGGACTCCACAATGCAGCACAGCACAGCTCAGTGTACAACCAGCCAGCAAGCAGCAGCATACAGTGCAGGCTGGACATCAGGCAACAGAGGAATTATGAATCCAAAGCAATAGAAGAAAGAACCCATGTAGTGGTGGTCCTTGACTTGGCACCACTCTGATGGCACCGAGAGCAATTGACACTATGCAAAGACAGAGGGATCCCGACCAAACTTTGCATAGGTGTCTGGGATAATAATTAAACAAACATGCATAGAAAATATGAAAAGTTTTATCATCTCCATAATTGGGATGTGTGTTGAGAGAAGGGCAACTATTTCAAGCACATCAAATTGGTTTCATAGAGACTGGGAAGGAGACTGGCTGGGGGATTTTATTGTATTTCAGTGGTGGGGGAGGGGAGGGTCCTGCTCATAGGAGAGGCTTGTGTGGTTTCAATCTCCCTCCACCATCAAAGGACGGAGAACCTATACTTTCTTATCAGATTTCCCATGTGTGGTCAGAGGGAGAACAGGAAGGGTATGAGCCTTAATATATTAGCATCAAACCTCAAAAATTAGTCTGACTGCTTATCCCACTTAACAGCTACAAAAATGAATGGAAAAAGAGATAACAATTATAAGTTGAAATCAATTTGAATCTATAGAACATGAGAAGAACGATTATTTGTAATCAAGCTGAGTAATAATAATATAATAATAGAAGGAAACAGACATCTTGGACCAATGTCGTGGGTGGAAGCTGTCCACCATCCAAGGTCGTCAGCTTGTTCTGAAGGTCTTGGGTCTGCATTCTCCTCCAAGGATCAGAAGCTTCTCCAGGATCTACGAGAATTCTGTTTGAGGTTCTCTGTTGGAGTAGGCTTCCAAGCGTGTGGAATTATGAACTGATTATTTAGTTGCTACTATGGCTGAATGTTTGTGTCCCCAAAAGTGACATGTTGAACCCTAATGCCCAGTGTGATGGTATTAGAGGTGGGGACTTTGGGAAGTGCTTGGTCATGAGGTGGAGCCCTCATGGATGGGATTGCTGCTCTTACAGAAGAGGACGGAGGAAGCACTCTTGCCCCTTCTGCTGTGAGAGGCTACAGTGAAAACACAGTTGTCCAGGAAGAGGGCTCTCACCAGACACCAAATCTGCTGGAGCATTGATCTGGGACTTCCCTGCCTCTAAAACTGTGAAAAATAAACGTCTGCTGTTTATAAGCTGCCCAATCAATGTAACTTGTTATGGGAGCCCACATAGATTAAGACAGTTGCCTAACATGAATGCATGGATTGACTCCTTGGAGTTCCACTGCTGCATCTGTTGTATAAAAATACATGATGAGATTCTATCCATGATTCATGGACAGATTTTATCTAATATGTCTTCCAATAGACAACAATTCCTGGTTGGAGATTGTAGGAGCCTATCAAAGA
>CM053536.1:93646-115048 GCA_028646465.1 Rhinoceros unicornis
AGAAGCTAACCACATAGAAACTCACACACATGGAATCAGCAAGCTATATTCTGATTTTTACAATTAAAAAGGACATTGTAAACACTGTCAGGTGCTCTCGTTGTCTGTCCTCATAGCTCTATTGTCATCTTAGAATAAAGCACTGACCTTAAATATGAGCTCTTCCTCCCAACGTCTTTGGTGGATTGAAAGAAATCTTAATAATGTGCCAATATCATGCAGCCTGCATGGCTCAGAGTGACCACTAGGGGACATGTCTCTTCCACAATCCCTTACCAGGACATCAGATAAGATCAGACCCAATTTGGTATTACAAGAAAAAAGTAGACACTTGCTTGTTGCAGAATTAGGCTAAAGATTTGGGAGTCTTTTAAAGCTATTCAACAGAAAGGAATTGAAAAACAGGAATTGTGCCTTAGAAGTGTAATGCTCTGTCCTTATAGTCATTAAATTCTTAATGCTTAAAAGCGGACGCCTGATTAATTTTATATTAGGCCCTGACATTGTATAGTTTGTTCTGCGGGTGACTTTAGCTCTACATGCATGTAAATGGTCTTTGATGTAATGTCTTGCCATATTAAAGGATATATGCATAAAGAGAATTAGAAACAGGTTCGATGTGATGAGAAGATTTGAGATTTTCAGTTTGCTAACATCATGTGTTGGAATTTCTCTCTTGGTTGAATAGAATAAGGAGAATTTTGAGCTTCCCACAAAAGTACACACCTCTTTTGTTATGAAGAAGATTTCTATATCCACTACTCTTGGGGATGGTCCAGGATCCCTACTCAAAGGTGAACAGGATTAATTCGCTATATCGTGTAAGCCGTTTCACGATAGATCTGTTTTTTGTAGAAGATAGCCTACTCTAGTCAACCCACATTGTATCTTGGATAAACATGAGTTTATCTACTATGTGAACAAATAAAAACAGATCATGTGGAAGTCCAGCAGAATTCACATACTAAATCCACTAATTTATAGATAACTTCACATAGCACACAGAGATACAGCCTCCCAAAAATCAAAGCCTGAAGCCTGAGCCAATAACAGACAGTAGCTGAAACCAGGGTCTAGAGAGGAATCTTGGTGCTCATGTCCTGGTTACTCAGGAGTTCTGAACAAGGAGCTCTCTCAGGTACGATGATGTTTTCAAGGCATTCCCATGATTTGTACCAGAAGGTAAAGGATGTATTCAATTCCCTTATATAAATTGGGAACTAGAATGGGGCAAGGTGCTGCTGGTGGGAATGCAAACATACCCCTCACTTTGTGAAATTCTTCCCCTTTCTAATAAGATAAAACATACACATGCCACATGACCCAACCACTCCAATTCTTGTTACATAACTGGGGGGATAAAAACTGTTGTTCAGTGCATACATTTAACAAGAATGTACTGTTTACATAAAGTTTCTTTAAGAGGATAGGTGTTATGTTAAATGTTCTTATCATAAAAAATGGATAGAGGGAGGAAACTTTTGGAGGTGATGATTATGTTGATGTTACTGGTTGTGGTGATGGTTCTATGGGTGCTTACTTATCTCCAACCTCATCAACGTGTACACATTAAGTATGTATAATTTTTGAGAAGCCAATCAAATCTCAATAAAAAACTTAAATGATATGTGTATGCAAAAACCTGTATGCAGATATTTACAGCTGCCTTAAGCAAAAAACAATACATGCAAGAGCACGGATGACTCTCACGTGCATTACCCTGCATGAAAGAATCCAACCCAGAGTCTACACACTGTGTGTCTCCATCCATACACGATGGAATCTGCAAAACTAAAGGAACATGAAGATGATAAGTGTTTGCTGAAGACTGTGGAATTGAAAAGGGATTGACGAGAAGTGGAAATAGTGTATGTTTTCATGGTGATGGAAGTATCCTCTAACTAGATTGTGATGTTGGGTGCATGACGGCTTTTGCTTACCATATTTACATTATACTTCCATAAAAGTGTAATTTTCTTGATTACATGATAAATATTAATACAGTTATATTCAAAAATGCTTTGTCTCAAGATGATATTCTGGTCAGTCTTACCTTGGTGATTTTTCAAAGACTAGAGATAGTGGATTCTTCTATAAATACATTGATATTCAGCTCAGTTAATGAAAATGACAATTTCTAATGTAGGACTATAGGATTGAGTGGCTGAGATGGATTAGACGTTACAAACGTTAAGAGAATGAAATCAAGCTTATTGATGCCTAGATTTTGAGAAGTTTTGTATGTGTACGTTCTTCAGTCTTTACAAATTATTAGGAGTATTGTTGACCAAAATGACAGCAGACTCGTTGGTAAATCCTCAAGGAATGACAGGGATTTCCCTGAAGGAGCACCACAGATGATGGACACGAGGATGCTCCTGGTAGACAGAAGGGTCCTCTAGAATGAGATTAAAGGGGCTGTAAATATTAGAGTAGAGGAACACTGATAATGACACATGAGGACAGAGATCTTTTCCTGAACATCTCAGAGCCCAGGGCACCCTGAGATGTAGGACCCTGAGACCACCAGGAAGAGGAAGCAGCAGGAACCATGGATGGGAGGGGACTGGTCTGCAGGAGGCACTTGACCCTCTGACCACAGGGCCCAGACTGAGGGGCAGGTGCAGAGGGAGGCTGGAGAGTGAGGGGTCTGATGTTAGGGTCTGCAGTCTCCTTTCTATGAGAAAACCAGTGCCTTGGGCCTGGGTCTACTCTCCTGCCTCTGAGCCCCAATTTCTCATACAACACCAGATACTGAGGAAATGGGACAATTACTACTGTGCTATCATCGTTTCAATATTAGGAAGATGCTCAGTTTTATAATAGTCCTTGTTTTTATTTTCATGTCTTCTCCATTTAAAACTGTGATTCTTTCTGACAAAATTAGTTAGGGTACTCTGACAGATGTTGTAGGCTTGTCAAAAGGGAAGTGTGTGCACAAAGCCTTAGAAAAAGTTACACATCCTCCAACTTCTAGAATGAGGCGTTACAGGGAGGGGGTTCTCTAAACCTCACTAGGCATGCCCAAGTCTGTCGTGGAGTTGGTTCAGGGGGGCAATCGAGTCCAGTATTGAAGCACAGGCTCAATTATTGGGGCTGATTCTTACCCGATTTGTGATCTTGGTTATATCATACACCGGAACTCTACCCTTTATGTGGGTATCCATCCCCATAGCTTGTTATATAGTCAGAGGACATGCAAATCGGGCCCTCCCTCTGCTGATGAAAACCAGCCCAGCCACGACCCTGCAGCTCTGGAGAGGAGCTCCAGCCCTGGGATTCCCAGCTGTCCCCATTCGGTGATCAGGACTGAACACAGACCACACACCATGGAATTTGGGCTGAGCTGGGTTTTCCTGGTTGCTATTTTAAGAGGTAATTTATGCAGGACAAGAAACATTGAGTGTGTGAGAGTATATCAGTGAGAGAAATAGTGGATGTGAGACAGTTTCCTGACCAGGATGTCTTTGTGTTTGCAGGTTTCTACTGTGAGGCACAGCTGGTGGAGTCTGAGGGACGCTTGGTACAGCCTGGGGGGTCTCTGAGACTCTGCTTTGCAGCCTCTGGATTCAACTTCAGTAACTATAGCAGGTACTGGGTCCATCAGGCTCCAGGGAAGGGGCTGGAGTGGGTCTCATACATTAGTAGTAGTGGTCGTGGCACATACTACACTGACTCTGTGAAGGGCAGATTCAGCATCTCCAGAGACAATGTCAAGAACACACTGTATCTGCAAATGAATAGTTTGAGAACCGAGGACATGGTCATGTATTACGGTGCTAGTGACACAGTGAGGGGAAGTCAGTGGGCGCCCAGACACAAACCTCCCTGCAGGGGAAGGTACAAACATAAGAAGGGGAACACAAATCAACATAGAATTTAATCTTGCAACATCACAAATTTTAATATTAATTTATTGAAGATATGTCAATTTTCTCGTGATAATTGTTTAAGGATAATAGTATAACTTTCAACTATTTCATGGGTGCTTATATTTTATATTTGCTGATAGAGATCGTTTGTTTATAATAACTTTGTTGAACAGGGGTTTAGAGAATGTTAATGGGGTGCTAAATTGAATATATTAACTAAATCTGTAATGGTAAAGCATTTGACAGTTCCTAATTGAGTAGAGTCAGTATATCAACACAATTGGATGTGGGGACTTAATGTGTAGGACCACAGTAGCAGGCTGCAGCAAGAATGAATGAGACAAAACTCATTCTTCCCAAATCTAAGAACAGCCTCAGTGCAGTTGTTAAGTAGAGAAGCAGTGGGGTAATTATCCATTTTGTAAATAGTCCTTGTAACATGAGTGTCAACCCTTGAAAGTCCTTTTTCAGTTTACACTGGTATGAGTTAACTCTTTACAATGGGGTATGGTCCAAGGGCTCTCTTTTGTCACGTTAATTTGTAAGTCCCAAAGAAAATTTAATGAAAGCCATTACTCATCAGGTGTGAGTATCCGTGCTGATTATGGTGTGTTTTAAAGCCATGGGTGTTAGCAACATGGGGGATTTAGGAAAGTCCTAGTGGTTAAGGGGAAGCACACCTCCCTGTTCCCCATTTTAGATTTGGTAACTCCCCTAAGGGCATAGGGAGCACATGGCTTAGATTTTGTGGGGTCCCCAGATATAACTGTAGGTTGAGCCTCATTAGTCACTAAAATACTGAACAATGTATTTCAGCAACGTTTAAGTTAGTTCATAACCCACGTGAAGAGGCACAAAGCCCATCATCACCCTCTTATCTTTATGATATATATTCTATTAGTAAGTATTGGATTTAAATTTCTGTCAAATTGTGGGTTTCTTTTCAGTATTTTATTATTATTATTATTCATTTTCCCCCAGTAGCAGTTTTCTTTCATTCTTTTCCCTTTTGTTTTGGGTGGTTACTGGATATAATGCCAGTAGGTCCTCCTTATGTTGCTCTTATTGATAAATTTCATCCCCCAAAGAGCCTCAAATCAATATCAGTTAGGCATGTCCTCCATGTAAATAGTTGACTTATCCCCTTGGCTGTCCCACAGGGTCTAGAGGGGGCTTTGTGGTACATCCCTGAGGATTAAGATCTCTTAAGGAGACAGAGGAACAGGCAGCAGCAGCATCAATGGCTTTTTGACGGATCCTAGTGCCATCTGTCTGTAGACGTGTGGACATCAGAAATCCAAATCTTCTACTATGAGTCCTGATGAGTGACTCTTAATGATCCACACAGGAAACAGGGCATCATCTTTCCTCTGAGTGATCTGCGCAGCATGGGGAGGAGGGGATATTTAGTTAAGACACACAACCAGCTAGTCATAGTGTTGAAGCTTTTCCGTGAGCACAGTATCAGTCACAGATTTGACTGAGGACAACATGCACAATTTGTTCTAAGACATATCAATAAATCTGGGTTAACACTCATGTCAAGAGCCATTTTGATGAAGGACACACTCCAATACCTTGTCCCTAATGCTAATCAATTATACAAACTTCTGACATAGGCTGGCTGACTCTCTAAGAGAGACCTGTAGCACTCTATAGTGCAGCACAGAACAGCACAACTCAGAGAACAAGCCAGCAGCAAACAGCAGCTCTAAGTGCACACTTGCCATCAGCCAGCAGAGCAGTGGTCAATCCAAGTCAGAAGAGAAAGACCCCAGGTGATGGTGGTCATTGTGTCAGCTCCCTGCACACGAGCTCAATTGATGTGGCCTGTCTGCAAAGGCAGGAGGGGGTCCTACCCAGAGCAGGTTCAGATGTTGGGCCTGATGATGCCACACACAAAGCAAGGGGACATGTTTATTTATCCATAATGGAACTCTCTGGGGAGGGCAGGATGTCCTGTCAAGCAGGGGTGAAATGGCTTCAGAGAGCCAGGAGAGGAGACTGGTTCAGGGATTTTTTTGTGGTTGGGGAGTGAGGTCAATGTGCACGTCCTTCTGTGTGGGCAGAGGCTTGTGTAGTTTGACTCTCACAACTGCGTCAAAGAAGAGAGTACTCAGGTTTCTTATCAGCTTGTCCATATCTAGGCAGATGTGGAGAAAGGAGGTGGGAGACTTGAACGCTGTCAGCAGTCAAGTACCAAAAAGTGGACTTGGAGTGTCATCAGCATCATGGCAGAGTGAGGCATTCCCTCTGCCTCCCTCTAAGTTACCACCAATCAGATATACACGGACCAACAGAGGATGCTCTACATAGCATAACAAGATGCCTAAGAGATCAATGCATCTATACATCTGCAGGTGGGTGAACTGGACCCCCAGGAGGAAGTTGAACAAGAGGAGGGGCCCCTTCATCTTTCCCAGCAGCAGCAGCCCAACAAACAGACTCTCACACTGGTCCATGCAACTGTGGGCAGTTTCAGTAGGGGCAAAAATAACAGGCAGGTCTTGCTCGCACATCTCCCAGCAGATCCAGAACAAGTGCCCCCTCCCCCTCTCCAGCAGTTCCCAGATCTTTCCATCAGTAGAGACTATATACAAAACTCAGATTTCCCTGGCTGGAGTGGGGTGCCCTGACCTGAGTTTTCAAAACACATTGGCTAGCCAGAGACCAGAGGCTACATGGCAAACAGCAACAGACACTCTCTCTGATTAGCTCCTGCACCGCTCGAACAGTGTGAGGTGGAACCTGCAACTAGAGTCTTCCAGAACCACAGCAGAACCTGTGACCCAGCCCCCAGTGGCAGCAACCCCATTACCAGCTCCACCAGGAGCGGAGGCTGCATATAAGTCCCCAGCTCCCTGGGCCCCTCTCAGTGACAGTGACAATTGTGAACCCAGTAGCCCTGGCAGTGGTGCAACTTGCTCCCCTAAACAACCCACGAGCAGCAGTGCTGCTGGTGCATGGGGCAGCAGCATTTGAGCCTGTGGAGAGCCTGCAGAAAGCCAGTTGAGGAAAACATGACACAAATGTCCTTAGAAGCAGTATACGTGCTTGCAGCCTGGTGACCCCTGACAACTGAGACTGCAGAGACATCCTAATCTGCAAGATACTAGCAACATCAAAGGGATGAGGGTCAAAACGAAGGTACTGATGATGCTTATGGCAGTTGGTCGAGTGTGGAAAATGTAGGCTCTCAAATAAAACCAGAAGTAGCTCAGAACCAAAGTAACCAAACTGTACCCAAATAAGAAAGGTAGTTACTAACTCAAATGTGCCAGAAGAGGATCAGTTCATCAAAAATCATGAAGAACTACAGTAACACAACAGAGCAGTAGGAGAATTACAATTCTTCAGAAACCAAACTTGAAGTCAAGATTACATTCTAACTGACAGAGAATTAAAAATAACTGTCAAAAAGAAGCTCAACAAGTTACTAGAAAACTCAGAAAGACAGTTCAATGAGCTCTGTAATAAAATTAATGAACACAATATGTATGTCACCAAAGAGAGTGAACCTCTTAAAAATAAATGAAGAGAAATTTTGGAGATGAAGAACACTATTAATGAGATAATAATAATGTAGGAAGGATTAAAATAGATTAAAAATAGTGCAGATCATATGCAGGGGAGAAGTAGCTCAATAGTAGAAAACTAGAAATGTTTCAGGTAGAGGTGGAGGGAGAATTAAGATGTAAAATAAATGAAAAAATTCTTTGATAACTATCCAATTCAATTAGGAAAATTAACAAAAGGATGATAGATATACCAGAAGGAGAAGAGAGAGACAAAGTAGCAGAGAGCTTATTCAAAGAAATAATAGCTGAGAATTTCCCAAACCAGGGGAATGAAAAGGACAAGGAAGTATATGAAGCTAACAGAACTCTTAAATACCTCAATGCAAAAAGACCTTGTCCAATCATATAATATTAAAACTGTGAAGTGTCAATGGCAAATAAAACATATTAAGGGCAGCAAGAGAGAAGAAAATAACCTACAAATGAACCTCCATCAGTCTTTCAGCAGATTTCTCTGCAGATACCTTACAGACTAGGAAAGAATGGAATGTTATATCCAAAATACTGAAAGGCAAAAACTATCACTGAAGAGTAGTCTGTCTGGTGAAATTATCCTTCAGATATGATGGTGAAATAAAAGCTTTCCCAGACAAAGAAAAGCTGAGGCAGGTCATCACCACTAGTCCTGCCTTACAAGAAATGATGAAGGGAGCCCTAACAACTGAAACAAAAATGCAAAAGTTTACAAAGCTTGGAGCAAGGAGTTAAATAGTCAGAAAAAATCAGAAAAATGCAACTCTATATCAGAACAGGTTAGTAAACACATAATTATAAAATAAAGGAGAAGGGAAAGAAAGTATGAAAAATAACAATTACCACATCAATTTGGTCACAAATTCACAACACAAGAAAGAATAATTTGTGACAACAAAAACATAGAAAGGAAAGAGGTGGGAGATAAGATGGAAACTGCATAGGCTAATGGAGATAAGAGGCTATCAGAAAATGGACTGTCTCATCTATGAGATCTTTTATACAAACCACACAGTAACCACAAAACCAAAAATCAAAGCAGATACACAAGTCCGAAATAAACAGAAAACTGTCACAGAAAACACTCAAACTGAAATGGTAGACAGAAATACAAAGGAAAAGAAACAATGGACATATTGAACAACTGAAAAATAAATGATAAAATGGCAATATTAAACCTGCATGTATAGAATATCACCCTAAATATAAATTGATTGAATTTTCCAGTCAAAAGACACAGAGTGGCTGAATGGATTAAACAACAAGAGTCAATGATATGTTGCCTTCAGGAAACACATCTCAGCTCTAAAAATAACCATAACCTCCGAATGAAGGGATGGAAGATGATACTCCAAGGAAATGGTAAGCAAAGAAAGCAAGTGTAGCCATATTTATATCAAACAAAACAGACTTCACTGTAAAAAAGACAATGAAAGACAAAGAGGGGACGTATATAATGATAAAATGGATATTACACCAAGAAAAAATAATATTTATTAATATATATGTACTTAATACAGGCGTACTAAAGTATATACAAAAACTATTAACAGACCTGAAGGGGAAAATTGGCAGCAACACATTAATAGTAGGAGACCTCAACATCCCACTTATGTCAATGGATAGATAATCCAGCCAGAAAGTCAACAAGGAAGTAGTGCCTTAAATGAAACACTAGAGCAAATACCCTTATTAAATATATATAGAACATTCCATCGAAAAACAGTCGAATACACATTCTTCTCACGTGCCTATGGAACATCCTCAAAGATAGACCATATGCTGGGAAACAAAATAAGCCTCAATAAATTTAAGATTGTAATCATATAAAGCATGTTTCCTTACCAAAATGACATGAAACTAGAAATCAAGTTCAAGAAAACAGCTGAGAAAGTCACAAATATGTGGAGACTATAAATATTCCACTAAACGACTATTGGATCAATGAAGAAATCAAAGGAGATATCAAATAGTACCTGGAAACAAAAGAATATGAAAACAGAACACACCAAAACTTATGGGATACAGAAAAAGCAGCGCTAAGGGGGAAATTCATGGATTCAGGCCTTGTCCTGGCACACAGTCATCCCTTTGAAACACAGGCTGGACCTGAACTTGCTGTCAGCAAGCTGCTCCACTGATTCCTCCACACCAGCAGCCCAGAGCCTGTCCTGGGTTCTGGTGAGCAGAGGGGAGCAGCTGGCTGACGACAAGTTCCGCAAGAAGTAAAGGCCTGTAGTTTACATACGTTCTATTGCTGAGAGTTTTGGTTACCAACAGCAGAAAACACGAGATGGTCCCTTTTCTTGTATGATTATTACTTGTGAATGCAGTGAATGTAATGACCATTGGCCCATTGTCACACTTCTTCTGCTGTGAATGTAGCTCCTTGTTGAGATGTAATATGTGTGCAACATACATTCCACGTGGTAGATATTGCTTTCTTGAAGTTCAGGGCTAATAGTTTTACCAAAAGCATTACAAGCAGAGAAGGCAAATCCATGTCCAGGGTGTCTATTCCATTAGAGAGAAAACAATGCATCTACCATAATGAACACAGCCCAATGGAATCAACTTACAACCAGGCAGCTGGTTGAGAACCCCAGGAAATGCTGGCAAACCAGGGACCCAGTGTTGCTCTCTGTTGCTGGCAGATTGGTCACTCAGCAGTGGTCATATGCAAGGGGAGTTGGTGAGTGTAAGTCCATGTTGCTGAGCCCATGCATAACCTCCATTCCTGCCGCCCTGGGCACTTTTTTCATGAGCCCATGGGACAATGGCAGTGGTGGCTGGGGAAAGAGGCTCACTGGTATCTATAACACTGGTCATCCTACCCACTGGATGAATAAAATACTCCTCTGCTGAGTTCGCCTTTAATGAGCATTCACATTTCCATATATCTTCAAGTTTTCCATATATTCAGAGATCTTTACACATATCTCTTCCCAAATAAGGTCAGACGTTTCTAAGCTAAAGCCATGGAAAAAAACAGGCAGCAGGAAGGGGATTGAATCAATGACTGAGTATGTTTAGGAGAAAATGTTTAAATATGGCAAAAACAAATCATCTAAGTGTATTTAAGAAGTTGGATAATGAATAAAAAAATAACTATTATTCTTATATAAATATTTTAAAAATATTATTTTTTGTCTTTTCTTTTTGTCTTTTCTTTACACTCACCTTATCTGACAGTGTCAATCGACTTAATTGTTTATTAAAGGAGCTAACCACAAAAAAGCGTTCACACATTGAATCAACCAGCTATACTCCAATTTTTGCAATTAAAAAGGACAATGTAAATGCCGCAAGGAGTTCTCAGTGTCTGTCCTCATATTCCTAAGGCACTGACCTTGAATGTGATCTATTTCCTCCCAAAGTCTTTGATGGATGGCAGGAAATCTTGATATATATGCCACAATCATTTAGCCTGAGTGGCTCTTAGTGACCACTAGGGAACTTCCACAATCCCTAACCAGAAAATCTGATGGGATGAGGCGCAATTTGGTATTACAAGAGAAAAAGAAGAGACTTGCTTGTTTCAGAAGTGGGTTAAAGATTTGGGCATCTTTTAAAGCCATTCAACTGAAGAGAACTCAGAAAGAGGAATTGCCCCTTACTTGGAAGTGTAATGCTCTGCTCTCACTGTCATTTATTTTTTAATTTCAAGCATGGACCTTTCCTATTTATTTTACACTGGGTCCTGATACTACATAGTTGCTTCTTCTGGTGGCTTCAGTCTTTGATGTAACGACTTGCCATATTTGGGGATATATGTATTAAAAGGGTTAGAAACAGGTTAGGTAGGATGAGAAGGATTGATATTTATAGGTTAGGTAAGCCCATGTGTTTGGATTTCTCTCTAGGTTGCATAGAATAAGGAGCATTTTAATCTTACAACAAAAGTAGATTCCTTTTTTATTCTGAAGAACATTTCTATCTCCACTACTCATGGGGATGGTCCAGGATCCCTATATCAAGGTGAACAGGATGAATTCACGCTGCCATGTAAGCCATTTCACCTGTATAGATTTTTGTTCTTTATGGAAGCTCTTCTACTCTAGTCAACCCACGTTGTGTCTTTGATAAATATGAGTTTGTCTATGGTATCAAATAACAACAGATCATGCGGAAGTCCAGAAGATTCCCATACTAGATCCACTAATTTATAGATGCCTTCACACAGCACTCTGTGATACAGCCTCCCAAAATTGAAGCCTGAAGCCTGAGCCAAAAATAGATGGTAGCTGAACCCAGAGTCTAAAGAGGAATCTTGGTGCTCATGTCCTGGAGTGCTGAGGAGTTCTGAACAAGGAGCTCCCTGAAGTACAATACGTTCCAGGCATCCCCATGATTTGTAGGAGAGAATAAAGGATCTTCTCATTCCCTTCATACAAATTGGGAACTGGAATGAGGTGAAGTGTTGCCTGGGAAATGTGAAGATGACCCCCACATTGGGAAAACCTGCCCCTTTCTTCTAAGATAGAGGACACAGTTGCCATCTGACCCAGCCATTTCTTGTTATGTAACTGAGGAGATAAGAACTGAAGTTCAGTGCACATATTTAACAATACTGTACAGTGTAGTTAAACTTTCGCTAAGAGAATAGGTCTTATGTTAAATGTTCTTATCATGAAAAAGAAGAGGGAAACTTTTGGAGGTGATGATTACATTGATGTTATTGGTTGTGTTGATGGTTTCTTGAGTGCATACTTATCTCCAGACTCATCAAGGCATATACCTTAAATATGTAAATTTTTTGTAAGGCAATCATACCTCAGTAAAAAAAAAATACTTGAAAATTATGTTTATATAGAAACCTGTATTCAGATGTTTATGGTAGCCTTATTTATAAACAACACACAGTGGAAGCAACCAAAATGCCCTCGCACATAGGATTGAATAAACAACGCGATGCTATTTAGTAATAAAAAGGAGAAATAATTATACATGCAAGTTGATGGATGACTCTCATGTGCATTACCCTACATGGAAGACTCCAACTCCAGAGTCTACACACTGTGTCTTTCCATCCGTATACCATGGAATTTGGAAACTAAAGGGACATACACATGATCAGTGGTTGCTGAGGGCTGTGGAATTGAAAAGGGATGGACTAGCAGTGGAAATAGTGTATTTCTTTGTGGTGATGGAAGTATCCTCTATCTTGATTATGACACTGCTTACATCACTGTTTTTTGTTGTTGTTTTTGTTTTTGCAGAGGAAGATTATGTCTGAGCTAACATCTGTGCCAGTCTTCCTCTATTTTGTATGTTGGTCACTGCCACAGCTTGGCTGACGAGTGGTGTAGGTCTGCACCTGGGATCCGAACCTGTGAACCAGAGCTGCTGAAGTGGAGCACGCCGAACTTAACCACTAGGTGACCAGGCCAGCCCACTTACATAACCGTTTTTGCTTACCATGTTTATATTATACTTTCATAAAAGTGAAATTATCTTGCTTATATGTAAATATTAATAAAATTATGTTTAAAAAGTTTTGTCTAAAAACTATGTATACTAGTCAGTCTTAGCTTTGTGAATTTTTCCATGACTATGGCTTGTGGCCTTTTTTCTAAAAATAGGCAGATAGATAACTTAGTGCAGTTAATGAAAATGAAAATCTAATGTAGGACTCCTGCATTGAGCGGCTGAGAAGGATGAGATGTTACAATCTTTAAAGAATAAAATCGGGGTAATTGATGTCTCAAGTTTGGGAAGTGTAATCTATGTAGATTCTTTAGTCATTACAAACTATACTGAGCACTGTTGGTCAAAGCACAGTAAACTCGTTGGTAAACCCTTAAAGAAAGACAGGGATTTACCTGAAGGAGGATCACTGATGATGGACACGAGGATGCTCCTGGTTGACAGAAGGGTCACCAACATGAGATTTAAAGGATCATAAATATTTGAGTACAGGAACAGTGATAAGGACACACGAAGATGGACCTCTTGTTCCTCAAGATCTCAGAGCCCAAGACACCTTGAGATGTAGGGCCCTGAGACCACCAGGAAGAGGGAACATCGAGACCAAGGAGGGGGGTCTGGTCTGCAGGCGGCACTCTGGACGCTCTGACCACAGGGCCAGACAGAGGGGAATGTGCAGAGACAGGCAGGGAACTGAGGGTTCTCCTGTCAGGTTCTGCAGTATCCTTTCTACAAGCAAATCAATTCTTGAGCCCATGTCTACTCTCCTGCCTCTGAGCCCCAGTTTCTCGTACAACACCAGATACTGAGAAAAAAAGACAATTACTCCTGTGCCATCATCGTTCGGAATATGCTCAGTTTTACAGTGAATAGTGGATATCTTCATGCTTTTCTATGATTTCGGGGAGGAGACTAGCCATGATTTCAAACTGCCAATATATTTTTTCAATGAGTCCTAAGTATAAAAGCATGTGTATTTGGAGACTAATCATCTAGTTCAGCATTTACTTTATCAGCTTATGCGTTTCCGGCTATGAATGTTGTGTGTGCACTTTCCTATTAGACACCTAATGTTAGATTCCATTACCTACCAGGGTAGCCTCCATTCATCTTTGACAAGGCAGTTGTTTGAATAGTGTCACATCCTTGCCTATTTACTGAAAGACTGCTGTCTCAAATAATTGTTATAACATTTTTCTATAAAATAATTCCCTCCAGGCCACATTCACTTCACTCTGTTAATAGCCTTGTGTCTTGGGACAATTCTGGGTTGTAGAATTGGAGAAATAGATTCTTGTACAAGCAATTTATTAAGACTTGTTCCCAGTAGTAACAGTCAAGGGTGTGAGGTCAACATGCAGGAGAGTGGAAGAAGATGAGCACAGGTGTCATGTCCACAAATCTCAAGAGAGGAGCCTCAGCCTGCCCTGCAGAGGGGCTCTGGGGGTGAACAGGGCACAGGGTTTACACCCCTGAGACAAGGAATTTGGATTTCACATTCCTGCTCCTCTGGCTAATGGTGAATAAATACTGACCCTGGGTGGGGCATATCCCAGTGAGTGTGTAAAGAAGACACAGTGGGTTCAGTTGAGTGATGGATTGAGGATACCTCTGGGCCCACCTGAAGTTTTCAACTTGTGGCGTCTTCTCCACTCACAACTGCACAAGATGGATGGAGCACAAGACCCACCTGGAACTCACGTATCACAACAATACAACAAGGTCACAAACACTCAGTGTGGTGAGAACCACGTCAGAGAAGAGATTACAGGGAAAGAGAGCAGGAGCTGTGCTGGGCTCAGCATGGAGGAGTCAAGACCCAGATCCTGAGTGGATGGTGGAGAGTTAGGCTGGGCCAAGGTGGGGATGGGGAAGAGTCCTGGAGGAAGGTAAGGCTGGTCTCAGAAAATTGGAGAGTCTTCATGTCTGTTTAAAAATAGCCTCAAATTCCAATTGACCTCCCCCAACACAGACTGAAAAAACACCTACAGTCAGGAGACTAGATGCCCACAGAGTACCTGGAAGGACTGTGGACACTGACCTCATTCCCTCTCCACTTATAAGGACAGGGCATCTACATGCAAATTTCCCTTCAAACTCTATGATAAAGTCCAGTCTTGGGCTGTGGGAGCTCACAGATCTCTCCTCAGACAGGGCTAAGGTCTCTGGGGAAGGTACAGCTGGGGTCAGGTAGAAGATGAGACTGTTGTGTCTTCTCCTTTTCCTGGTGATGGGTCCCCAAGGTGAGTGTTTCAGATGTCAGACCTGGGTCCATGGGGATGGTGGTGACTGCACGTGAGTGACAGGGACTGATTCTCCTTGTCCCCAGGTGTCTTGTCCCAGGTGCAGCTGCAGGAGTCAGGCCCAGGACTGGTGAAGCCCTCACAGACCCTCTCTCATCTGCGCTGTCTCTGGATTCTCCATCACAACCAGCAGTTACTACTGGAGCTGGATACACCAGTCACCAGGGAAGGGGCTGGAGTGGATGGGGTGCATAGGTAATGATGGTGACACTACCTACATCCTGTCCCTCCAGAGCTGCACGTCCATCTCCAGAGACACGCCCAACAACCAGTTCTCCCTGCACTTGATCTCTGTGACTGCCAAGGACACGGCCGTGTATTACTGTGCAAGAGACAATTATTATGCGAGATACAGTGAGCGGACCTCAGTGTGAGCCCCGAAACAAACCTCCCTGCCAGGAGACAGGAGGGGCTGGGCCACAGGGGA
This sequence comes from Rhinoceros unicornis, assembly GCA_028646465.1. Taxonomy (NCBI): domain Eukaryota; kingdom Metazoa; phylum Chordata; class Mammalia; order Perissodactyla; family Rhinocerotidae; genus Rhinoceros; species Rhinoceros unicornis. The sequence continues at coordinate 109,227 of CM053536.1, forward strand.
CTCTCAGGACCACCAGGGGGTGCTTAGGATCCACAGAGTTAGCCCCAGGAGCAGGTACACTGGAAGGTGGGGAAGGAGCCTCCTCTGGGATCAGAGATTTCCTCTCCAAGCTCTCAGCTGCCCCAGGGACATTTCCTGTTTCTTCTCTTGGCTCTAATTTCTTGTGTGTTTGGTAGAGATAACAAAAGAGGAGGAACATTGTCTGTTGCAGATGACATATCACCAATGACCAGGGACCTTTCCTGCAAGTTCCTATATGTCCTGTTTCCTGTCTTGACAAAGACAGCACACTGAGGATTCTCACCAACCCTGAGAAACACCAGTGCAGTCCAGGCACTCTGTGTGCTGAGCTCATCTTCTCTGCCCTCAGAGGGTCACACACTGACTCCACATGTCATAAGCATCCCCTTATGAAATCTGCCTCACGGGGTTCTTCCTTCTCTCTGCTACACTTTAAGATGTCATTCATTATCCACCTGGGTGGACATTGATGATCAGAGATTGCCCCCTTCTGTAGCTTCCCCTCAGTCTCCTGGATGGAAAACCAGCCCACCTGAGGGGATGCAGCTCTCAGAATCCCCTAGAAATAGGCATCAAGATTAACAAAGAGATGAAAACTGGTCACAGCCATACAGGGTCATGTTCTGAGTGAATCTCTGAAAGCAGCTGGGTCCATATCTCTCAGCTTCCACAGGAGAAACCATATGGATAATGATAACCAGTCCTTGCTGTCCATCAAGTAAAATTTACAACTTTCATTCTGGAAAAAACACTCTAAAGAGGATGAAAAGACATTCCATATTCTGAGCTAAAATGTCCTCTGATGTCCTTGCTTTTCTCTCCTCTGCTGACTCTGGGTTTCCCTAGAGACTCTTAACTAACATGTGAGACACACGCCCTCTTGAGTGGTTTTGCCCTGTTATCACATAAGACCCCTCTGTATGTGGGGGTAGGTGTGGGCTAGGTGAGGTGACTATAGTGCTATGATTTCTCTTTCTTTTCCTGAGCCTGTGACTCTGATGTGAACTTCCCAGGAGCTGCTCAGTTTACCCCTCCCTCAGGTGAGACAGGAAGGCTGTGGGGAGGGGGATGGAGGTGTTGTTTCCCTTCCCCCAGGTCAACCCTGCTCTGTGAAACCCCAGCAGGTTAGCATATGGTAAATTAGTTTCCCTGAGCTCAGGCCTTGTCAGGAAGAACAGAATGTTCTGATACATTTCTAAATGACCTCTTTTCCACTCCCTTTACTGAGAGTGCAAAGGAATTTCCCCTTGATCTTTACTATGAGAACATGGTAGGCCTCCTGGAGGTAAGACACAAAACTGTGGGGATCCCCTAAGACTGATACCCCTGGAGTTGCTAACTCAGATCTCTCCACACTGAGCCTTCATCAACTCATCAATACACTCCAGGTTTTCCTGCCCAGTATGGTTCCCATAGAGGTTTCTTCTTACCAGTTTCTGCTCTTGAAAGTCATGATTCTCTCTATGTGCCTGTCTGTATTTTTAATTTTGGGGACAACAATTTACCCCGAACTATGGTCTGAAGCCATGTGTCCCTCTAAAATTCATATGTTGAAAGCTAAGGCTCAGTGGGATGGTGTTAGGAGGCGGGGCCTGTGGAAGATGGTTGTGTCATGAGGTTGCAGCTATAATGAATGTGTTTGTGCTCTTATAAAACAGACCCCACAGAGCTCCCTCCCCTCTTCCTTCCACCCTGTGAGGACACAGTGAGAAGACATTGTGGATGAACCAGAAAGCAGACCCTCATCAGACCCAGAATATTCTGGTGCCTTGATGTTGGACTTCTAAACCTCCAGAACTCTGAGAAATAAATTTCTGTTTATAAGCTGCTCAGTCTGTGCTGTTCTGTTATAGCAGCCCAAACGGACTAGGACAGAAATTGGTACTGAAAAGTGGGGGTGCTGCTGTAACAAACACCAAAAAATGCGGAAGTGGCTTAGCATCTGGGTAATGGGTAGAGGCTGAGGGAATTGTGAGATATGTGCTAGAAAAAGCCTTCATTTTCATGATGGGATTGTTGAGGGAGGTTCTGGTGAGGACCCAGAAAGATAAGAGGAGAGCGGTAGGGAAAGCCTCAATCTCCTTAGAGAATGTCATAGCAGCCGTGAAGACCACGTAGAAATATGGACAGTAATGGCCACTCTGATGCGGTCTCAGATGGAAATGAGGAACATGGCGTTGGAAACTGGAGGAAAGGTGATCCTTTTTATAGAGTAGCGTCGGGGCCTAGGACAGGCCACCCCAAATATCCCACAATGGCATATTGATTATATTCAGTGAAAGTTATTTGAGAAGAAAAGGGGCATCCTGACCCTCCTGTCTGTGTCCCCCTGAAAGCAGGAAATAATTTCCCCTGTGAAAGGGTCTCTGTGCATCCTCGTCACTAGAGCCGGGGAAATCAGAGCTGAGAAACCTGCATAAGGAAAACTAGTTGATTTACTGCCTCAAACCTAATCTCTGGATAAATTCTACACTATTTACGTACCTCAGTCCTAAGTTTCCTTGTCCTCCCAATTCCCCCAAATTTATTTTTTCTTTGTGTAAATGATGTTTGCACAGCCTGCTTTGTTCACTCTCTGAACACGATTTTCTTGATTCTCCCACGCCCTCATAGTTAAATTGGGTTTTTCTCTCGTTAATCTGGTCTTGTGTCAGTTTTATTATTAGTCCAGCCATAAGAGCACAAGAAGGGTGGGAATGGGAATTTCCCTCCCTGACAGTTTTGATGAGCTAGCTGGAGAATCACCTGCTGGAAACGTGTCTCCATGTTGTTGCTGCTGCCCAGAGGTCCTGGAGATGTGCCACAGAAGCCGGCAAGCAGGTAAGCCTCCTCACCACGTCAGCCTCCCAGGTCCCTGTCTGCAGAGTCTATTGAGAATGACAGTGGTGAGAGTTTCTTTCTCTCTCTAAATTTAGATCAGCAGGAGAAAATATTTCTGAGCCTTGTTCCTTGGACTTTAGGAACTCTAGTATGTATTTGAGACTAGTAATCTTGGTTTTGTTGGCCCTTTCCTTCTAAAGATCGTCATTATTTTCTGTTTCTCTGTCTGTTGTGTCACTTGTCACAAGGAGGAAGAACCAGAGGGTAGGACATCAGGTGCAAGCCTTTGATAAGACACTGCTTGAGCCCACCTCAGAGGCTGGTGGGTTTCTCAGTTCCCACCAGAACAGCATGTATTTAGACATACTTTGCTGTGGATACTCTACTCAAAAACCAGATGAGATTTTTCCCTCTGACTTGTTCTATGTCCTGAGAGCTTAGCTTTGAGACCAGTGAAAACAATAATTTCTCTGTCCTCCGCCATGCAGGGGTGCATTTACCGAGTGCACCTGGTGATCTGTTGAAAGACTGGGCTTCTGAGACACTCAGTCACAGTCAGCACTAACTTTGTCCAGCTGTGACAGCTCTCAGGGGAGTTTGTCATAAGGAGTCCAGTCCAAAAGGGGCCTCTGTCATCTCAAAGTACCTTGGTTGTTAGTGCTGGAAAAGTCCCATTCCAGTAGCACCTGCCCCGTGTCACAGATTAGTGGGTCTGTGACTGGAGGTGTCCCAAACACTCGTCGGAGACCAGAGTCACCATTTTCACTACCCCATCCTTACCACCTGTGCAATGAAGGGCTTTGCTTTCTAAACTATTCTTGGGAGTGAACTTCTGGGTCTTGTGAGGGCTGCATTCTTTGAATTCTCCTTTGGGGACACCTCTTGAGTCTATGGTTAACCCATAAAAAGGCTTATTGGTTTGAGTTGCTATTAAGATCCTACTCATCAATGGACAGATGATGGATCTGGGGGTTGGAAAATCTTCTAGATTGGAAAAAAATTCAGACAGTTCTCATTGGTATAAAATCTAACCATTAAGATCACCTTTCTAAAATGGAAACACAGAAATTATAACAAAAATCAAAGCAGACCCAGACTCCTTCCCATTTGCCTCAGATATTTGCATGTATTGTAAAAAACAAAACAAAACAAAACAGAAAAACAAAACAAAACAAAACAAAACAATCAAGACATTAGAAGTATAAATGTCCAGCATTAAAGAGGAATAAGGAAAATTATATAGTATAACAGCTAGGCTTAGGGACTCCATAACAAGATGAGTGAACAAAAATTTAGACGTAAAACAAAATGCAACATAAGGCTCTTTTCTTAAAATCCAGCACCGTCTGCCTGCTTTGGCTTCTCCTTCCTACAATATTTACAGAGGACACTCCAGCCTCATCTCCAGGAGTATCCAGGATACTCAGGTAAATGCAGAAATCCAGGAAATGAATTCCACAGAAGCAGCGGGGGCAGGCTCTGCCAGCTTCAGGCCGTCTTGTGCAACATCCTTTGCAGATATTTCCTAGAGCCCCTCCCAGGGAATTCATGATCCCTGGACAACAGATGTTTTACCTCCACTCAACGGCAGTTCTGTAAAGCCCAGAAGAAAAATTAAAATAGCATTTCATGCCCCTTCCTTTCCCAATCCAGACACACTGGGTCGTTGACTTTTTCTCTCTCAGGGAAGGCTCCTGCCTTCTTGCTCGCCTTGTTTTATGTCCTAAGGGTTTGGCTTTCTGCCTGCCTGTGACATGCACGCTGCTGGGCCTTTGTTTGGCTATCTGTGGGATTGACTCTGGATCTTGGGATGATAGCAACCTTTGAGGACATCTCTTAGGTCCACAAAGTTGTTTAATACTTCCAGAAATCTTTACTGTTTGCCCCAGCTGAATATTGACCAGATATTTAGAAGGATTCCTTTAGTAGCACTAAGGTCAAAAATTGGTAAAATTGAAAACTGATATTCAGAGCCTGAGAGGAATTTTTCATAGGGCTTCTTCCCTAAGCAAAAATCAAGCTATATACCAGAGGAAAAATTGTAAATTAGGTGTAATGTAATTGGATGAGTAAATCAACCTATGATGTCATTTAAGTTACAATCCAATTTCTGAGGAACTGAGAGCAACTGTCCTTATCCTACAAATCTTTGCAAAACTGGAAATGCTGCTCTAAACTATTCTCTTTCACCAATCCCATAACTTCCCCAATTTATCTTAAAGCTTTGTAACATCTCTGGGAACTCTTAATTGGACCATCCCCAGTTCCTAAGATTGAAGGAAAATTTTAAATCACAATTACTCTAAAATTCCTATTAAAAAAAAGAACTTGTATTTTTTTCTCTCCGTCCTTTAAAGTTGTAAATTTTATCATGTCTTTTTGTCACCAACTAGGTGCCCCAAGAAACTGAAAGGTGGGTTTGGAAGCAATTATCTGTTTTTCCAAGTTGTTAAGGAGATGTAACCACTAACCATCCTGAAACTGACCAAGTGAGGCACTCAAGGGAGATGTAACCACCAGCCATCCTGAAACTGACCAAGCATCACCACATAAGCTATATCCATGACCTTTGCCTTATTTTTAATGCAAAGATCTCTCCAGGAGAAGCTTATGCCGCATTATGTAGAAGCATATTCTCCAACTGAACTTGTGCAAACGAATACCTGCCAATCCCTTTTGAATATTCATTCCCAACCAAAATAAAATTTCCCACTTTCCTTTGCTCAGGGACGCCCTGACTTTGGAAATGATTCCTCATGGGCTCCTATTTGCTGCAAATACATTTTATTTTGTGATACAACTTCCACTGGTGTAGAGTCTTATTTAACTCACCAGGAGGTGAGCCCACTTGATTCGGTATCATTTTGAATGTTAACACCCCAGAAGATAACAGAACACAGTTTCCTGGGGCTGAGCCTGGCTAGCTCAATCAGTAAAGCCTAGGGTTAAAGAAGAAAAGGAAAAATGTTTTGTTTTAAATG
>CM053536.1:115548-138612 GCA_028646465.1 Rhinoceros unicornis
TTAGGGATCTTGTTTTTTTATCCAATCACCCACCCTATGCCTTTTAATTGGAGCATTTAGTCCATTGACATTTAAAGTAGCTATTGATATGTATCCACTTATTGCCATTTTGTTACTTCTTTTCTGGGTGTTTTATTGGTTCGTCTCTGTTCCTTTCTTCTTCTCCTCCTGTGTGTTTTGATGGTTTTCTTTAGTATTATGTTTGAGTTCTTTTCTCTTATTTTTTTTTGTATTTATTATTGGTTTCTGGTTTGTGATTACCATGACGTTCATATATAATAATCTATGTATATAGCCATCTACATTAAGTTGATGGTCTCTTAAGTTTGAGCTCTTGGTGATGCACATCTTTTTCAGATTTTGCTACTCCTAGAATAGTTGTTGGAAGTTTTTGCATTACTAACAATATATTTAAACTAAAAATAGTTTATATTTTATATTTAACATATGAATTTACTATGCAATATCGTTTAGCAAAACAACTTAAATTAATATACTTTGAATTATCATTTGACATATTATAATCCCTTTTTACCAATAGTTTTATTATTTGCAGAGTTGTATATTCAATAATCCATATGATAATAGTGACATTAAAAGGCATTGATTTTCCTCTACATTAAATATTTACAACTTCCTAACAGTGATGATTTAGGTAATTAAATTATTTATTTCAAATCTCTTATGAATTATTTCAAAATTTAGTTTGAAAGAGTAATTTATTCCATAATTCACTATTAGAGTTAGAACACAGAAGTACATAATGAAATCTACACTTTGGTCTACATCTAGAATCCTTTCCTTTGTGGAGATCATCTTTCAAATTATAAAATGTATCTGAGATACATGCCATTTGTGTCAAAGAAGGTTTATAACAGAAAATACTAGAACTTCATTAATATCCATATCCCCTCCTCTTCCAGGACAGGCGTCTAATCTTAGTTTCCCCTCACCTTTTGAAGTTGAAGCCACGCCCTGCGTTCCAAGCAAGGACACCTCCAGGAATGTATGTGAAGAGAAGGCCACCTGCTGACCCAGCCACCTGCCCAGGAAATCCCAGAAGAACAAGGAGTGAACGGCTGTGTAGTGTGAGCCCTTTCCCTGCTTAGATCCAAGGGACACAGAAGCTGACTACCTAGTCACCCACACAATGTGTCTGATAAAGATGATTTCATATTCATATGAAATAAAATCAGATCATGTGGGGGATCAAGAATTCACACAGTAGATCCACTAATTCACAGGAGTCTTCACACAAGCACTCAGGAATGTGGGCTTTCAAAGTCTAGTTCTGACATCAGAGCTGGAAAGCAGACTGTGGCTGAACCTGGATCTAAAGAGGAGTTTTGGAGCTGGGATCCCAGCATGCACAGGTGCAATGGCCAAGGGGCTTCCTGCAGGTGGACTGTTTCCCAGTCCTGTCCACATGATGCAGAGGTGATGGAGAAAGATCTAACAATATCCCCTGTATAGAAGGGGGACTGAAACAGAGTTGGGTGCCACTCTTGGGAATGCAAAGTAGTACCCTCACTTACAAAAACTTTGCCACTTTTTTGTGAGGTTTACCATACACTTACCATATGACTAGTTACTCCAATTGTAGGCATATATCTAAGTGAGGTTAAAACTAATGTTCACTCAAAGCGAGTACACACATATTTATAGGCGCTTTACCTACATTTACTACACAAAGGAAGCAGCCAGGATGTCTTCCAACAAGGCAATAGATAAACAATCAAATACTGTTTACTGATAAAAAGGAGCAATAACCAGGAGACGAATGATTATGGATGAATCTCACATGCATTGTCCTGTATGAAAGAAGCCACTGCCTCAGGCTTCACACTGCATTATCCCATCTACGTGATATGGAATCTGAAAAACTAAAACCAGAGAAAATTGATCTCTGTAAGAGAAGCTTTTGGATAGAAATGTTAATAATGAATTTCTTGAGTTGGGGTGACTGAATTGTCCTATAACTTGATTTAGGTGGTGTTTACGTGATTATTTGTGTTTATCCAAATTCATAGAACCTTAGACTAAAGAGGGCCAATTTTTCCATATATAATTTATACTTCCAGAAAATTCTAATTTTCTTATTAGATAAAAATTTTAATACAATTATATTCAAAAGTACTTCTGTCTCAACACTATATATTCTGTTCTCTTTCAGCTAGTTTTTTTTCAATGACAATGTATAGTGGATGGATACCTAGATAGATAATAGATAGATAGATAGATAGATAGATAGATAGATAGATAGATAGACAGATAGATGTAAGATAGAGGGACAGAGAGGGAGAGATGCAAATTTAGTTCAATCGATGAAAATAACAAGGCTAAAATAGGACTGTGGGGTTGAGTGGCTGAGATGAGATAGAAATTAATAACGTAAAGGGTATGAATCAAGGTAATGATGTTTGTGAATTTTCCCGTGTGTAGTTCTTTTCATCATTGCAAATTATAATATTTTTTGACAAAAGGGCAGGAAAACAGGGGTAACTCCTCAGAGAAGGAAGGGAAGTGACCTGAAGGATGTGGACAGATGATGGACAGAGGGAGGGTGCCTGGTAGGCAGAAGGGTCTCTGAGCACAAGCTGGAAGGAGCCATAAATATACGAATAGAGGAACAATGTTCTAGATCAAGGAAAGAGCTCTTATCTCTGAACTTCACAGAGCGTGGGTCATCACAGGATAGGGGACCCTGGGACCAACAGGCAGAGAAAACAGAAAGAGCCTGGAGTGGGGAGGGTTCTGGTCAGCAGGGGTGCTCAGGTCCCTCTGACCACAGGTCCCAGCCCCAGGGCAGTTGCAGAGGAAGGCTGCGGAGTGAGGGGTTTGTTGTCTGGATCTGTAGTCTGAGTTCCTATGAACAAAGCTATGTTTACAGGCCCTCTGTACATTTTTCTGCCTGAGTCCCAATTCTCCTTATAACATTGGACTCTAGAAAACACGTCAGTTACTCCTGTGCCATCAGTAGTTTAATAACTGGAAGGTGCTGGATTTATGTGGATTCATAGTCCCTGTTCTTATCTGACCTCTTCTCCACCTAAAGGTGTGATTCTTTCTGATGAATGTGACTAGGTTTATCTGATGTATTCCGTGGACTATTGTAGGAAACAGTTGGCACAGAGCCGTAGGCAAATTTATACAATGTCCAACAACTCGAATGAGGCTTCTTCTAGCCTGCCTATGTGAGCGTGTAGTTATTCACAAAAAAATCAAAATCATAAGGATATACCTTAAAGAGAATAGGAGCTTGGAAGGATTGTCCTTTTTTTTTAGACTTATCCATATGCCAAATATGGCATCAAAATATTATTTAAAGTACAAAAATATGAATTTTAAACAGTGGAAAATGACAATATTTTAATTATTTGTGTTTGTCAAGTTGATGTCCATATTCCTAATAAACTCTAATGTCTTTTAAATGATTTATAGGATTATATGTTCTATCTATGTATCTATGTATCTACATTATCTATCTAGCTAGCTAGCTAACTAGCTGTCATCTATATGGAGGCCGCTCACCTTCCTCAGCATTTACCCTATTGGCATATGCCTTTCAGGACTATGAAAATCATCTCTGCAATTTCTCATTAGACCCCTAATATTAGTTCCCAACAACTTCCAGTTAAGCCCCTCCAGTGTTTTTCATGAGGGCTATTTGAATATCAGCTCCATGCACAAGTTACTGATGATCTCTGTCGTATCAACAGAAAAGTTATATTTTTCCTCTAAAGCAATTACCCCCATGCTCAGATAATAGCCTCCTGTCTGTGGTGGATTTCTCAGGGGAAGGGAGGAGCTATTTCTGTAGATGCCAGAGAGAGTGGCCTTCTGTTGGTGTCTGTGCATTTGAGGATGTAGACACCTCTTCTAGTCTTTACAGACTGGTTTCTTCAGGCAAAGGCCTTCACCTGTGAAAGATCAGGAATCAGAGGTATCCCAGTCTGTCTGTGCTTTGGAGTGTTGATACAAATAATCAATAACCAATCTATAGATAAGAAGACATTTAATGAGCTATGTGAGGTGTAGATTGGAATCCCTCTTTTCCCCAGGGAATAAACCACTCTGGGAATCTTGGTTTACAGAACAGTTATATACAGTTTCAGAACAAAGAAGACACATCAGGAATGACAGGAATATAATTTTTTGCCAAAGTCAAAAGGAGATATGTTCTGTCAAAGTTTGGTACATACACAGCAAAACAACTTGGCCCTGTTTTCTGAGAAGAAGTCTTCAAAGAAGATTGGTATTGGCATCAGAGAAAGAGAGTGACTTCTTTGTTTGTGCAAACGTTTGAAGCAGACGTACAAGGCATGTTTGGTGGGGCTGTAAGTCAGGCTTCTCTGGAAAAACTAGTTTTAAGTGAAATCAGACAAATTTATATGTCAAAACTTTTATTCAATCTTTTAGTGAGTTATAAATGATGTATAACATTGTATTATATTAGTTTCAGGTATACTACATGACTATTCTGGACTTGTATGTATTGTGAAATTTTCACCAAGTCAGGTTAACATCATCACCATACATAGTTACAGATTTTTTTTTCTCGTGATGTGAAATTTTAAGATCTACTTTCTCAGCAACTTTTACGTGTGCAATATGGTATTGTTAACTAGAGTCACCATGCTGTACATACATCCCCATGACTTATTTATTTTATGTTGTTTTTACTCTAATCTTCTGAGTGGCTCCTAAGCCGTCTGGAGACCTCTCACACGGGCAGGCTACTGCTCGGTCCTCTTCCTCTCTGCAGGCACCTCAGTCTCCACGTCGCAGGTGGGCAGTTGTCCCTGTGATGTCAGTTCTCTGACATGTTGAATTTGGTGTTTGTCCATCTTTCTCATTATTGATGCTGTTTGTTGTAAAAATAATAACATCTTCTCAGCTCTGTGCACACAGGCTGAGTAACAGTGTTCTTTGTAATAATCAGGAACTGAGAACCACCCAACACCCATCACAGGTGAAGAGAAGAACAAACTGAGGCACATGCATACATGGGAATAAGACTGAGCATTAGATCTGTGTGGGCCTGATTCACACGTGATCCATTCCCAACAATGAGGCTGAGAAGATGGACAATCAGAGTCCATTTCACATGACAGCATTTGTATAATCCTAGAAGATGGAAACTCACGTGAAGATGCACAGAGAAGTTCAGGAGACGCCTGGGGACAGGGTGGGGGAGGGGGGTGGCGGAGGAGCTGCAAAGAAGGAGCAGGGGCACTGGGGTGAGGGGTTTGTTCTCCACGTTGACTGTGGTGATGGATGACAGGTGCACACACATGCCAGTGTTTATCAGATGAGGATGCTAAATGCGTGCAGTTTAGTAGAGGTCTGTATGTCACAATAAGGCTGTAACAGCAAGTGCAAATATCAGTAGAGAAGAGAGTTGAAGACAGAGGCAACACTGTGTGAAATGTCAGACACCTAAGAGTACATTGCATGAGCCACAGTTGTGTTCACATTCTTTATGTAAACACTAAAATGCTGAAAATCACACAATATTTTCGTTACATGAAAGGGGATGTGCAAACCTCACTAGGCAGGCCCTGCTCATCCTGTACCTGGCCTGGGGGAGAAATTAGGGCCAGTGGTGAGCAACCCAGCCCAAATACTGGGACTAATCGTGACAAGAACAGTGCTCATGGGCGCATCACACAAACCCTCTGTGCTTCTGTGTGCAGTTTCATATCTACATAGCAAAGTGACATTGATACTACGTCGAATGATGTATGTGCTTGTGTAAAAAGAAAATCACACAATGGATGTCAGTGTTTATCTGAGCACAATCAGTTACTAAAAATTCATATTTTCCTGAACACTGTAATTGCCACCAATCTCCCCCAGGAGTCCCTCATCTTCTCTGGGGCACAGTCCTGTCTGAGAGACCCAACCCCAGAGCCTGCTATATAGTCAGAGGACATGCAAATAGGACCCTCCCTCTGCTGATGAAAACCAGCCGTGCCCCAACCCTGAAGCTCTGGAGAGGAGCCCCAGCCCTGGGATTCATAGGTGTTCCCATTCGGTGATCAGGACTGAACACAGATGACACCGCGTGGATTTTGGGCTGAGCTGGGTTTTCCTTGCTGCTATTTTAAGAGATAATTTATGGAGAACAGGAGACACTGGGTATGTGAGAGGATATGAGTGAGTGAATCAGTGGATTTGTGACAGTCTCCTGACCAGGATGTCTTTGTGTTGGAGGTGTCCAGTGTGAGGTGCAGCTGGTGGAATCTGGGGGAGGCTTGGTGCAGCCTGGGGCGTCTCTGAGACTCTCCTGTGCAGCCTCTGGATTCACCTTCAGCAGCTATAGCATGGACTGGGTCTGCCAGGCTCCAGGGAAGGGGCTGGAGTGGGTCTCATACATTATTAGTATTGTTAGTAACACAAACTATGCTTACTCCATGAAGGGCTGATTCACCATCTCCACAGACAAGTCCAAGAACACTCTGTATCTGCAAATGAACAGTCTGGTAACCCAGAACACTGCCGTGTATTACTGTACAACAGACACAGTGAGGGGAAGTCGGTGTGAGCCCAGACACAAACCTCCCTGCAAGGGGTGCTCAGGACCCCAAGGGGAGCTCAGTACATAGTGAATGAGGGAACTTACCGCAGGAGCAGGTCTATTGAGAGGCTGAGAATATGCTCCTGTTGTGATCGTGGATTTTCTCTCCTCTTCTAGCTCTATGACGTCCCCAGAGACACTTTTGCCGTGTTATCTGTGGCTCTGTGTTCTCACATTCTCAATGCAGGAGAGGAAGAGGTAGATAAATTCTCTTTTTCCTCACAAGCCTTTTCCAGTCACTGTGGATCAATACTTCACCGGGAGCCCATGTGACCCAACTTCTTTCTTTAGAAAAGAAGATCATCCAGAGGCTTCTCTCCAACCCTGTGACCGGGAAGCATTTCCCACCAAGAGAAGCATCCAGGAAACCCACACTCCTTGTGTGCTCCCCTCATCCTTTCTGCTCTCAGACAGGCACAGCTCGGTACCCAAGTGAGCCTCTTCCCTCAGACATGCACATATCTGTCCCCACATGAGCCCCTTCCCTCAGACAAGTACACATCTGTCCCCACATGAGCCCCTTCCCTCAGACAGGCACACATCTGTCCCCACAGGAGCCCCTTACCTCAGACAGGCACACATCTGTCCCCACATAAGCCCCTTCCCAAGCATAGGCACAGATCTGTCCCCGCATGAGTTCGTTCCCTCAGACAGGACACATCCATCCCCACATGTGCCTCTTCACTCAAACAGGAACACATCTGTCCCCACATGAGCCACTTCCCTCACACAGGCACACATCTGCCCCACATGAGCTCGTTCACTCAGATGGGCACTGGTCTGTCCCCACTCGAGCTGCTTTGCTTTGCTCCAACAGGCACACATCTTTCCACACATGACGCACCTCCCTGGGACAGGCACAGATCTGTTCCCACATGCTCCCTACCCTCAGACAGGCACATATCTGTCCCCACATGATCCCCTGTCCTCAGACAACAACAGATCTGTCCCCACATGAGCCCTTCCCTCAGACAGGCACACATCTGTCCCCACATGGGCCCTTCCCTCAGACAGGCACACATCTGTCCCCACATGGGACCCCAGACTCTGACAGGCACCAGTCTGTCCCCACATGAACAAATTCACTCAGACAGGCAAGCATCTGTCCACACATATGCCCCTTCCCTCAGACATGCACTGATCTGTCTCTACATGAGCCCCTTCCCTCAGACAGGCACAGATCACATGAGTAACTTTCCTCAGACAGGCAGAGATTTGTCCTCACATGAGCCGCTTCCCTCAGTCAGGCTTAGAACTGTCCTCACATCAGCCCCTGCCCTCAGACAAGCACAGATCTGTCCCCATAGGAGCCCTTCCCTCAGACAGGCACAGATCTCTGGCCACATGAGCCACCTCCCTCAAACAGGCACAGATCTGTCCCTTCACGAGCTCATTGCCTCTGACAGGCACAAATATGTCCCCACATGAGCCCCTATCATCAGACAGGCACAGATCTGTTCCCACATAACGCACATCCCTCCGACAGGCACTGATCTGTCCGTAGATGAGCTCGTTCCCTCAGACGGGCACACATCTGTCCGCACATGAGCCCCTACATTCAGACAGGCACAGATTTGTCCACACATGAGCTCGTTCCCTCAGACAGGACACATATGTCCAAACATGTGCCCCTTACCTCAATAGACACCCATCTGTCCGCACATGAGTCCCTGCCCAAGGAAAGGCACAGCTCTGTCCCCACATGAGCTTGTTCCCTCAGACAGGCACAGATCTCTCCCCACGTGACCTCGTTCCCTCTGACAGGCAAAGATATGTCCCCACGTAAGCCCTTTCCCTCAGAGAGGCGTACATCTGTCACAATGTAGCATCACCAGGACTGTGACTCCTTGGTGTCCTGTACTCCCTGGGGCAGCTGTACCTCTCACTCCTCATCCACTCTGGGGAACTTCAATTTTCAGAGTTTGCCCCAGTCTCTCCTCATCCCTCAACCACCAGGATGGAGAAGCAGCCTGCCTGAGGGCCAGACAGAGCTCTCAGATTCCACATGGAGCAGACAGGAACAATGTCAGAGATGAAAGTCCATCACAGCCCTGCAGGGAAGAATTTTGGGTGGGGGTCTCTGAACGCATCCCCAGTGGCAGCATTGTAACACATACTTCTCTGCTTCCACATTGAGAGTCCACGCGGATAATGAAAACAGCTGGACAGAGTCCAGATCCTGCCCACCCTGTGCTGTCGCTCGAGTATCCCATAGAATCCCACCAACCATCACCCTCTCCTTCTACTGTCTAAATTCTCACAAAATCTGTCCTAGATCAGCTGAGCCCCCTTCATCTCCCAATGTCCATTTCATGTGTCAACCCATGGACACACCGTGGCAGGTCACAGACGGATGGCCTGAAGCTCACCTCAGCCTCCTGCTGAGCCCACGAGTCATGTGCTCGTGCAATTCCCACGAAAGCTCTAGTGCAGACCAGGCCTGTGTCAGGTGGGGTCACCATTGGCCGTTGACCTCAAGACACCCCTATCAACTCAGACACCTTATGTCAGAGTTGTCCAGATGGCCCCAGCATTGGCAGAGCACCACAGTGGACATGTCTATGGACAGCTGGGGTCACACTGATCAGGGAACGGGCCAGGTGGACTGGTCACACCCGTGTCCTCAGGGAACAGAGCCCAGATACACAGGTAAAGCTTTCCAGAGCCACAGTTATTTGCAGAAGAGACCCAGAGGAGGACAGAGGACAAATCACAGCTGAAACGACTTTTAGGGGAAAATTGAAAAGCAGCAATCAGAGGTGAGCTGAGTGTTCGGATTATGAGTTTGCACAGAGGGGAGACTATGCAATTAGACAAGTATTGCTCTCAGTGCTCACATTCAGAAGCAGTTTCTGGCACTTCTTCGCACTCACCTTCAGTCTCCAACACCATCATTTGGCTTCACTGTCCAATTCAAGGGCCAGCCACAAAATCTGTAAACACCAAATCACCCAGAGCCAGGACCATTTCTGTCACTAATAAGGACATCGTAAGTGACGCACAACAGCCTCATCGTCCGTGCCCCTGTGGTCGTCTCCTCTTCGCAGAGTAAGAGACTGACCCTGAAGGTGAGCTCTTCCAGACCAAAGTCTTTGCAGGATGGACAGGATGCTGATAGGACCCCAGGGTCGTGCAGATGCTATGTCTCGGAGCAACCAGTAGGGGACACTGTCACCTCTGCAGTCTTGGACCTGAGCATCCCCTGGGTGGTTACATTAGCAGCTGCACTGGAGAACATTCTTTAAATTTCCGACTCCCCATTTAAGTGTAACCTGCCCACTGCTCTCCCAAGACAAACTGAGAGAGCTGAACGCCCTCTGTGTCTTCATGCCCTGCAAGGTCCATTCTCGGTGTCACTGGTTCTGATGCTAGCTCTACACAAACAGCTCTACAAAGTGCTCTCACTGGAATAAGTAACATTCTCATTTCAGTTCCAGTGGATCGTCTTTATGTCTCATTCTGCACAGCCTCTCTTTGGGCTTAGTCCTTGCCGGCCACTTTCATCTTGCAATAGTCTTTCAGATCGTTTCTTCTGGCATCTCTCCTTAGCATCTCCGTCAGCCTTTGATGATTCTTCCACATCTGCCTGATGTTTCATTTTTTTTTAAGATTTATTTATTTATTTTCCCCCCAAAGCCCCAGTAGATAGTTGTATGTCATAGCTGCACATCCTTCTAGTTGCTGTATGTGTGACGCGGCCTCAGCATGGCTGGAGAAGCGGTGCGTCGGTGCGCGCCCGGGATCCGAACCCGGGCCGCCAGCAGCAGAGCATGCGCACTTAACTGCTAAGCCACAGGGCCAGCCCCACCTGATGTTTCAATGATATAATTTCTCATGGATTAGTCTGATTATCTATGCTACCATATTCTAGGGCAATTCACACTGTAAAGTCCAATCAAATGAATCAAGCTTTGAAGCGAATCAGTACTTCATGCAGGAAAGATGGTCTCCTGGTCAGAGGACAACAGCAGATCAGAGTTCAATGACATGAAGGATTCCAAGCAATGTGGCGCTACCAGTGTTAGTGCCCACTGTGTTCATATCGGTGTTCTCCAGGCCAAGGACATTGGAAGTTGACCACTATCTTAGGAGCTTTTAGATAAAACATCAAAAGCAGGAATCCTTAAAGAAAGTATTTATAAATTAGTCTTTGTTAAAATTAAAAACATTTGTCCCACCAAAGACACCATTAAGAGAATGAAAAGACAAATGTAGTCTGGGAGAACATACTTTCAAACTACACACATGATGAAAGTTTGTGTCCACAATATGTTAAGGACTTTATATATTGTGTCGGGGAGCTCAGGACCCTCTGACCACAGGGCTCAGCCCCAGGGGCAGGGGAGAGGGATGCTGGGGAGTGAGGGGATTGCTATCAGGGTTGAAGAACCCTTTCCTGTGAGCAAATATATGCCAGGAGCCCTCGCCATTTCCCTCCCTCTGAACCGCAGCTTCACTGATAACGCCAGGCTGAGAAAACAGCTCAGTTAATCCTCTTCCATAATCATTCCAACATTGGAAAGACACTGGATTATACAGATGCATGGTCACTCTTCTTGTTTTAGTCTTTTCTCCATGTAAAAGTGTGACTATTCCTGATGTAATGAGTTTGGGTTTTCTGCAATATGCCAGAGGCTGACATAAGGGAAGGGTTTGCACAGGGAGCCACAGACAGAATCACAAAACTTCCAACATCAACAGTCAGGTACCTGCCGGGGCTTGGGATGTAGTCACTCAGATCTAAGTAATCTCATAAGTGCTTAAATTTAATAAGTAAGAGATTGAGAAGGACTCTCCTTTATTTTGTGATTATTTTTACAGCAAGGTAGACATCCACATATTATTTTCTATGAATTTATGATTATCAAAAATTGGAACTCACTCATATAGCTAAGTATTGGGCTTCAGAAACTATCTGGACAAATGTGAATCCCTTTTAATACCTATTTGAAAGACGCATGAGTGTTTGCAAAGCAGTAAGCTAGTCATCTAATCCACCATGTATCATACGGTCAAAAAGGTGAGGCCATTCTTTGACCTGATCCCAATGTATCTCATAAACCAAGTGCTCCCCTTCCCAGACTTACATGTTTAGTGAGTTCATGGAAAGAGGTGTCCTAAAGGGACAGCAGATGGATGTGGCCAGAAGGACCAAGTGGCACTGACACAGTCCCTCCTCCCTCATAAGGACAGGTCTCTCCCACAAACAAATTTCTCTCCAGGCTCGAGGGTAAAATCCAGTCTTGGGCTGTGGGAGCTCAGAGCTCTCTCCTCAGACAGAGCTGAGGTCTCTGGGGAAGGCAGAGCTGTGGTCTAGAAGAAGATGAGACTGTTGGGTTTTCTCCTTTGCCTCGTGACCGCTCCCCAAGGTGAGTGTCTCAGATGTCAGACCTGGGTCTATGGGGATGGTTGTGACTGCACGTGAGTGAGAGGGACTGATTCTCCTTGTCCCCAGGTGTCCTGTCCCAGGTGCAGCTGCAGGAGTCGGGACCAGGACTGAAGTCCTCGCAGACCCTCTCCCTCCCCTGTGCTGTCACTGGAGTCTCCTTCCCATCCAGCAGTTACGGCTGGAGCTGGATCCACAAGCCCCCAGGGACGGGCCTGGAGTGGATTTGAGGTTGTTACTACTATAGATCATCATGGAATATAAACTACAGCCCCTCCACCCAGGGCTGCATCTGCATCACTGCTGACACGTCCAAGAACCAGCTGCATTCCGTGACAACCGATGACGCGGCCATGGATTACTGTGCAGCGGACAGGAGGGCCTGGGCTGCAGGAGGGGCTCACGACGACCAGCGGGCGCTCAGCACCCACTGAGTATAGGGCTGAGCCCTGGAGCAGGTGCAGAGGGAGGCTGGGGGGGTTTCTAGTTAGAATCTGTGGTTTCCTCTTCCTGCCCAGGGACTCCACCAGAGACCCTCTTCTAGGTCCTATTTTGTCAGTTTTGTTTTATGTTGGCGTAAGAAGATAATACTATTATTGTTACTAAGGAATTAAGCTGGGCTTTTTCTGCTTATTTTTCTTCTTCTTGAAGGAGCTACATACAACACTAAGGTAACCATGGTTTTCAATTAGAGTCTGAAGTTTTGGAACTTGGTGAACGTCCTGAGAAGGCCTAGGGGATTTAAATCATGTGTAAATTGTTCCTCATGTTAGTTTTTGTTTACAAGGAAGGAGGAGCCACACCCTCCAGCATTGTGAGCACTGCACATGCAGGTTGACAATTGTGCAATATGCACTGTCAGAGACTTGTAATGCCAGAGTGCCCCGATATCGGGGACACAATGATCCTTATTACTCATGGATTCCATATTTGAAAATTGACCTACATACTGAAATTTATTTGCTCCCCAAAAGGAAAACCGTCATTGTTTCTGCATCACTCATGGACATCTACGGTGTGGACAGCATTGTGAGTCCCTCAGCACACACGTTCCCAGCTGAGGTGACACAGTGTGGTCTCTGCCTTCTTGTTTCAGCTCCATCAAGTAAACACGTCCCTTTTGGGGTCAACTTGGGGCCACATTTTTCACATTTTTATTGTTTACTTGGCAATTTTACCTTTATAGTGGCCCCACGCACACTACTGAGGTGCCGGCCAGTGTTCCTATGCACAAAAAGGCTGTGCAGTGCCTTAAGGAGAAAATATCTATGATAGATTAACTTTAATCACGCATGAGGTATACTTCCCTTGTCCATGAGCTCAGTGCAAATGCGTCAAATAGAAATCACATCCAAATAAGATGACAAAACACACTGTGTATTTGAGGCAGCCTTGGAAACTTGGCTCAATGCCATCAACAGCATGACAAGTGGAGATTTATGGCTGAGGAGCAGGGAGGGGTGAGCGGATGGAAAATTACAAAGAGACATGAAGGCTGGGGGTTCTTGCTAGGACATCTCCACAGGATTCTTCTGAAGGGAAGCCAGATGGTCAGATTTCACCTGGGGGATAGCAGGGATGATGAAAATTTATTATGATTTATGCAACAAAATATCTTACAAAATAATAGAAAATATCCACTGATTTTTCCTCACTCATTTTTCATTTCCTCTTGAATTTCGTCTGTTGTTAACTCGCTGGTTGCCTTTTTGTTGCTAATTTAAGACACCATATTTCTTATATCTAGAATGACCACTTGATCCCTGTTATACAATTTAGTTATTGGTTCACATGTCTATTCTTTAATGTATTTAATCCACAAGTTTTTATATTTTCTTGAGCATATTAAAGACATTTATACTGCAGTCTGTGTCTTCTCCATCTCAGAATCACCTTTGTGTCTCTTCTTTTCCATCTTTTCATTTGATTATTATCCACTTGTCACCGTTTCTTCATATGCCTCGTTATGTTTGATTGAATGCTGGTCACTGTGTAGTCAGAAGAGTAGAAAGCTCAGTAGTGCAAACTTCCTTCTAAAATGAATTCAACTAAAATTTTATTTAAAGGAAATATATTTCAAATTAAAATAAATTTATAATCCTAACTCACTCAATAAATTCTAGGTAAGATGCATTCAAAGGAAAAACCACTAATAATTTTTAAATATAATGTGTACTAGAAAAAATACGACAAGGAGAAGGAAGACGAAACTGAAGGGCTGTCTCAGGATGGAAATCCTCCTCTCTCACCCCTCCAAATGCACTGTTAGTTGAAACATACAAAAAAAATAACAAAACCATTCCCATTCCTATCTTGAAATTTAGTTTGACTTCTTAAAATATGGCAATATACTTTAGCTCAGGAGATTGAACTAGAAGGGCTATTTGTTAATCTCAGTAGGCACAGTTAAAAAATAATATAAATATACTTCTTATGTAAATCCCAATATCACAGAAAGGATGGGAGGGAGGAATTAGGATAACATTGATATTATAAGGAACTCACACTCCCCACAAAGTGCTATACTGTTATTTGAAACTGGACATGGATTAGCTGTAAATGTATATTGCCATTTCTATAGCAACCACTACAAAAAGTGAAAATAAAAGAAGAGGAAAACCAATACGTCAATAAAAGAAAGAAAATAGTGTCATGAAATACTCAATTAAAACCACAAAAGGTAGAAGGTAGTGGAAGACAAAAATAGGAACAAAGAACCAGGGCAACAAATAAAATAGTAATGACAAGGGTAGAAATTAACCCATATGTAAACCAATAATCACTTTGAACCTCAACAGTATAAATGCAACAAATAAAAGACAATGCTTATCAAAGTGAACCAAAAAACCAGACGCAAGAAATTTTTCTCTACAAGAAACACACTTTAAAAATAAAGAGACATATAGAATAAAAGTAGACGGATGGAGAAAGAGATATTGCGGTAACACTAATCAAAAGAAAGCAGGAGGGGCCTGCCCGGCGGCGGAGCAGTTGAGTTTGCGTGTTCCGCTTTCAGGGCCTGGGGTTAGCAGGTTCACATCCCGGTTATGGACCTGCACACCGCTTATGAAGCCATCCCGTGGCAGGCCTCCCACATATAAAGTAAAGGAAGATGGGCATGGATGTCCGCCCAGGACCAGTCTTCCTCAGCAAAAAGAGGAGGATTGGCAACAGATGTTAGTTCAAGTTTAATCTTCCTCACCAAAAACAAAAAAAAGAAAGAAAGAAAGCAGGAGAAGTTATACTAATTTCAGTCACAGAAGAGATCAAAAAGTTATGAGGGATGAAGAAGGGCTTTGTATAACGGTCCAGGGTCAATTTTCCAAGAAGACACAACAATCCCCAGCTTGTATGCACCGAACAAGAGAGAATCCACATATGTGAGGCAAAACACAATCAAAATGCCAAGAGAAATGGATGAATCTACTTCCATAGGAGGAGACTTCAACACCCGTCTCTCAGAAATGGTCATATACAGGAGACAGAAAATCAGGAAGAAGATAGATGCAACCAATGACAACATAAATCAACTGGATATAATTCATATCTGTAGACAAGTTTATGCAACAATAGCAGAACACACACGCTTCCCAAGCTCACAGGGAATGTTCACCAAGAGAGACCACATGCAGGGCCATGGAACAGACCATGCCAAATGTAAAAGAGTAGACTCATACAGCGTCTGCTCTCAGAACACAGTGGGATAAAACTAGAAATCAATAACAAAAGATAAGTGGAAAATTCCCCAAATATGTGGAGATTAAACACATTGTAAATTACATATTGTAAAGGAAGAGTTCTCAAAATAAATTTAAACTTGGAGTAAATGAAAATGAAAACAATTTACCAAGAAAAGTGAGAGGCAGCAGAAGCAGTGCTTAGAGGTAAATTTATAGCATTAAATGCGTATATTAGAAAATAAGAAAGATCTAAAATTAATAATCTAAGTTTTCACCATAGAAAACTAGAAAAACAAAAGCAGATCAAATACAAAGTAAGCTGAAGAAAAATGATAAAAAAAATACAACATTAACCAATGTAATTGAAAACAGAAAATCAACAGAGAAAATCAACAAACCAAATGTTGGTTCTTTGAAAAGATCAATGAAGTTGAAAAACCTGCAGACATTCCAACTAAGAAAAAAGAGAGAGGACACAGATTATTACTATCAGAAATTATAGGGGACGTTGCTAGAGATTCCATGGACATTAAAAGGATAATAAAGAAACACTAGAAAATCTCTACGACCCTAATCTTTTAACCTGGATGAAATGGACCAATTCTTTGGGAGACACAATCTCCCAAAACTCACGTTAAGAAGAATAGTCAATCTTAATAGACCTATATGTAGTAAAGAAATTGAATGAATAATAAATAACATTCCAAAACAGACATCATCAGGCCCGGATAGATTCACTGATGAATTTAACCAAACATTTAAGGAATATATTATAATAATTCTCTACAATCTCTTCAATGACAGTAGCAGAGGGAATACTGGCTGACTCATTCTATGAGGGCAGCATTTCCAAGCACCAAAACCAAAGACATTACAAGACAAGAAACCACAGTCCAATATCTCTCATCAGCAAAGATGCCAAAATCCTCAATAAATATTAGCAAAGTGAACCCAACAATGTATACAAAGAATTATATAGCATGACCAAGTTAGATTTATGTCAAGTATACAAGGCTGGTTTTACACGTGAAAATAAATTAATCAATCAAAACATACTAAAAATATCAAATGATCATGCCAATAGATGCAGGAAAACAGTTTGACACAATCCAACCCCCATTCAAGGTAAAAATTCTCAGTACACTAGGAATAAAGAGGAAATTCATCAACTTGATGAAGAAGATCTAGAAACAACCTACAGCTAATGTCATACTTAATGGTGAGAAAATAGACACTTTCCCACTAAGATCAGGAAAATGCAGGGATGCCCCCTCTCACCAATCCTCTTCAACACTCTCCTGGAAGGTTTCACGAATGCAATAGGACAAGGAAAGGAAAGAAAAGGTATATATCTTGGGAAAGAAGATTGTAAGGTTTTCAAATGAGTTAAAAACCTATCTGAGTACATAAATCTAATTTATTGACATATTAAGGAATAGTAGAAACTCACACAGTAGAAAGTCATAGAGAGACTGTGAATGGTGTATTCCAATGCCTAAGGCATTCAGAAGTGTCATCCTAATAAAGAACAAGATACTTAAATTTGTTTGAAAAAGGTCACTATAAAATTAACAACATATCAGTATAAAATGGGTAAGAACATAATACACACATTCTCACTATTAATCAAGTAAATACTAACGATAATAAAACATTTCACTCATCACATAAGGAAAAAAATGTATAAATAGCACTTCTATGAATGGAGTGTAGGATTAGGTGTTTCACATTTACTTCTGAACAGATACGTATCGTGTCACCTTTTTAGATGGTCATTTGACATCATCAAACAAATATTCAAAACTGTGATTGCAATAATAGACTTCCCAGAAATGTATTCCATAAGTCCTTGTGACTTTTTTTTTTTTTTTTTTTTGCTGAGGAAGATTGGCCCTGGCCTAATGTCTGTTGCCAATGTTCCTCTTTTTGTTTGTGAGGCACCACCACCACATGGCTGCTGATAGACCAATGGCGTAGGTCCCTGCCTGGAACCGAACTGGGGCTGCTGAATCGCAGTGTGCCAAACTTAACGACTAAGCCTTCAGAGCTGGCCCCTGTGACTTTTAATCTTGATGGTGGTCTTTTTACCTATTCTACACTTATGATTTGGAATAATTACAGGTTTACAGATAATTGTAAAGAAAATACACAGTGTTCCCGTATACCCATCTTCAAATTCCCTACTGTTAACATCTTATATAAGCAAGGTACATGGTAATAACCCACTTACATCAGTGCATTTCTTACTATCCCCCAGACTAGAGTCCGAGTTGCACATTTCAGTGGAGATGAAGACAGTTGGAGAAGGCTGTGGAGTCCAGTCCCAGTCTACCCCACAGGTGTCCAGGAGTGCCTGCACTGTGGTTCTGTCAGGATCCAGCAAGCAAAGGGGCCCAGCCTCAGGAGCAGACACAGGGGGAGGCTGAGAAGGGAGTTTCCTCTCAGTGTGGGGCTTCCTCTCTCCCTGCACATCCCCTGCATCAAGATCTGGGTTCACTTCTTGTCTTTCAAACTCAGAAGTTAGATGCTGTAGAGTGAACTTCTCTCTAATGTGGGCAGAGGGCAGAGTGTCAAGAGGAAGAAGTTAGACACCATGACTTTCCCTCTGCTCCCTGGTCAGTGTCCTGGGAGCTCCAGGACCACTCCTGTGTCTTTCCCCATCTGAATCATAGGAGACCTGAGGGAGATTACCTATCAGTGTGCCTTTTGAGATTCAGGAAAGAACACAGAGATGTTATGTGGTGGATTAGACAAATCAAAGTGGTGAAATATCCTTTCTGTTGACTTTAACATCTCTCCTCTTCATTCAGATCCTCCAGATGGTGTCCAGATATTACCACAAGAAACATGTACTTTCCCATTTGGTTCTCATCTCTTGTCTTATGTTACTAAATGCTCCTTACTTCACTTGTTTCTGATTCTTCCACCAGAGCAGAGGTGGACGGCTCTCCCAGGGTCATGGGGCTGAGATCTAAGCACCAGCCCAAGTCCTGTGTAATCTGGGCTCAGCTTCTGTGCATCTCCCTGAACAAGGAGGAGTGAGACCTGGTTTAGTCCTGTCCTGGGATGGGGTCACTAAACTCTCCACTCCGTTTTGGGAACGGCCATGGTCACTCAATCCCAACAGAATGGATCCATATAGACAGTGAGGAAATGAGGATGGGGCTATATCGTCGTGAAGCATACACCCGTGAGACTCAAACAGCCCCACGGCCACCTCCCCAGAGTCCCTGACTTCTAAGAATGGTGTCATTTGTATTTTGTTTCCATGAGTAACAAAGGATGGAGAGACCTAAATCCTCAGAATAGGATGTGTGCTGCCTGGTTCCTACAATAGTGGTTGAGAAGGAGACATAGATTCCATCTGCAGCCCTTCTCAGGACCCTCCAGAAACACATTCCCATCACCCGGTTTTGTCATTTTTAGATATTATTGAAGACCTTGTAAAAGTTGGAAGACAGTTATTTTACAGCTACAATAATTAGAGTTATGGGCATTGGTGGGGAGATAACAGATCAATGGAACAGAACATGTGTGACTCGGATAAGCCTAGTGTTTCTTAGATATATAACAGAAAGCACAGATCTTCAAAAAGCAATACACTGATTTCCATGCAAACTAAAAAAAAGGATGGATATTTGAAAGTTCATTTTAAGAAAATTGATAGAATGCAACAGATTAGAAGAATATGAGGAAAACTAATATGTCTCATGAGGAATTTGAAACAGACTATATAATTAACATTTACTAAGCAATAAAAATAAACAATCTACAATTATTAAATTGCCAACATCCACAATAGAAGATCCCTGAGCCTGCCTATTCTTTGAACATAGGTACTCAGTTAAAAGTAAAACCATTAAGTGCTTAAATTAATGTAAATAGAAGCTGGGAAAACTGTCTTTCAGTTTGCAAGTATATTTACAATGAACTTGATATCAAAATTCATATATGAAATTATGATCATAAAAATTTGGTGATTGTGGATATATTTAATGTGCTGGGTTTCAGGACGCACCTGGACAGAATGCTGATCCCTTGTGATATCTATTTTAATGATCCAAAAGTTAAAATATCTTCTGTCTACTCATTTAGTCCCTTGTTTATTCTTATGCTTAGGAATGCAGGGTTGTCCTTTGAAATGGTTACAATGCATCACATAGGCTGGGTGCTCTCCCATGTCAGACTTACACACTGCTTGTGTTCATGAGGGGAGAACCCATGGGACCCCATAGAACCCAGTGAGCCTAACCTCAGTCCCTCTCCACTTATAAGGACAGGGCTCCCCACATGCACATTTCTCTTCAAGCTTTGGGGTAAAATCCACTCTTGGGTTGTGGGAGCTCACAGCTCTCTCCTTAGACAGGGCTAAGGTGTCTGGGAAAGGCAGAGCTGTGATCTAGAAGAAGATGAGACCGTTGGGTCTTTTCCTTTGCCTGGTGACTGTTCCCCAAGGTGAGCGTCTCAGATGTCAGACCTGGGACTATGGAGATGGTTGTGACTGTACGTGACTGACAGGGAATGATTCTCTTTGTCCCCAGGTGTCCTGTCTGACCCGACACTGCAGGAGTCAGGCCTAGGACTGGTGAAGCCCTTGCAGACCCTCTCTTTCACTTGGGCTCTCTCCGGGGGCTCTGTCACCAGCAGTTACTCCTGGAGCTGGAACCGCCAGCGCCCTGGGAAAAGGTTGGAGTGGATGGGGTACTGGTCAGGGAGCCCAAGCTACAACTCGGCTTTCCAGAGCCACATCTCCATCCCTGCTGACACGTCCGAGAACCAGTTCTCACTTCAGCTGAGGTCTGTGATCACCGAGGACAAAGCTGTGTATTACTGTGCAAGAGGCACAGTTATTACTGTGCAAGTGGAAGATATTATTAGACACACAGTGAAAGGAAGTCAGTGTGAGCACAGATGCAAACCTCCCTGCAGGGAGACAGGGGTTGGGATGCAGGTGACACTCAGGACACCAGGGGGCACTCAGGACCCACTGAGCACAGAGATGAGACCCAGGAGCAGGTGCAGATGGAGGATGGGGAAGGGGCTTCCTGTTGGGAACAGGGATTGCCTCTCTACGCTCTCAGCTGCCCTCAGAAACAATTAGTGTTGTGTCTTTGAATTCTAGTTATTCATATTCTCACTGCAGCCAACAAATAAGGAAGTAACGTTGTCTGTTTGCAGATGAGACATCACCAGTGAGTAGGGACATTTCCATCACCAAGTTCCTGTCAGTCCTGCTTTTCTTTCTTGACAAAGAGAACATCCTCATGCCTCGCCTCTTCCCTGTGATTGGGTAACGTTTCCCACAACAGCGGCACCAGCCCAGTCCATGCAACTGTGTGCTGAGCTCAGGCCCTCTACCCCCACAGTACACACTGTCCCCGTGCTACCAAACCAACATGAGTCCACTCCCTGGTGAGTTAAAGTTAATCTCTCCACCAGTAGTCATCACACAAAGTTAAGTGTATTTGCAGCAAGTGAGGCCACGCGGAAACAATTCCAAAAGCATGGCTCTCCCTGAACAAAAGGCATCAGGTCCTCTCATTTCGGGTGGGGAATGAATATTGAAAGGGGAGGTTTTGTCATCACATGTAGAGGCAGGTATTAGCTGGCGCAGGCACAGTCTGAAAACAAGCTCTCACATACACCACATTTTATGCTAATACAGCCTAGACTCCTCCCATGGCAGAGATTAGAGTATTGAAATGAGGAAAAGGGCATTCTCTGGTCACTTTCAGGTCATCTGCACAGGTGCTGCCATTGCAGCGGGGATCCATCTGGTTCAGGCCTGTTGAGGCTGTACCTCTTGCCAACATAGCTTTGAAAAACAACCTTGAGGGAGCATTACGCACCTTTCAACTTCCTTGTAGCTGCTTAAGGAATGCACTGGTGACACCCACACGGGCCCATCCTTCAGACAGGCACCTACTGACCCCACAGGGTTATGATCAGCCTTCCGAGGACCTCTGCTCCATGGGGTCTCTGTCTCCCCTTCAACAGTGTAAGCTTTTGCTCATCATTTACCTCGGTGTAAGTCCAAACCCGCCCCAACTTCAACCACTGCCTTCTACTGTCTAAATTCTCACTAACTCCATTCTAGACCCTGAGCTCCACGGGGCGGGAGCCCTGCTCACACTGCCCAACTCTCTCTAGACCAGGCACAGAAGTGTGCTTCAAAAAAGTAGTGGGCTTATTTTGGCTTCTAGTTCTAATTTCTCATATTATCAGTGCAACATAAACAGAAAAAGGACATTGTCTGCTGCAGATGAGATACCACCAGTGATGAAGGACCTTTCCTCCAACTTACTGTAGGTCCTGTTTCTTGTCTTGACAAAGACAACACACTGAGGATTCTCATCATCCCTGAGAAACACCACACAGTCCGGGCACTCTGTGTGCTGAGCTCATCTTTGCCTTCAGACGGGCACACACTGACTCCACGTGTCATGAGCATCCGCCTAGGATGTCTGCCATGTGGGGTTCTTTGTTCTCCCTGCTACAGTTGAAGCTCTCACTCATGATCCACTTGGGAGGACTTCTTGATCAGGGATTGTCCCCTTCTCTAGCTGCCCCTCATCTCCTGGATGGAAAACCAGCCCACCTGAGGGGATGCAGATCTCTGATTACCCCATGAAAAAGGCAGGAAGATAAGCAAAGAGATGAAAACCCATCACAGACATGCTGGGTCATGTTCTGGGTGAGTCTCTGAAAGCAGCCTTGGGGCCATGTGTCTCAGCTTCAACAGGAGAAGCCACGTGGATAATGAGAACCAGCTGCACACAGTCCTGATCTGTGCCCACCCTCTGCTTCCCTGGAGTATCTCACAGAAACCCACCCACCATTACCCTCTGTTTCTATTTCTGAATTATCATGGAATCTGTCCTAGACCCTGATTCCATCAGGCTGGATCCCTCATCACTCTTCCCAGATCCCCCACCAAGTGTAGACACAGAATGAGGATCAATAACGGATCTCAACAGTGATGGCAGAGACCACAAGTGGTACTGAAGGGGGAATCTGCAGCTTAAACTGTGTTTCAGAAGAAAAATGAAATATCAAAAACAAATGCAGTGATACGAAAGCATGACCCACGAAAGAAATGTTGACTTGGACTTAAAACACAAAGCTTTCACTCTGGGAAAGACGCTGTAAAGGGAATGGAAAGAAAGCTGCGTATCAGTTTCTGCTCTCGCAAGTGCTGATTCCCTGCACACGCCTGTCTGCATCTTCACTTTGGGGGTGAACAGTTTACTGTGCACTGTGGTCTGAAGCCCTGTGTCCTCAACAATTCGTGTGTTGAAAGCTAATGCTCAGTGTGATGGTGGTAGGAGGTGGGGCCTGTGGGAGATGATTGCGTCGTGAGTTGGAGCCTTAATGAACGGGTCTGTGCTCTTGTAACAGAGACCCCCAGAGCCTCCTCC
>CM053536.1:139112-153958 GCA_028646465.1 Rhinoceros unicornis
GCAAGTGATAGCAAACCCCTTAATCTCAAGTTCGTGTGTCCAATGCCCAGCAAGCCAAACACTGAGACATCGGTGCTTGGAGAAGGAGAAAGATTTATTCCAATTGGCCAAACGAGTAGGTGGGAGCCTGGGTTCACTCAAACCCACCTCCCCAAGAACATAAATCAGGGGGGTTTATACAGCTTGGCAAGAGGGGCTTCAGGGAAACAAAGTGCTCACTCCTGATAAGCCTCTAGTCAATCTGACTTCAGGGCTTCAAGAGCTGCTGAGTGCTGGCTCAGAACGCCCAAAGGCGTTCTCTTTGTCCTGCAAAACACGCTGACAGATCCTCTGGACCCCTGAGTCACCCATCAAGTTAAACAGGAAAAGAGCCAATTGATTTAATGTGTACAGTTCCCCTCATGTCCCCAGCTTCAACCCCCACTGTCTTTTTTCCCTTCCTCATTCTTGTAGGAAGTGGGGTGTGAATCCTTCTGGCTGCTTCCTGCTAAAAGGGGACAAAGATGGGGAGACTGAGGAAGAAAACTTTTCAAGCTGAGATTGAAAATACTCTCTGTTTCCGGGCAATATTTCACACTTTGCATTATAATTACTTGATATTCCATATTTGATTAACCCAAATTTCCAGAACCCAACATGCAAGAACCCAATTCGTTTTACTTATCCAACTGTTTGGTGTCAGCTGTCTTAACCTTGAACAGCAGCTAAAGGTCTTTCAGTGGCTCACAGGACCAGTTTTTTCTTTTCAGTTTCTGAGTGCCCTGGTCATGATGGGGCAGGCCTCACTGGGGTGTGAGGAATCCATGGTTTGTCTCCGGCCAATTTGACTGATGAATGGGTGGTCAGGAGGACTTCACAGGGCCCGGTCCCCTTGGGGGGTAAGTTGGTCCTCTGATCCCTGCTCCTTCCAAGACTTAAGGAAAACCTAGTCACCCGCCTTGATGTGGTGGAGAGGAACATCTGACAGGAGCCGGGACTTGTGAGAGGCAAACTCATGAACAGAAGTTAGAAAAATTTTAAATGCTGCCTGATCGCTATTCCCTTCTATTGTAAATACTCTCCCCCCATTAGTCAAGCCAAGAGGGGTCTCCCAAACATCATTTCAAAGGGGCTCAATTGAAGCCTGCTTTGGGGGTGCTGCATGGATCCTCAACAGGGCAGAGGGCCACACCTTATCCCACATTAAATTAGTTTCCTGACAAATTTTGGCAATTGTCTTCTTTAATGTGTGGTCCATCTTTTCCGTCTTTCTTGTTGACTGGGGCTGCCATGAGGCATGGAGTCTCCAAATAATCACCAAGGCTCTCAATACTTCCTGGGTTATTTGGGAGATAAATGTGACTCCGTTGTCAATCTGGATCAACAGTGGGAATCCGTAGCTGAGCATGATCTCCTTTAGCAAAGCTTTGCTCACCTCAGCGGCCTTCTCAGTGCTGTAAGGGAAAGCTTCAACCCACCCTGTGAAGGTATGTATGGATACTAGGAGGTACTTGACATTCCCAGAGGCTTGAGCCATCATACTAAAGTTCATTTGCCAGTCCTCACAGGGGGCTGCTTCTCAATGTTGAACCCCCTTGTTGAAGGAAGCTGGCCCTGTCCTGGGATTATTTTAGGTACAGATAACAGATAACATGCTATTAGGTAAATTTCTGAATGGTGCAATGCAAATTTGGACCAATTAAATACCTTTGGATCCACTGCCAGGTGGCGTCCCTCCCACAGTGAGTGCTCTGATGGATTTGATTAACAATTTCTCCCAGAAGGGCTACATGTAGCAAGATGAGTCCTTCTGTGTTACATTTCCAGGTAGGATGCTCCAGAGAGGAGGAGTGAAATCCCCATTCTCTGGCTCTCTCCTAAATTTTTCTGGGTATAGCTAGGTTGGAATACAGCAAAGTGAATTTTGGGAACTAAGGGAGCCAGGAGTGCCTCAAAACTCAGTCCTAGCAGCAGCCTTCACTGCCTGATCAGCCATTTGATTTCCTCTGGATTCCAAGTGTCCCCTTACTGATATCCAGGGTAGTGCATGATGGCTAGCTACTTCCACGGGGTCATTAAGGGCCTCTAACAAGGTCAGTATTTCCTGGGAATATTCTATGTCCCACTTTCCTGAAGTAAATAGTCCCCTCTCTTTCCATCTGGCCCCATGGGCATGGACCACTAAAAAGGCATATTTTGAGTTTGTACTCTTTTGCCTTTACCTGTTTGAAGAGCCCTATTTGGGGCTATAAGCTCAACCTTTTGAGCCTTTGGTTGAGCCTTTGCTTCCATGGTGTCCTGTAGGGTCACAGCTGCGTGCCCTGCTCCACATTGCCCCTGATCCATGAGGCTCTTTCCATCAGTGAACATTTCCTAGTCCGGCTGCTCCAACGTTTGGTCAGTCAAATCAGGTCTGCTCAGGAACACCTGTCCAATTATCTGAAGACAAGTGTGAAAGGGGGTCTGTTCCACATCGGTAGATAGCAGGGTTTAAGGTGGAAATAGCCTTCCACTTTACCTCTGGGTTGTCTAATAACATAGGCTGATCCTGAGGTCAGCCAATAACCTCCCTTCTGTTCTAATAAAGGGAGGACACAATGGGGAGTGTGCACCAATGTGAACTTTTTGGCTTCTTGTAGTATGTCACAGGTGGCAGCAATGGCTTGGAGGCAAGGTGGCCATCCTTTGACCATCTGATACAACTGCTTAGAAAAATAGGCCACAGCCTTACTGGTGGGTCTGAGGTTCTGGGTCAGGACTCCCAAACTAAGGCCCTGTTTCCTATGTGCAAACAGATCAAGGGCTTTCTCAAATCTGGGAGTCCCATGGCTGGGGAAGTTATTAATTTTTCTTTAACCTGATTTAACACATTCTGTCCCTCTCGTGTCCACATCAAAGGCTCAAGATCTCCTCCCTTTAAGGCCTCATATAGAGGTTTTATAATTAATCTGAAGTTGAGTATCCAAATTCAACAGAAGCTTGACATTCCTAAAATATCCCCACAATTGTCGATGGGAAGTAGGAATCGCAACTCGCACGATTGCTTCCCTCCTTTTGATACCAGCTCGAGACAAGGTTGACATGAGGGAAGCCATTGTAGAAAAGAAGCCCTGTGGTAACTTTGAATGACCTCTGACCAACAAACCCAGCTGGATATGCACCCTCCAGGAGATCTACTGCTTTGTAGATTTTACAACCCCTGCTTGTGCATGTACCTCCCAGCTGTGATAAGATGATAACCTTGTTCTTTTGAGTTCCTTAGGGCTGTGATGATCCCTGAACAGAGAGGTTATCCTGATAGCCATTGTCAATGAAAACTAAAAGATCTGGTGTGGCACTCCCAGTCTGTAACACCCTGGGGTCAACATTCAGAATCCCTTTCCCTATAAGCCACCAGCCTCTATAACTGCTCTAAGATTCTGTGCTGCTTAAGATGGTACTTTCAGACATTAGACAGCCAGATTTTCCATTATATTTTATTGCATATATATTTTTATTGTTTTCTTCTGCTTCTTATGACTTTCACGGAAATGTTAAGAGAAGCGTCATACTCCTGATGGTATGCAGTGATTTTCTGAACTTAGAAAATTGTCTTGGGACAGTCCAAGAATCATCCTCATCGTGAAAATATAAATAAATAAATTTCAACCCATTCATATTCTCACCTTGAAGACAGATTGTCTCTGGTGGAATAAAAGTTTCTAAGTTGGAATTAACCCCCACATTCTTCCCCACAGAGCCTATGAACATACAAATCCCTCTTCTCCTGGGCTGCTTCAGGGTTCCTTGTCACCTGGCTTGGCCCCAGAACCATGGACAGCGCCCTGTTCTCAGGGGAAGCAGGAGGAAGAGGTGAGAGGCTGGCATGGCCTCAGGTGCAGCATCCAGATTCTCACTCTGTTCTCTCCATCTTATGTGGCCAACAAGGACCAGGTCTCTATTTGCATCAAGGAGCTTATACATTATTAGATGAAGTAAAATGTTATCATTGTGCCATGCTCACACACAGATTTAATGCATATATTAATACATTAGGGTAGATCATATTCTAAGATAAAAATATAGCAGTTTTTTAATGTTCTTTTTTTCCTAAAGCGATTTCTCATACTATTTGTATTTATTTCATGCATTTCCTTATCCTAATGTCAAAAAAATTCATCAATCATCTCTGTGTTCTTTTCCAGTAAATACATCAACTTTTCTTTATATAACAAATGATGCTAATCTCTCAAGTCATGGGTTTCTCTGGAGCAGGTAGGTTTAGCAGAAGGGGAAAAGTAATATGCTGCAGGCAGATCTGATGTGAGGTCCTCACACGGAGACCAGAGCCCTCAGATGTGATCCAGGACCTCATGTTCCAGCACATCCTGGAAGCCAAGGCCGCCTCCATGTCCCCCACCCCGCTCTGCTCATCCACCTGGGAGACAGCTTTCTCATTGCTGTGTCTTGTAAGGAGCGTGAGTTCTGTTCCTGGAGTGAGGGTCCAGGTGCACTTACTGGATCCAGACCAGGTGAGGAGATGCCCTTCCAGAACCTCACGTCACCTGGGATGTTACCAGCTCCTCCCCTCTTGCACTTTCTGAATCCTGGCTTCCTGGGGAGAGGCTGGAAATCTCTGAGACTTTATCAGTGTCCTGTTGTGTCTTTCTTCCATGACTTTCTGTGTTAATTTATGTCTGTATGGGATCCAATTACATTTATAGATGTTAGATTCCTGCCTCTAATAACAGGATAGAGCCCTGAGGATGGCGGGACCTGAGTCTGTACTGGTGACCGTGTGTCCTGCAGAGTCCAGTGTCTCTTTCACAGAGCTGACCTTGCTCACCTGCAACAGCTGCCCTGTACCAGAGATGACCCCGCAGAGCATCCTCACAAGAATCAGTTGACAACAGTGCAACCACGTCCTCCTATGTTTTCTCAGAGTTTCCCCTCCTGCAGGTCTAGGGTCTCCAGGGCACCCCCAGTTTCAGGCATGAAAGTGGCCAGGGGGTAACTCTGTCCATGTCTGTCCTCAGCCCCAGGCTCACACACCTGGTGATGTTCACAGTATCCCGGGCAGCAGCATTCTGAAGCCTGGGCACAGCTATTAATATTGGACAAGAGAGGCTGAGAGGTAAATGCCCTGTGAGTCCAGACAGGATCCTCCCTGCAGGATGGGGGCTGGACTGCAGGGGGTGCTGAGGACCACCCAGCACAAGGTTCCAGCCCAGGAGCGGTGCAGAGGGGTCGGAGATGGCTTGCCTCTCAGGCCTGGATTTGCCTTTTCTCAAAAAAATAATCTAAAATAAGCTGGGCAAAGATTGCTTATATGTCATTAAATATCTTATTCTATTGAGAGAATTCACCACACACAATGAGGCAATAAAAACCACATTAAAAAGGAAGCTTCCAGGATGTCTAGATATCTTAATAGTGACAATCTGGATGACAAAAATGGTGTTATCATTTCAAGTTTTCCAAAATTTGGCAGACACTATGATCCCAAGAATAGGACATTCAGATGTCAAAGCCCAGAACAGGTTCAGCTGCGTTAACAAAGAGGAGCATGTCCTGTGGTGGCTTGTTGCTTGGTGGGAGGAGCTCTGTCTGCACAGAGTTCTGGACATGTCAGGAGACACACATCCTACAACAAGGATTAAGACTAGGAGTCTCCTCGTCCTGTTGAACGTGGTCGCTGTATGATCTGCTCATCCTCAGGCTGGGCCAGGAATTCAGCTATGAACTATTCTGCCTCATTCCTTTTCTTTGAAGGGTGGCACATGTTGGAAGCTGAGTAATTTTATCAGCCTGCGTGCAGTCAGTAAAGTTTTGAGATTCTAAAAACTTTCATTTTCGATTTCTGTTTATGCTGAAAAAATTCTTCTGACACTTGCTATGTTGGTGATGATGACTTTATTCAAGAATCTTGCAATATGCGGTTTGCAGTAGGAAAGAGAAATAGAGATCACCTCTGAATACAGAAAAGACAGCTGCGGATTTATAGCCAAGGAGCAGAGTGAGGGGGACATTTGATGGGAAATAACTAAGAGGAGACATGCTTTGAGCAGGAAGGCACATAGTGCTTATGCTGGAAGTGTCCACCATTGTGTGTTGGATAAAGGGGAGGGGGCAAAAAAGAGAGTCCCTTTCTCTCCAGGGGGCCTAGGAACCAAAAGGTGCCCTCTGGCCGCCAGGGGGCACTTCCGACCACCAGGGGGCACTCAGGACCTACTGAGCTCCTGTCCTTACAGAGGAGGTGGGTTAAGGGCTGGTCTCCTGTCAAGAGTTTTCATCTCCATGCTTGTAAACCTCTTCATGACCTGCAGACAGTACAGTTTCCTAAAAGGTGTGGTAACACAGAGGTGTCCTCTCTTTCTAGAATAAACTCTCATATGTAAACACCAAGATTCCCAAGGCTCCTGAACTAGGATAATTTTAACTTATATAATCATGACAATATCTCTATGAATTTAGATGTACGTTGATCTCCATTTCAAAGATGAGCAAATTAACCTTAAATAAGAGCATTGTACTGATATCAGGTACTCTGAATTTAACTTATTTGAATAATAATTCTATTATTTTATCTTGTTTAACATTTCCCCTGGATGTCTATGTAGAGAGATCATGTGTAAATGGCCCTTGTGGTTGTTGACAGCCCTCAGTCTCTCCATCAGCTCCATGTCTCTCTCTCAAGGCATCTCAGTATCTCCAAGTTCCAGTGACAGGAAAGAATGGTCTCATCACTTCAGTCCTGCTGGTCTTCTTGAAGTTCAGGGAGCCAGAGCGCACTCAGGGGCGAGGGCACCAATGTCAACATTTACATGGGATCCACTCTTACAGGGTCTGCAGACTGTGGGCCCTTTTCCAGGTGCATCTTTGTCTCCAGACCCTCATGCTCATCCACCCCATGAAAGGGAGAACATCCCCCCTCACTCCACCCAGCTGCTCACAGAGCTCAGCATCTGCAGGCTCAGGAGAGGGACACACTGGGGTCTGGGACTGAAGGAGATGGAGGTGAGGTCAGGTGTCTTCTCCTCAGCATCTCATGATGAAGATGCAGTGGAATATTTCCACAGGGGTGACGTGGTGTGGAGATGCTGCAGCCCGGGTAAGGATGGATCATGTGGTTGTGCTGAATTGACATCTATATTGAAATGAATTAGGGGTCTATTTTGGAATAATGGAAGGTTGGAGCTTCTGATGGATTGGCGGTTGGTAGTTGACAAAGAAGAGAAACAAGGGATGGTCTTAGTACTCTCCTTAGAACCACGGCATATGGTCGTTTCATTAAATACCACGTGACTGATAACATATACTTGCATTTTACCATTGCTGTGTGCACACAGCAATATATTTGGTTATCATTCACTCAGTGATGTATTCAAGTTTGAACTTGTGCATATGCCATGGAAACTGAGCAGTCCCAAAGATACCCTAGTGAGTTTACAAAGAGATAAATGCATTCTTCCCTCCCGATTGTGAAATCACAGCCACATCCTACTGATGGGGCCCATTGTCCCTACCAGGAAGGTGGTTCTTTGCTTCCCTGATCATCTCTTACATGAGACCCTAAATGAACTGGGCTGCGCAACATGGTACTCAAGTGGGTCACTGGGCATGACGCCAGTTGGAGGGGAAGTAGGTGGGGCTGTCCCTACTGTGCTCCTGGCTTCCAGGTCCATAAAATGCCTGTAGATTTAGATAATGCCTGCACACTGCTGTACTGTGCAGTTTACTACATGTCAGTTATTCATCACTAAAGCTATTAAATGTAAAAAAAAATGGATCATTGCTTGGAAAAAATTATAAGCAGATGGATAATAATGTGAAATTTCAGGGACTTCTGAATATAAGTCTGCTCTGCTTCACTATAGATTCTTAGGTAAACAGTAGAATGCATAAAATTCACACATGACATTACAGGGAGGGGGTTCTGCAAACCTCACTAGGCCTTCCCAACTCTGACCTGGAGTGGGTTCAGGGGGCAACTGGTTCCATTACCTTAGTACACAGGCCCAGACACCGGGGCTAAATCTCACCAGATTTGTGCTCCTGGAAATATCACACTCTGAGATTCTTCCCGTTATGTTGAGGTCCAGCCCCAGAGCTTCCTGAATAGTGAGAGGACATGCAAATTGGGCCCTCGCTCTGCTGATGAAAACCAGCCCAGCCCCAACCCTGCAACTCTGGAGAGGAGCTCCAGCCCCGGAGTACACAGGTGTTCCCGTTCAGTTGTCAGGACTGAACACAGACGACACGCCATGGAGTTTGGGCTGACTTGGCTTTTCCTTCTTGCTATTTTAAGAGGTATTTTATGGAGAAGTACAGGCATTGAGGATGTGAGAAGATAAGAATAAGAAAAGCAGTGTATGTGTGAGAGTTTCCTGACCAGGATGTCTTTGTGTTTGCAGGTGTCCAGTGTGAGGTGAGGCTGGTGGAGTCTGGGGGAGGCTTGGTACAGCCTGGGGGGGTCTCTGAGACTCTCCTGTGCAGCCTCTGGACTCACTTACAGTTTATATGCCATGAGCTGGGTCCGCAGGCTCCAGGGAAGGGGCTGGAGTGGGTCTCAACCATTAGTAGTATTGTTAGTAGCACAAACTACACTGACTCCGTGAAGGGCCGATTCACCATCTCCATAGACAACTCCAAGAACACCCTGTATCTTCAAATGAACAGCTTGAGAACCGAGGACACGGCCGTGTATTACTGTACTATTGACACAGTGAGGAGAAGTCAATGTGAGCCCTGACACAAACCTCCCTGAAGGAGGGGCTCAGGACCAACAGGGGGTGCTCAGGGACCCTGCACTCAAGGTCCATCAGAGGCAGGTGCAGATGGTTGTTAAGAGCTGGTTTCCTGTTGTGGTTAGATTTTCCTATAACACTCTCCTCAAGACAACCTCTTTGGATTTGTGATTCTGTGCTTACTTCTGCATTTTCTGGTAAGAAAAGTCCGCTCTAATAAAAGGAAAACAATCTCACATGGACAAAAGGCAGAGAGTCTCTTACAGACACACTTGTGCCTAAATTCCAATTAATTATCCAAGCTTCTGAAGTAAGTCAGCTAAATCTATAAAAGAGGCTCTGTTGGACTCAACAATGCAGCTCTGCACAGCACGGCTCAGTGTACAACCATCCATCAAGCAGCAGCATAAAGTGCAGTCTTTACATCAGGCAACGGAGGTATTATGAGTCCAAAGAAAGAAGAAAGACCCCAGGTAGTGGTGGTCCCTGACTTAGCACCACTGTGATGGCACCAACAGCAATTGATAAGATGCAAAGGCAGAAGGATCCCCACCAAGACTCTGTAGGGATGCCCAGGTTGATAATGCAACAAACACACCTAGACAACATGAAAATTTTTATCACTTCCATTATCGAGGTTTCCGTTGAGAGCAGTATAACGCCCTCAAGCACATCAGAAATGGTTTGATAAACCCTGGGAAGGAGACCGGCTCAGGGTTTTATTGTGGTTCATGGTGGGGGAGGCGAGAGTGTCCTGCTCACAGCAGGTCGTGTGTGGTTTGAATCTCCTTCCACCATCAGAGGAGGGAGATCTCACGCTTTCTTATCAGATTTAGCAGGTGCAGGCAGACGGAGAAGAGGGGGGAATGAGCCTTAATGTATCAGCATCAAACACCAAAAATTACTCTGAATACTTATTCCACTTAACAACTACAAAAAAATGAGTGAAAAAGAGATAAATAACAATTATAAGTACAAAGCAGTATGAATCTATAGAAAATGAAAAGAATGATTATTTGTAAGCAAGCTTAGTAATAATAAAATAATAATAGAAGTAAACAGATCTTGGACCGATGTCTTGGGTGAAAGCTGTCCACCATCCAAGGTTGTCAGCTTGTTCTGAGTGTCCTGGGTCAGCTTTCTCCTTCTAAGGAAGAGAAGCTTTTACAGGATCTATGAGAATTCTCAGTTTGAGGTGCTCTGCTGGAGAAACCTTCTAAGCATGTGGAATTATGAACCGATTCTTTAGTTGCTGCTATGGCTGAATGTTTGTGTCCTGAAAATGCATGTGTTGAAACCTAATGCCCAAGGTGATGGCATTAGGAGGTGTGGCGTTTCGGAAGAGTTTATGTCACGAAGGTGGAGCCCTCATGAGTGGGATTAGTGCTCTTATAGAAGAGGACTGAGGAAGGTCTCTCACTCCTTCTTCCGTGTGAGGTTACAGTGAAATACAGTTGTCCAGGAAGAGGGCTCTCACCAGACATCAAATCTGCTGGCACCTTGATTTTGGACTTCTCTGCCTCCAAAACTGTGAAAAACAAACGTCTGCTATTTATAAGCCACCCAGTCAATGAAATTTGTTATGGAAGCCCACAGGCATTAAGACAGTTGCCTAACATTAATGCATGGAGTTCCACTTCTGCATGTGTTGTCAAAAATACATGATGAGAGCCCATCCAATGAGCTTCAAGGACAGATTTTCTCTAATATGTCTTCCAATAGACAACAGTGTCTGGTTGGAGATCATAGGAGGGAGTTCAACAGATGCACTGGAAAGGCCATATCAATCTGTTGGTGATAGGAGTGGGTACAGTTCATGAATCCCTTTCAATATTTTACCACTTCTGCATGCACCAGTTTAGAGGGAATATTGGACATAGGATCCCTAACTGCAAGCCCCTTTCAGTTGTCATGTCACAAGGAGATAACTGATGTGTTCTTGTGTAGTGGACCACTGTGCCACCAGGGAATACCTTTGCCCAGGTGGGTTTAAGGGTCTCTTAAAGTTTTTTTTTTTTTTTTAATTTTAATTTAAATATATCATTTTTTTCAACCTTTCTAGAAGATTGTGGATGGTACTGAGAGTGTAGTGTGTGAGTACTGTTAATGCCTCACAGAGATCTTATATAAGCATTCCTTTAAGGTGTGCCCCTTAGTCACTTGATATAAGGCTTATTAAGCCATTGGGGGAGGAGGGATGAATATTTTCAAGGATGGTGAAAATACTTTATATGTGTATATTACTTCTTTCCACTCTTTCTGCTCCGATAGACTCTCCATCGACAGACTCACAATGGGCATCTTTTTTTTTTTGAGGAAGATTGGCCCTGATCTAACATCTGTGCCCATCTTCCTCTATTTTGTATGCGGGTCACCAATACAGCATGGCTTGATGAGTGGTGTGGGTCTGTGCTTGGGACCCAGAGCTATGAACTTGGGCTGCAGAAGGGGGCACACAAACTTAACCACCATGCCACCAGACCAGCATGCACAATGAGCACCATTTTAATCTTGAAAACACAAAAGATCACCCCCTGCAGTGCTAGTCCTAGAATATTTATTGGAGGTATTTGCATTACTAACAGTATATTTAAACTAAAAACAGTTTACATTTTACCTTTAACATATGAATTTACTACGTAATATCATTTATCAAAACAACATAACTTAATCTGCTTTGACTTATTGTTTGACATATTATAAGTCCTTTTCCCAATGCTTTTATTATTGTAGAGTTTGTATTCAATAATCCATCTCATAATAGTGACATTAAAAGAAAATGATTTTCCTCTACATTAAATATTTACAACTTCCTAACGGTGATGGTTTAGGAAATTAATTTATTTATTTCAAATCTCTTATAAATTATTTCAGAATTTACTTTGGAAGAGTAATTTATTCCATAATTCACTGTTAGAGTTAGGACACTGAAGTACATAACGAAATCTACACTTTGGTCTACATCTAGAATCCTTTTGTTTGTGGAGATCATCTTTCAAATTATACAATGTATCCGAGCTAAATGCCATTTGTCTCAAAGACAGCTTATGACAGAAAATACTAGAACTTCATCAATGTCCATATCCCATCCTCTTCCAGGACAGGCAGGTAATTGTAGTTTCCCCTCATATTTTGAAGTTGAGGCCATGCCCTGTGTTCCAAGCAAGGACGCATCCGGGAATGTCTATGAAGAGAGGGCCAGCTGCTGACCCAGTCCCCTGCCCAGGGAATCCCAGAAGAACAAGGAGTGAACGGCTGTGGAGTGTGAGCCCTTTCCCTGCTTAGATCCAAGTGTCAGAGAAGCTGGCTACCCAGTCACCTGCATAGCGTGTCAGATAAAGATGAGTTTATATTCATAATGAAATAAAATTGGATCATGTGGGTGATCAAGAATTCCCACACTAGATCTACTAATTCACAGGAGTCTTCACACAAGAACTCAGCACTGCAGGCTTTCAAATTCCGGTTCTGAAGTCTGACCTGGACAGCAGACTGTGGTTGAACCTGGATCAAAAGAGGAGTTTTGGAGCTGCGATCCCAGCAGGCACAGGTGCAATGGCCAAGGTGCTTCCTCCAGGTAGAGTGTTTCCCAGTCCTGTCCACGTGATTCAGAGGTGATGGGGAAAGATCTAACAATGCCCCCAGTATAGAAGAGGGACTGAAACAGAGTGAAGTTCTGCTACTGGGAATGCAAATGTCACCTCCACTTTCAAAAACTTTGCCACTTTTTTGTGAAGTTAACCATACACTTACCATATGACCAGTCCCTCCAAATGTAGGCATGTAACTAAGTGAGGTTAAAACTAATGTTCACTCAAAACACACACACAGATATTTATAGGAGCTTCATCTACATTTACTACACAAAGGAAGCAGCCAAGATGTCATCCAACAAGGCAATGGATAAACAATGAAATACTGTTTACTGATAAAAAGGAGCAAGAACCAGTACATGCATGAATATGGATGAATCCCACATCCATTGTCCTGTATGAAAGAAGCCACTGCCACGGGCTACACACTGCATTATCCCATCTACATGGTATGGAATCTGAAAAACTAAAACCACAGAAAATTGATCGCTGTGAGAAAAGCTTTTGGATAGAAATGCTAATAATGAATTTCCTGAGTTGGGTGACTGAATTGTCCTATAACTTGGTTTTGATGGTGTTTATATGATTGTTTTTGTTTATAAAAATTCATAGGACCTTAGACTAAAGAGGGCCCATTTATCCATATCTAAGTCATACTTTCATAAAATTCTAATTATCTTTCTTATTAGATAAAAATTTTAATAAAATTATATTCAAAAGTACTTCTGTCTCAACACTACGTATTCTGTTCCCTTTTAGCTAGGCCGTTTTTCAATGACCATGTATAGTGGATGGATACCTAGATAGATGATAGATAGATAGATAGATAGATAGATAGATAGATAGATAGACAGATAGATAGATACAAGATAGAGAGAGTAATAGAGGCAGATTTAGTTAAATCAATGAAAATAACAAGGTCTAATCTAGGACTGTGGTGTTGAGTGGCTGAGATGAGATAGAAGCTAATAACATAAAGGGTATGAAATCAAGGTAATGAAGTTTGTAAGGTTTTATGTCTGTAGTTCTTTTCATCATTGTAAATTATAATAATTTTTGACAAAATGGCACCAAAACATAGGTAACTTCTCAGAGAATGATAGGAAGTGACCTGAAGGAGGACGACAGATGATGGACACAGGGAGGGGGCCTGGTAGGCAGAGGAGTCTCTGAGCACAAGCTTAAAGGAGCTATAAATATTAGAATAGAGGGATGATGGTCTAGATCAAGGACAGAGCTTTTGTCATCGCAGAGCCCAGGGCACCACAGGATAGGGGACCCTGGACCACCGGGTAGTGGACACAGAAA
Organism: Rhinoceros unicornis; assembly: GCA_028646465.1. Taxonomy (NCBI): domain Eukaryota; kingdom Metazoa; phylum Chordata; class Mammalia; order Perissodactyla; family Rhinocerotidae; genus Rhinoceros; species Rhinoceros unicornis. Next base: position 152,719 of record CM053536.1, read on the forward strand.
GAGCCTGGTGTGGGGAGGGGTCTGGTTAGCAGGGGGTGCCTAGGACCCTCTGACCACGGGTCCCAGCCCCAGGGCAGGTGCAGAGGGAGGCCAGGAGGTGAGAGCTTTCTTGTCAGGTTCTGCATTCTGAGTTCCTGTGAACAAAGCTACGCTTAGAGGCCCTCTGTGCATTTTCCTGCCTAAGTCCCAATTCTTCTTATAACATCAGACTCTAGAAAACGGGTCAGTTACTCCTCTGCCATCAGCAGTTTAATAAGTGGAAGGTGCTGGATTTATGTGGATGCATTGTCCCTGTTCTTATCCGACCACTTCTCCACCTAAAGGTGTGATTCTTTGTGGTGTATGTGATTAGGTTTATCTAACATATTCCTTGGGTTATGTAGAGAAGAGGGGGCACAGAGCCTTAGACAAGTTTATACAACATGCAACACCTCGAATGAGGTGTCTTCTAGCCTGCCTATGTGAAGGTGTAGATATTCACAAAAAAATCAAATAAATAAAAAGGATCCAAATTGGAAAGGAAGAAGTGAAACTGTCACTATTTGCAGATGACATGATTTTATATATGGAAAACCCTAAAGAATCCACCAGAAAACTTTTAGAAGTAATAAACCAATACGGTAAAGTTGCAGGATACAAAATTAACATACAAAAATCAGTTGCATTTCTGTACACTAACAACAAAGTAGCAGAAAGAGAAATTAAGAATACCATCCCATTTACAATTGCAACAAAAAGAATAAAATACCTAGGAATAAACTTAACCAAAGAGGTGAAAAATCTGTACACCAAAAACTATAAAACATTGCTGAAAGAAATTGAAGAAGAGAGAAAGAAATGGAAAGATATTCCATGCTCTTGGATTGGAAGAATTAACATAGTTAAGATGTCCATACTTCCTAAAGTAATCTATAGATTCAATGCAATCCCTATCAAAGTTCCAACAACATTTTTCACAGAAATAGATCAAAGAATCCTAAAATTTATATGGAACAACAAAAGACCCCGAATAGCTAAAGGAATCCTTAGAAAAAAGAACAAAGCTGGAGGTATCACACTCCCTGACTTCGAAATATACTACAAAGCTATAGTAACCAAAACAGCATGGTACTGGCACAAAAACAGACACACAGGTCAATGGAATAGAATCAAAAGCCCAGAGATAAACCCACACATCTATGGACAGCTAATCTTTGACAAAGGAGCCAAGAACATGCAATGGAGAAAAGAAAGTCTCTTC